>VZRV01007600.1:268418-536258 GCA_013398115.1 Falcunculus frontatus
CCCGCACAAGGGCCGGCGCTGCTGCGAGCGCTCCCCGCCGCACTCGGCGGCCGGCGGGTATCGGGGGGCGCGGGGCGAGGAGCCCGGCTCGCCGCTGCCCGACTACCCGGGCACGCCGCCGCACAAGACCCTGCGCAAGCTGCGGCTGTTCGACACGCCGCACACACCCAAGGTGAGCCCGGGGCGGGGTCGGGCCCGGCCGGTCCGTTATGGAACGGCGGGGCGCCGCTCGGGACCGCGCCGGGGGCTCCGGGCCGGGCGGGGCGGGGCCGGGGGGTGCCGCCTCCCGACGGGACACGGGCACGGGGCAAGCCGCTTACTTACATATTAGCCGTATATAAACAAAAGAGTTTTCTGAGTTCGGCAGTGTTCTGTGGAAAATATATTTGGATAGTGCGAGCGAAGAGTATTCAAACTCCTAAATTAAATGCTTGAGTGTCGAGTGGGCGCTGGTAAGGGTGTAGCCAGAAAGTTAAAGCTCGGCTTGGGGTTTGCTCCTGCGTGTCTGTCGGTGAACAGGCACTCTTAGGAGGAAATTCATCATAGGAGGGGTTATTAGACATAGGAATGGAGTGCTCAGGGAGGTGGTGGAGTCACCGTCCCTGGAGGTGTTTAAGGAGAGACTGGACCTGGCACTCAGTGCCGCGGTTTTGGGTCACAGGCTGGGCTCGATGATCTCAGAGGGCTTTTCCAGCCTGATGGACTCTGTGATCCTGTCGTGTTGGAGTACTGCTGTCGTGGTGCCGTGTGCCAGCGCTGGTTCGGTGTCTGCACTCGTGCATCAAACGTAAAAGGCTGTTTGAATAGCTGATGCTCTTAAACTGATGGAGTCCAAAGCTTAAAGGGATAGATGGGTAGCTCTTAACTCTGTCAATAACAGACTTTTAGAAGGCATTTCAACTTTTGAACTCGACGCTGGGTAAAACCTCGTATAGTGAATTTAAATCTAGTGATAATTGGCTTCCTTTCTTCATTACTTTTCATATAGCCCTTTAGAAGTAATCCTGGGATAATCCCCGGGGATAATCTCCCAGGGGTCTATAGACTATAGATGGAAAACAATTGACTTAAGGTGCGAGGAAGGCAACCTTGTTAATTGGTTTCCTACAGCTTCCATCTCCAGTGAGGTTTCACTGGTAGAAATCAGTGGCACAAGTTTGGAAAAGGTAAAATTGGTGATGATTTTATACCTTCTCAGGAGCAGACTCTTCAGAGATGCAAAAGTTTTGTGGAATGTGACACTAAAAACAAGTTCTTAAAACAGCAGTTCGGGGGGATTCATAATTTAGATGCCCAGATTCTACACAGGCTATCTTGGAGAGGTTATCTTTGGAAGAATCAGTTGGTCCGGGTATCCAGTGGAAGTTACAGAAATGTGTCCTGAGATGCACAGGTCTTCATCTAGTGCAGATTTGAGGATTGCAGTAGAGATTCCCACGTACCGAGCATTCTTCCCTTTGGTGGTTTGGGCTTCAGGCCTGTCAAATCTTTTATTTTGAGGGGTTTTGTTAGGATAAGGTGGTACTCCTGCTTGTGATCCAGTCATTGGCATCCTCACCAGGATGAAGGAGACTCTGGTGCAGACTTTCCAGTATAATTGGGAGAGGTTTCATCATGTGCCTGGAAAATGCCTGGTCTGGCAAATTACCACCCAAAAGATCAGTTTTGGGTATTTAACTGACAGTGAAGCCATGCTGTCAATTCTTGAACAATTTTTGGTAGGCTCAGGAAGATTCACCTGTGCATCAATACTAAATGTTGTATTTGCTAATTTTTTAAGATTTTCACCTAAATTTATAGAAACCAAAGATCATTTCGTGTCTGATCTAACTTCCTCATCATACATTTGAAAATCATGGTGATACAGTGCAGGATCGTCCTCGAGTTTCATCTGTGTTCATTTAATGGACAAAGATTGGTCCAAGAAGTTTAGGTGATGAAATTATTAAAGACAGAAAAGATTACTCTCATCATCATCTTTCCTGTCTTTTAAAAATAATTGCAATACTTATTTACTTGAACTGTTTCTGTGTAGAGTACAAAGCATAGTAGTTTCTTAGAAATTCTTTTTGATGGAAATGCAGGTATTTAAACAACTGATGCTGACTTTATTTAGACAATATTGTAATGATGGCATGACCTGGCTGTTTTTATGTCTAAGGCAATATCAAGGCTATGAATGTCTTTTTTCTTTTAAATACAGAGTTTGCTTTCTAAAGCACAAGGTTTAGGCTCCAGCTCAGTCAAACTTCGAGGGGGCTCACTGTTTATGAATGTTGGGAAATCGGAGAAGCAAGAAGAAGATTTTAGACAAACACCTCATGTGAACATCAATCCCTTCACTCCCGATTCCATGTTCCTTCACAACTCTGAAGGCAAATGTCGGAGGAGGAAGAGGATACACTGGAATGAGTGAGTGACTTGTAGCTTCCTTTGTTAAGCTTGTATTTAGAACTACTTTTGGCTGCAAAAATTTTGTTACGAATTGCTTCTAAGAAAGTATTTTTGCTTCCAGATTGTTAGCAATGTATAATGCAGCTCTTAAAGTATGTGCTTCGAGATACATGATATTATGAATTAATAATTTAGCATTAGATGTTTTGATTAGTGTACAGAGAGGATAGACTAAGCTGATCTTTTTCCCCTCATGGGATGGACTATACATACAGTCTTTTCTTGAGAAGGAAAAAAAATGCATCAAATACTAGTGTGAAACGTGAAGAAGGAAATGACAAAGATATTAGCATGGCAGTTTTATGAGTTTGTGTTTACAGATATCTAGTGTTCAGTTACCTAACTAAAATTAGGTAGAATAGGAGAATTAGATCTCAGAAAAATTCAACGGCTTCTGGGCTTCAGTTTTAAGTTTACTTAAACCATGTTATTTCTGGTGTGAATTTCAGCTCTTGTGGAGAGGACATGGAACCAAGTGATGGAGAGCCTGAAGAGGAGACCATGAGACCTGCTAAGGTACTTAATCTTTAAACCTTCATACTAATTTTAGCAGTTTCTGTATCTGCAGATCTAAATATTTTCCTTGATAATCTTTGCAGAGGATAACAATAACAGAAAGTAACATGAAGTCACGGTATGCAACCGAATTCCATGAACTGGAGAAGATTGGATCTGGTGAATTCGGTTCCGTGTTTAAATGTGTGAAGAGGTTGGATGGCTGCATCTACGCAATAAAGCGATCCAAGAAACCCTTGGCTGGCTCAGTGGACGAGTGAGTACTTCCTGCTCTTAAAACTTAAAAGTCTTCTCTTGGTGTTTCTTCTTCACGTGGCTCTTTGTGTTGGTGTCTAGAGAAGGCATTGAAGAGAAAAGTATAAAACGAATATGAATTAAATGTAAAACAGATACAATTTTGAAGCTCCTTTACTCTTTTTCTTCCCCACCCACCCCCCAGATACTGTGCACTGCTGTGGAGAAAAGCTAATTGGCCTCTCTCCTGCCAGGTGTTTCTCCCAATATTCTGTGTGGAAACAGATTGCTCTCAAAGTGAGAATAATGCTTCCTTGCAAAGGTGATTCTTTGAGAGATAAAAGGAAGGCACTGTTCCCAACTAAGTCCTCATCCTTGTCAGCTTGAGTGACATGCAGATGAGTTAAGTCAGTTTGGGGGTTTTTTTGACATTTGGGAATGAGCCTGTGATTAATGACTTTTCCCCACACTGTTCAAATAGTTATAATATAAAACCCCACGAGTCTGAGTTGCACAAAAATGTGGACCAGACATACACACAAGAAGTTACGAATGCTGAGTTCAGTCAAACTCTTGGCTTATGATCACTTTTATTTTTTCCCTAAAACTTCAGTGATGCTTCTCAAAGCTTGCTATTGCTAGTGGCTGGCAAGTATGTAACGAAAGTGGCAGCTCCCTCAAGAATTATTCACACCAAACTCTGGTTTTGTGATTTTCCATATACTAAGCCTTTTAATATAATGTAAGTTATTTTAGCTGTTTGGATATAAGTACAATTCTACCTTACGGTGCCACAGAATGGAATAGGAAGATTTTTATTAGAAATATTTATTGTAATAAGAAGTTGTACTAATTTCACCCCACAATACTCACATGTGCTGTTGTTTTTTGTGACTAACAGGCAGAATGCTCTGAGAGAGGTCTATGCACATGCAGTTCTGGGACAGCATTCTCATGTAGTGAGGTACTACTCTGCATGGGCAGAAGATGATCATATGCTCATACAGAACGAATATTGCAATGGTAAGAAAAGAAGCCATACAGGTATCTGCAAGTTCTTGACACTAGTTAGGAACTACTCATAGCTCATGCTATCTTCCTCTCAAGTGTCTGCTATTCCTTTCTATTGGAAAAGGCAAATCAGATGGACGAAGCGAAAACTGTACAAAGTTGCAGACCAAGGCATGCATGTTCAAGCATATTGGAAGTACAGTGAGCAGTCTGTGAGCAGCAGAGCTGTTCTTTCTTCTGTACAAGCTGGAATAGAGAAAATTGTTAGAACTTCTATTCAAAAGGGAGATTAAACCTGATTTTTGCTGTTGTTGATGCCCTGACAGAGATTTGGAAGAGAGAGTGAGCTCTTTCCCTTGTGTTGTTATCCTGTTAGTTTGTGTGGTAACTACAGCAGAAAAGAATTTTATTATATTATTATATGGCTGAAAAGAGAGGATACAGCACTACATTTTACACTTACTGTATATTGCCAGCAAGTTCTTTGTGAGGTATTCACTTAATTTTGGAAGCTAGTTGTTGTTACTCTGTCAACTGTTTGATGTAAGAAATAACTTGTTTTCTTTGATGTTGTTCTAGGTGGCAGTTTAGCAGATGCCATAAGTGAAAATTACAGGAATATGCGTTATTTTTCTGAACCAGAACTGAAGGACCTGCTGCTTCAAGTGGCTCGAGGTTTAAAGTACATTCATTCAATGTCCCTGGTACACATGGATATCAAACCTAGTAAGTTTACAACTATTTTACTCTGTATTGACAACTTGCTCAGTTCATTTAATCTGCTGTAGAAAAATGAACAGTTAGCCACACCTTACTAACTGTAAATTCTTCCCTGAAGTTCTGAATAGGAGCACAAAGATGTCAGTTATAAAATTGGCCAGCAGACCTAAACTGTTGAGTTTATCTTGGGTCCTTTTTGTGTAATTGACTCTACTTGCATAACACTTGGCTGCCTTCCCAGCAGAGGGGCCACAGCGAGTCAGTTATAGTTTGTCACTCTTTGAACAGGGTATATATACAAATAAAAGTTCTGTGTGGCTAAAGCAAACTGTAGTGAAACTAGGTCAAGTAGAAATTGTACAGAAACATTTCTTTTAACAATTCTGCTCTTTTTCAGGTAATATTTTCATATCTAGAACATCAGTCCCGAGTATAACTTTAGAGGAAGGTGATGATGATGACTGGTCATCTGATAGAGTCATATTTAAAATAGGTGAGAAACAGCATGCTTGTGCTCAAAAGAATTGCATCATCTCGTTGTCTTCAGAAAAGTAACTTTCTCTTCTCCTTGCAGGTGACCTGGGCCATGTAACTCGAGTCTCTAGTCCTCAAGTGGAGGAAGGTGACAGCCGTTTCCTTGCAAATGAAGTCCTACAAGAGGTAACTGTTCTGTTTATGGGAAACAGTGTTGTTAGGCCTGCCTGCTGTTTCCTGTACAAAAAATGATTATTTATTTTTTTCTTTTCAAGAACTACACTCACTTGCCAAAAGCGGATATTTTTGCTCTCGCTCTGACTGTTGTCTGTGCTGCTGGGGCTGAACCACTTCCAACTAATGGGGACCAGTGGCATGAAATTCGGCAAGGAAAACTACCCAGACTACCACAAGTGCTTTCTCAAGAATTACTAGACTTACTAAAAGTAAGAATTATTGTACTAGCAGCTCACTGATAAGTGTAATTTATTGTGTTGTTGGCCTTAACAAGGATGCCTTGTTTTCTTTTTTCCAAGGTTATGATTAATCCGGATCCCGAGAAAAGGCCTTCAGCTGTGGCACTGGTCAAGCATTCAGTGCTTCTCTCCGCTGCAAAAAAGAGCGCGGAGCAGCTCCGGATAGAGCTGAATGCTGAAAAATTCAAGAACTCACTCTTGCAGAAGTAAGTAGGCCCTTGGGGTCCTTCAATAGGACTTCATTTCTAATAGGTTCTCACCTGACAGTGAAGTGATGATAAAACAGGAGTGTCCTTGTTAGTGTGTGAGATCCACAAATCTGTATGCGTGTACAGGCCTGAAAGTACAAAGTGGGTCATGGAACTTTGAAAGGAACTTTCTCCGCAGAAAGAACTGCTTGAACACTCTAAGGGAATCTCAACAGCACTATTAGTATTCAAGGCATACAAAACATTATGATTTTAAACAAATGTTTCAGGACAGTGCATGCTTCCATGACAGGTATAGTCTAACTTACATCTATATGATTTGAGTCTGTGTTTTCCTAGGTCATTTGTACATTGAAACATGTTGGAAAACATTACTTAAATGACCTATTTTGAGCTTAAATAGCACATCAGGGATATTATTGGACTAATTTGACCTGTACACAGCAGTGTTATTGGGTCACCAGAGAATCATTTTTATCAGGTGGTTATTTTGTCCTACCCCTTGCTCAAACATTCAACTCAACTGAATTAAGGCTTGGAAGAAGAGATTCCCTTTAGGAAAGTCTGATTTCTGCTTAAGTTTCAGGGAAAGAGTTCATAAATGATTAAGCAGCCGTCTGACTCTTTCACTACAGTTGTCTTTGCATGTGTTATGCATAATAGGCAGGCTTTCATGAGGGAATATAGAACACTGATTTCTTTCTAGGTGGTTTGTCTTGAATGAAGATGTTAATTTCATGTTCAGGTTCGCTCCATTGTTACCTGCTTATCTTGCCATTGCTAGTCTGACCACAGCCTGATGTACTAGATTAGATGGTTATCTTTATATTATGAATTCCATTGAAAGAATAATCAGACAGTTTGTGTAGGTTGTTAAAGGGCAGATTTGCTGAGGTAAGTTGCTTGCTTATATAAAAACAACAGATTTTTGTATCACTTTAAAGAGAAAAGTGGCAAAGCTAGTGTTTTGTGAAGACTCTTTCTGGCCTGGCAACAGGAATACATCCTTATAAATCCAAGAATGATTTATAAAGAACACTTAGCCACAGCAATTTTTAATGTTGTGTGGCATAGTGCTCCATAAAATACTTGAAGTAGTTATTTGGTGGGGAGAGAGGGGTTGCTTATTTTGGATTTGTTTTTTCTTCAATTTCTGCATTTGAACTATTTAAAATACCACTTTTGTGTGTAAGTTATCTTCAGTGAAAAGAATCCTTTTAAGGCAACTCAGCTTTTCTACTGTGTTGTCCTCTTCAGAGGAAGGAAGAATTCAAGATTTCTAGGCAAGAACTCAAGACTTCTAGGGAAGAGTGGAAGGATATTGTACAACTTAATTTCCTGGTAATGGTGTGGTGGTTGGGTGAACACACTTGTGCATTTGTGACATTCACAGGGAAGAGGACTAAAAATTGGTTGCATTCTCGTGCAGTGAACTGGCACAGTGATAATGTGGGGGTGATTAGATGGGACACAGGTGTTAATGAATAATACTTTGGCTTACAAGAATGGGAATTGCTTATTAAACTAAAACATGTAGCTTAAAACTGAGCACACCTACACCAATATGCAGCAAGCTTGTAAAATCTGATTTTGCTTTGCACTCAGATGTGAAGTGAGATTACAAATAAATACTAGCTCTTAGAGAAAGTTTTTTGATGGATAGTGGAAGGAAGAGAGTATGGGGGAAGACTTAGTCTTACCCATATGTCAGTATTTGAAGAAAGAAGAAAAGCAGTGTGCAGGGAAACCCTTTATAAAGATAGCTGTGCTCTTTAGTTGGACTATTTTATAGTTTTGTCCTGAGTTTGATTTAACTTTGTCCTCAGACTGGGTATTGGTAATTGTCTGAAACAGAACAGACAGGGGCAATGGCCTGTGCTACCTTCAGTGACTCTGCCTTGCAGGCTCCCATTTTTGTTAGGCACACAACATGGAGACAGTGATAAGCTTTTGATGTGGGCATGCAAAAGGGAAAGGATGCTTCCTGAGTCATCTGTTGCCAGTTTCCTACACCTGTGTTCATCTAAGTCTGTTTGACTCTCCCACAGAAGATGAGGTGTGGCTGAAGAATATGCTTCCTTTGGGCAAACCTCAGTAATGAACTCTGACTTAACACATGCCTTGTATTAGGAAGTACAAGCACCCTGCTGTGCCCTGGTAATTGAAGTGTTGAGCTGCTTGTGACAGGCTGGATTTCAGAATCTGAGTTGTGTGAATTTTTCATTTCCTTCCCTTGCTTTTCAAAAGAAAGAATATCTAGACAAGTAATGAGCATTCCACCTCTGCCCTCTGGGTTGGTAACAGGGTGGATGTGAATCATAACGATCTCAGCATGACCTAAAACTGACCTAAACTCTTGAGCTGTGACCCGCTGTAGTTGGTTTGGTATCTCTTGCTGTGATAAGCCAGTATCCTTGTGGGTACTGCTGGGAGTGACACTGTCCCTGTGTTGCAGAGAGCTGAAGAAGGCCCAGATGGCGAAGGCTGCAGCCGAGGAGCGAGCGCTGTTCACTGACAGAATGACCACGAGATCGACAACGCAGAACCGACCATCCCGGCTCATTGGGAAGAAGATGAACCGCTCCCTGAGTCTCACCATATACTGACCATGGAGTCTGGAAGAACTGCAGAGATGCCCAAAGCTTCTCTGCTGGACCGAAGCCTAAGGAATTGAAGGAAGCCTTCAATTCCTGGTTTCTTGTCCTGTGATCAGTATCACCAGTTTTACAGCTATTGCTTCTGAGTTTTTTACTTGTACTCTATGGCTGATTCTGTATTAACCATTTGAGTTAATGGACTCGGTTACTCTCCTGTCTGTAGAGGATCCTGGATGTTATTCCATAAGCCTTTCGGTTACACTGTTAGATGTTACGTTGTTCCAGGGTTAACCACTATAGTGGTGTGCTGCTTTGTAGTGTTACAGCATTGTAATAAGAAGCAATATCCCTAATCTTTTAAGAAGGAGGAAGAGGGCCTTCCTTTGATAGTTAATTTTTTTTTTTTGGAGCAGAGGGGGAATAAGTTTTGAAAGACAGGCTTTAAGGCCACCTACAGTCAAGGTACCTGATGTCAGGTAGACTTTTGTTGTGAATTTTTTTGTGTATTCAACTGGGAGCACTTTGTAGGCATTGCATAAACCACAGCTTAGGAACCTGTGGAATTAAGTGCCATGTGGAACTGCTGCTATTTTTAGTTCAACGTCCTTGCTGTAAACTGTAGCATTAAAACAATCATTATTGTGTTAATAGGCTTCTTGTTAAAGCAATTAAGTGAAACAAATGTAAGCTGCATTTTAGTGAAGGCAGCATTTTTCTCTCAAAGCTAGTGCATTGTGAAAAAATGCACCAATTTAATATTTGGACTCTGTATTAGTGTAGTGCAATTGTTAATGTCTTTGCTATTGATGTTTTGTTCTTCTTTCTAATAAGGTTCTCTGAATGTTCATATTTTCTTCAGTTGCCCATTCTTGAGGCTATTGTATGTTTGGTTTTTTTATGTTGGAATACTTGTAAATAGTTGTTTAGTATGTTCAGGTTGTTTTTCATCGTTTATGTACATAAGTTTGATCATGCTTATAGTGTACTATACTGAAACTGCAGTCTGGGATGCCGACAGACACAGCTTAACTATTCAGTTTGGAGTTCCAAAATGTGGAACAGAATGTGGCCATGGAACCAGTGCTGATCTTGAACCTAGGCTGACAGAACTGTTCTAATTACTGGCTTGTCTCTTCATTTTACTTAAAACAATGTTTCCCTTTTGTGCTCTATTTGTTCTTACTAGTGTTGAATTTGACTATTAAAGTTAAAAGTTCTGTTTGTTTAATATTGTCTAACACTTATTTAACTTTGTAGTTACAGAAATGAAATAGTGAGTTGGGAATATACTATGGCAAGTCCTGATGAGATCTGCTTCCCACTTATGCCTAATGCTTGTGGTTCCCTCTCATGAGAGTGGGACTGAGATAAGACACTTGTTGATAGTTAGAAGTGTCCTAGTTGGTCTGTTAGTGTCCATAGCAGTCTGTCTCTGCTGCCTCAGGAATGGTATTGCATTGGGAAAGATGAAACTCCTGGAAGAAGTGGAACCCGTGACTGATGGTGGAGGAATAGAAACTTATGTGAAGAAAGACCTGGGTCTGAGGTAAGGAAGAAAACTCAGGAACTGCTGAGAATGGGAAGAGAACAGTGGGAGGAGTTGGAATAGTTTCAGGAACACAATAATGGCATGTTCTGTGGTATGGAGACAAATGAAGAGAGACACAGTAAATAAAGGCTTAATAGATGAGTCTATTGTGGAAGTTTTTACCTTGTATTAGAGCTGCAGGTAAGTCAGAGAAGCTGTATCTGAATTCTATGGACTGTTGTAAAATTCAGCTTTGCAATTTGCAGAAAATAACTAAGAGTTCTCAGTTCTAGTCATATGATAGTGAAATTCAGAGTTTTGGTTTAAGGTAACTGAATATGCAGTTACCAGTAAAAACAGATACACTGGAATACCTTTAGGTTTTTACTTTATAAGATAGCCCTGTCTTGTTTGTGAGAGAATTTAAAATAGATGGTTTTGTTGCAGTGTTCTAACGTTCATCTACATTGAGTGAGACCTTTCTTTAAGCATACTTTTAAACATGCTTAAAGAAATACTTTTAAACAGTCAGAAATACCAATTGATGAGGGATTAGTGAACCTAAGCCTTTTGTCCTCTACAGTGTAAACAAATTTGTTCTATCTATGATAGTTCTGTGCTCCTGCATCTCCCATTTTCAGAGGCCTGTAACATCAATAGAGGCATTGCTGTTCAAACAAGCTGTGCTGTGGGCTTGGAGAGCTGTGCTTCTGGCTGGGTAAAGAACTGCCTGGATTGCTGGGCCCGGGGAGTGGTGGTGGATGGAGCTACATCCAGCTGGGGCCAGTCACCAGTGGTGTCCCCCAGGGACTGATGTGGGGCCCAGTCCTGTTTAATGTCTTTATCAATGATTTGGATAAGAGGACCGAGGCCTCCCTCAGTTTGCAGATGACATCAAGTTGTGCAGCAGTGTTGATCTGCTGGAGGGCAGGAAGGCTCTGCAGAGGGATCTGGACAGGCTGGATCAAGGGGCTGAGGACACAACTGCAGGAGGTTCAACAAGGCCAAAAGCCAGATGCTTCCCTTGGGTCACAACAACCCCAGGCAGTGCTACAGGCTGGGGGAGGAGTGGCTGGAAAACTGCCCAGTGGAAAAGGACCTGGGGGTGCTGTTTGACAGCAGCTGAACATGAGCCAGCAGTGCCCAGGTGGCCAAAGTGGCCAATGGCATCCTGGCCTCTATCAAGAACAGCATGTCTGGCAGGACCAGAGTAGTGACTGTCCCCCTGTGCTGGGCACTGGTCAGGCCACACCTCGAGTGCTGTGTCCAGTTCTGAGCCCCTCACTGCAAGACAGACATTGAGGGGCTGGAGAGAGTCCAGAGAAGGGCAACAAAGGTGGGGAAGGATCTGGAGCACAAGTCCTGTGAGGAGCAGCTGAGGGAGCTGAGATTGTTCAGCCTGGAGAAAAGAAGGCTCAGGGGCGACATTAGCACTCTCTACACCTGCCTGAAGAGAGATTGTAGCCAGGTGGAGGTCGGCTTCTTCTCCCAAGTTAGAAGAGATAGGACAAGAGGGAACAACCTCAAGCTGTGCCGGGGGAGGTTTAGATGGGATATTAGGAAGCATTTCTGCTCTAAAACAGTTGTCAAGCATTGGAACAGGCTGCCCAGGGAACTGGTGGTGTCACCATCCCTGGGGTTATTGAAAAGCTGGATGGATGTGGCACTTAGGGACATGGTTGAGTGGTGGACTTGGCAGTGCTGCGTTAACAGCTGGACTCTAGGATCTTGAGTGTTTTCCAACCTAAAGAATTCTGTGGGTCTATTCTAGTGCTGGTCACAGGTTTTGTGTGCCATTGAAGGGGTGCTCAGCTTAAACCATGTGACTGAAGTGACTTTAGATGTTTTAACTTTTTCCTGCGTGCCAAGCACAGTATTTAAAAAGGTGTTTCAGGGTTTTAAAGTAGTTTATGGGAGCAGTAAGAATGGTGAAATTTTATGTCAAATTTTCATGAGCATTCCTGGTGCCAATGGTGAGGCAGTGAATCCTGGCTGCAATGGTGGCTTGTGGGAAGAAGCAGAGAATTTGGGAAGTGTGTGTTAATGCTTCCCATGAATATTCCCAGCATCCAGTGATTCATGATTCAGATGCTTAGTGAGTAAGAAGTGGTATCTATTTTTACTGACATTGAAGAGGGCTTCTTTTTTTAATAGGAACAATCTTACAGTAATTTTGGTAGCTTACAAATTATTGCAAAAACAAGACTTGGGCCAAACATTACAAACATACATTGCTTGACAACACTACCTGCCTGGTCCTGCTCAGTCTTTCTGCATCTTCTGACTGGAAAGTGGGTGGTATGATGGACTAAAGCTCCTGCAGACTCAGTTTCCTATGAAGACATGACACCATTTAACACAAAAAATGAATTTCAAGTATCGAGGACTGATTCACTGTTTGGATAATTCATCTTACAATGCAAACCTTTCCATTGACTGTAGAAATACTGATGGGTTTGTAGGCTAAACTATTGAATTGAATCATAAATGCTGTACTTAAAAAATGACTGAGTTACATGTGATGTTCAAATACTACATGAAATTCTGTTTATGCCATTACTGTCAAAATACAATTGGAGGTCATCTTTGTATGTTTTTTTGTTTTGTTTTTGGTAAGGTATCCCCACACAGCAGCTGTCTAGGTTTTTTAGATGGTTTTTGTTGGGTTCATTTTTCAGTTTTCGAGTATCCTGTTGTCCTATTAATTGGAAAGGATCTTAAATTACTAAAATGTAGACCCTGAAAAGCTTACTGTCAAGTTGGTTTATTTTGGAATTTACAGACAAGCTTTACCTCCACTTAGAAATGGAGGTAGGCACTGCTTGTATATTCCAAAGCAGGATTTCAATGTCATAGCTTGCATTACTTTATAACATCGAAAAGTTTCTTGAGTAAAGCATACTTAGGCACCCTATCCTTGCTGATCCTGGGGCAGGGGAGCACCAAGTATTTGACACCCTCCCAAAAGCTGGCCAGCTGGACCTTGTCTGAATGTGTTTTGTAGTCTCCAGCAACACCTGCTGGACAAAATTGTTAACTGTGCACTGAAGTCTTGTCTTTGAAGTGTTTGTGTGCTGGTGTGACACTCGATCCTGGTTGTTAGAAAGCATTATCTTGTTCTGCAGCAGTAACTGAGCTTTCTTGCCAGCGGTAGCTCAGGTAAGTGTCTTTTAATTTGTTCATCCCCACTCACCCCTTTGGCTACGGAGGCTTGGAAGAGGCACCCTCACGATGTGTCCTTGTATGTGGTTTGGTACGTAAGGTATCCACATGTTCAATAAACCTCTGTGTGTGAGCCCTACAAATATCCCTGCTATGGCTGGGCCTGAGGACCCGGGTCTGAACGTGGCCAGCAAGAGTGAAATCAAGGCTGTGCCCTCCTGAGCCCTCTCTTCCTCCAGTGAAGCCTGGAAACACTCTGAGGGAGCGCTGCCGAGCCGAGTGAAGGGTCTCAGCTCCAGAAATGCAGAGCAGAGAAGGCAGGAGGAAACTGGGCAGGACAGCACTCAGGAAACAGAGGTCCTGCTTCTGTCTGAACAGTTGGAATTGGATGAAGATTCTCTCTTCCCAAGGTATAATAGGATTGGGTGGGGGAAAGGGAGGTGCCCCGAGGAGAGAATATTGCTGTGCCTAATTAAACAGGAAGCAATTTATTATTGTTTAACATGTTGCTCAGCGATTTGAGGTTGTACACGCCTAAAAATGAACTTGGGATTCTGGATAGTCTTGAAAAATCTGAAGCATTGGTTTCAAAGTTCTTCCTTTTGCCATTCATTTGACTCCCTTGAGTCAATATGAGCATTCAGCATGACATCTGAATTATCATGCTGGTCTAAAGTGACTTCTGTTTGACTCAAGATGAAAGCAAACTAAGTGGCCTGACTCTGATTAATGATCTTCTGTGTATCCCTAGGGTTGCTGCCAGACAAGTGGGCTAATGGATATAAAACCTGCTGCTGTTACTGAATTTACGCACAGGAAGGTTCTACATGTTCAGCCTGCATCCTGATGGAGAAGATCTTGTTCATCTGTTGATGTACAGACAGCAGAAGGCACCACTAATGAAAGTATTTTAGGCACGTGTTTTGCAGGATAGGGATGGGGGGGAACAGGAGAAACACCTGCTATTCCCAACCCTTAGTAGTCTCACCAACCTTAGCTGATGTTTCTGCCTCTGCAGCTCTTTCCTCTTGCCTTTTTTCACTCTCATCTATGCGGCTGTTAAGATGTTCAGGGCAGAATATCCCCATATATTTGATCCATGCCTCAGCACATGGGACTTTAAAATCCTTTTGATCTTGTAGACATTGAGTCAAGGCTGGATTGATGGACCAAGGCCACTGTATAAGGTTCAACAAGGCGAAGTGACAGGTCCTGCCCTTGGGTCAGAACAACCCCAGGCAGTGCCACAGGCTGTGGGCAGAGTGGCTGGAAAGCTGCTCGGTGGAACAGGACTTGGGTTTAACAGTGGTTGAACATGAGCCATAGTGCACCCAGGTGGCCAAGAAGGCCAGTGGTATCCTGGCTTGTGTCATAAATAGTGTGGCCAGCAGGACCAGGGCAGTGATTGTCCCTCTGTACTGGGCACTGGTGAGGCCACAGCTCAAGTGCTGTGTCCAGTCCTACGAGGAGCAGCTGAGGGAGCTGGGGATGTTTAGCCTGGAGAAAAAGAGGCTCAGGGGAGACCTTACTGCTCTCCACAACTGCTTAAAAGGAGGCTGTAGCCAGGTGGGGGTCAGTCTCTTCTCCCAGGTAATAGTGGTAGGACAAGCCGTCATGGCCTTAAGCTGCTCCCGGAGAGGTTTAGATGGGATATAAGGAAACATTCCTTCACTGAAAAGGTCGTTAGGCATTGGAACAGGCTGCCTAGGGAAGTGGTGGAACCACCATCCCCGAAGTCAAAAAACATGTGGATGTGGCTCTGAGGGAAATGGTTTAGTGGTGAACATGGCAGTGCTGGGTTAACAGGGGGCCCAGTGATACTGGAGGTCTTTTCCAACCTTAAAGATTCTATTATTCTGATTGTCTTCCACATTAACCCTGCTTAAATGGCTTTTTCCATTGGCTATTTCTCTTTCCAGTTTCCATCCCAAAAGATAGTATCAGATGGTTACTGCAGCACACATAGGACTGAATTTCCTCTTCCTCTCTGCAGGTAAGGTGTCTGTGGTATTCTGTTCTATGGCAAATTCTATAACTTGACGATAAACACCTTATCAGCCTGAAAGTGTAGAGTAAGATGTGTGTTACCAGGGAGAACTGAAAGGTAACCTAATGTTTTACCCCTTCATTATGTTTGTTTTCTGAAGTTTAAATCAAAATGCATGTATTGTGCACATGTGTATAATAATAGAAAACCATAGTGAAATAAGAGTGCCTTGCTGTAATCCCTTTAAAGATTGCTCTGGAAGTCTTAGAAGTGAATGGAAAACTCACTCACTTTTTTTTTTTTTTTTTTTAAGGAGAGACTGAACTGCCATTCCGATTCAGCATCTAATGCTGCTTCCTGTTTCACCTAAAACTACTAAAGTATTTTAAAATAACAGAAAAAAAAATTCCTCAGATGGCTTGAGGATTGGGTCATGCTGTAATGTCAAATATACTTACTGTTTTTTACGCTCTCCCTCAACATTTCCTTGAGATGTTTTATGGCAGGAGTAGTCTATTCAGAACTAACACGTTGATAATAAAGACTAGCATTTGCTTCAGTTTTATTTTCTCCTGAAACATCGCTCTGAAGTGGCAGATACTGGAAACACAGTTTGCTGCAAAGCTGGCTTAATGGTCTTCAATTTCTGTTTGCTTCCATTTAGTTTTCCTGTGGAGAATGAAAATGACTGGTTTAGCCAAGGTTGGGAAGATTTTCCCTGGGCTAACAAAGAGTAGAAAACTGAGTTACTGAAGTGCCAGAATTCTTTCCTTGATGTCAGTTTAACTGACTCAGTGGCATAAAACAAAATTAGTAACGGTTCAAGTGCGTAATCTTTCCTCTGGTTAGAACTTCCCTGACAAATACTTATTATTTGGCTAACAAGGAGTAATTAAGCTCCTGCAAAGAGGACCAAGAGAAAAGTGATTGACCCCTTAAGGCTGAGCCCCAGCAGGGTCTAACTAAAGCTCCTTCCTGAAACTGTGAGTCACTCTGTGAGACCGAGCCAGTTTTTCCTCCCTTCAGTCATGTTTTTAACTGTGGTGAGGAAACAAAATTAGAATAAGCACAGATTTAAAATAAAGCTGCTGAGATCTCAGACAACTTAGGAAAAGCAGAAGCATGTGAAGTTGCATCAGAACTTGCTTTTGTACCACGCAAGCAATTTAGGGTTTATGTAGTGCTATCAAGGGTTTCTTGGTTAAGTGTGATCGCTGTTAATTAATGTTTAATGGATTACATGTCAATCTTATCTTCAAAGCTTCAGAATGTCAAGTCTTTGATAAGCAAAGATCCAGACTAGCATACCAAGATAGAAGGGTTGCTTAAAATAACTCAGACTTTGGGTGTGGATGCAGTTAGTCCTGTAACTTTGTTAAAGCTATTTTGGGTAAGCATAAAAAACAAAGGTTCGTTCCACAGCAAGTTTGTCTTCATATGAATTTCACTTTAACTGGTTTTGCTCAGTTAGTTCTATCCTATAAAAACAATTTTAAAAATTATCGTGACTATATAAAATCATGTACTAGGTTTATGCATAACTTGTAAGTATCCTTTTGATTAACCTACCAAGTGCTGGAGCAGCTGAGACTTGTATAAACCACTCATTTTAATGAAACATTTAAGCATGGACTGCTAACCTACTGACCTGAATGGAACTATTTTTCTGAGGGGAAAACAAATCCTGTTCTGGCAAAGGATTTTAACATGTAATTTAAATCAGGAATTACAGAAGCCAGCAAAAATAATGAAGAGAAAATGAAAGGCAGCACACAGGGTTTTAGGGGGGGGGGGGGTTGGGGAAGTTTTTTTTTGGTTGGTTGGTTTTTTTGTTGTTAGTTGGTTGGTTTTTATGTGTGTGGGTGTGGTGGGGTTTTGTTGTTTTCTACAATATGTGGAGCATTTTGTTTTGATTTCATTTTTGCACTCTATTGTTTTTACCAAAAATTCAAACTGCCAAAAAAATCACTGAACTCTGTTCAAAGCAGAGATTAAGTCTCCATCATTGAAGATTCATGTGTGAACTACATTAATTGCTTTTCTTCAGTGACTTTTCACAGAATCTAACTGTATTTTAATGCACTTTAAGAAGGATGTTCTGTTTTTACTGGTGGTCTTGTGAGTGCTCAGCTACCAAATTATATAAAAGTTGTCTTTTTCCATCTTAAGTGGAATAGCTGTGTTCAAATTGGAGAAATGCTAATGTACTTTAAGGTGACAGATGTTTCTGGTAATAGTAACAGCTATAATGTTAGCAAATCAGATTCATTAGGAAATTTAATCCAAATAATTTTTGATGCCAATCATATAGTTCACACTATCCATCTTGAGGAAAGAGCATAAATGCTTATGAATTGCAAAGTCTTGAATAAATTATGGAGAAAAGGATTAAGAAAAAAGAGGGTGGAAAAGGCTGTGAGGATACGCTCAGTGAGTAAGGCACGTTGTGTTTGACAACTGACTGTGCTGCTGGGAGACTCTGACATCTCTGCTAGAGAAGACACTAAAGAATAAAGAGTACCAGAAATCTGTGGATGATTCTAGTCTCCAATTCACCGCATACAGAAAACCAATCACATGAATTATCACTTATGAGAATTACGAGTACTTCCTACAGTGGACTCTGCTGTCTGCTCATCTACCCGCTGTACCTGGAGGATCAGTGATCCATGCAAGTCAGGCCTGGGCCTTCCCAGCTTGTGCTGAGCTGTGCTGTCTGTCCAGCCTGGCCTCCAGGCCCACGGGGGCCAGATTTCCCTGGCTGATTGTCCCACGGGATTTTCTGGGCAGCTCCTACATGGTACCTGCAATGACACCCCTGTGTGCCCTGCTCTTTACCTGAAAATGGCAGCAAGGGGTTCTGGTGTGAGCATCCTTTATGTTTGGCAATAGAAACAGTAGAAGACAGAAGAAATAGAAACAGTAGAAAATAGTAGAAATAGAAAATGTATAGAGTTATTTCCTTGTCAGGAAGTCCTGTAATAGCTTGAATGACCAAAATGGTGTAAATTTTCCACGGGCAGGATCTGCATGACGTGCTGCACCTGCTTGATGCCACACAGCCCTGGGTTCCTGAAGGAATGTAAGGTTATCTACACTGTTCTCTCCATCATAATGTTGGTTGCAATAAATGGTATTTTAAGAGACACTTTAGAAGCTGAGTGCCTTTCTTACTGGAATGGCAATAAACCAGCACCACCTGGTATAAAACAGTCGTCAAACTGTACCTGCCAGAACTATTTGACTTGGAGTGCTATTTTAGTTTTGATGATGCAATTGACTGAAGACTAAAACTGGGCAAAAGCTGATCTTTTCCCCCTCTTGTTTATTATGTATCTTGAGTTTGGGATCTTAAGGGTTCTGTGTGAAATCCATTAAAATAAAACCTTAAGGTGCTCATGGGCTGTGTTCTGTGAATGACAGTCACATGCAGTGTTCAAAGCAATGTATGTGGGTTCGACACTTAGAGATAGACAGAAAAGTGTGAGCTTTTCTATCAACAGCTGGAAATATGAATGCAAGAGTCTTATTTCTCAGCCTTTGTCAGTCAGTAAGTGTTAGAGTGTTTTGCACCTTCTGATGCTAAGACCATGCCTGTCATTCCTCACTTCTTTTCACTCGTTGTCCTTTTTCTGCAAAATAAGCTCACAGAGATTCATTCAGTGGATGGCTCATATTTGGGCCTAGGGATTCAGTGCATTTGGGTTCTGGATCCTGGCTGTGTTGCTGACATGATTTATGGTATTTGCTGTCCAGACTGAAATGCCAAAGATATCCACCAAGTTGTGCAAAAAGGCCATTCCATCCTTTCTCTCCCCAAAGCTGGTCTGAAGAGGTATTTTTGGCTAAGTAGACCAACCAACACACCACTTAGCCAAAAAAATAGGGGCTCCATACATGGAAAAAAATACCATTGAGATCACAGCACATACATCATAAATAATAATTTGCTTTTCCTACAACACAAAGAAGAAATGATGCATACATTTATTTTGTTTTATTAATCTCAGTTGAAGTCCTTGCACAGTTGCTGCCCTCACCAGTGCTCATTCCCAACCCACAGCATTGAAGAGGACTTAACACAAAAAACCTACGCCTAACACGTAACAGCTCTCAAAAAAACCTTCCAACAACACAAGTCCTTCCTTGTGATCACGTTTTGTCTGGCTTCTGCTCTGGAAGTAATGGAGAATGTGGGGTTTTTAGCTCTCCCCCTGCCCTGGGACTGCACTGCACTCTCCAGCTGTGTGCAGCCTTCCTTCCAAGCTGCTTTTGGGGCAGAAAAATTCCAAGAGGAAAGCTGCTCTCCTCAGCGTGAGGTACATCCTGCTGGGAACATTGGACCTGAGACTTTCATAAATTCCACTCACAAACTCAACTGTATTCATGTTCTTCAAAAACCCAGAGTTTTCTATGGGGTAATTATTTGGAAAGATAGAAAAGTATCGGGCTCACTGAGATATTCACGACAGCTTTCATTACCATGTAGTACTTATTTTATCTATCTAGTGGCACATCAAAATGACAAGACTTTTATTTACTATCTCAACTGAGGTGAAAACCCTCAACAGTGTTGTAACTGTACTGAAGAGAACAGTAAAGTGACAAATGTTAATTTATTCATCCATGTCACAGCGAGCCATCAGAAATAAACTGAAAGGGACAAAATCTTGCACTTGTCTATTTAACCGTGCGCATTTCCTAACAGGAAAAAAAGGCAGACCTGCGACAGGAGACAAAGCTTCGGAAGGCCGGAGAACGAGACGCTGAGGCGCAGAGTGTTCCCGCCCGAGCGGCGATGAGGGGGCGGGACGCGGCTGCCGGGGCGGTGCCAGCGGGGCCGGGCCGGGCCGGGCCGGGCAGGGCCGCGCCCCCGGGGCCGGCACAGGCCGGGGCACAGCGGCGGCGGGTGCGGGCCGGGAGCGGGCCGGCCATGGTGGGGCTCAAGGAGGAGCTGCTCAAGTCCATCTGGCACGCCTTCACCGCCCTCGACCTCGACCGCAGCGGGAAGGTCTCCAAGTCCCAGCTCAAGGCAAGCGGGGGGCGGCGGGCCCGGGCCCCGGTGGGGTGCGAGGGGCCGGGACACGGCCCGGGCGGTCCCCGCCGAGCGCTGACACTGCCGGCACTGGGACCTGCCTGGGGCGGCCACCTCCGGGGGGACACGGGCACTCGCTTTCGGGGCTCTCCTGAGGGCTGTAAATCGCGTTTTCCCCACCGAGGCTGCGGTTCGTCCCACGGCAGCGCTGTTCCTGCGGGCCCCGGACGCCTCCGTCCCGCGGGACGCTGGCGCGGACCCGTCCTGGAGGACCCGGGCAGGCTGATTTTCATTCTGCCCAGGCAAGCGCTCCGTCCTCCCCGAGATGTCAGTGCACAAACCCTTGTTGTGCTTCTGGTCCGCTTTCAACCACATGTCCTTGCTACCCTTTCTGGCCAAAATCTTTTGTGGGGTAGCCACAAGGTCCCATCTATAGGGATTGGCTGCGTCCAAGTGAAATTCACAGCTTGCCAAGGGGAGAGAGAGGTTCCACAGTGCCCTCTTATTTGGATATAAACAGGAGAATTAGTCAAGAGGCTCCAACTGTGCCATTCTTTCCTTAGCTTATACGCTGAAGTAGTGTTTGTGCTCTTAAAAGAGCTCTCAGGCAGCTCGCTGAATCCAGTCCCATCTTGGCCCTGCTTTATGGGACCGTCTTGGCCTGGGAATAATAGCAGGAATCTGGCTAAATAAATATTTTGAATAAGAACGCAACACCTGTTGACATTCGAGACTGTGGGTCCTTGTGCTCGGTGCTGGGGCTGCGTGGGCCACAGCAATTAGCCGAGGTTTGCGCCTTTCGTGGCATTAACTCCACGAGCGACGGTGGCCGTGCTGTGGGTGGTATTTCCAAGCGTGGCTGGTCGCTCTTGGGCTTTATTTTTAGCATTATGTAATGAGGATCCAGAGCAGGCAACATGCTGCAAGCAGCCTGTTCCTCTTCTCCTTTTCTTCTCCTGGGGCGATCAGGCTATGAGATAGAGCTGAACTCGGCCAGAAGTGACTGCGGGGCAGGAGTTGGGTGAGACGCCAGACATGGCTGTGAGCTCAAGCTGAAAATGTGAGCAGGTCCTGGGTTTTTCACAGGGGTTGTCAATGAAAGTGAGTGTTTGTGTTCCAGCGTTGCAGGACGAACTGAAGCAGGTTGCAGAGAAGTTTTTTTTTTATTGTCCTGCTCTTTATAGGAATCCTGTTTTCCTGTCATGCTGCCTACCACACCTTGTATGCTCTGTGCACTCACCTGAGGGTGTCTACAGCACGTGTTGTCCTGCGGGCCAGTGGAAAACCTCTCATGGTCCACAGGTGCTGGGCTGAATGGAATGGCTGAAGAAGCTGCCAGTGTGCTGGTGGGCTGGTACAGCTGCTCTCTTGGTGTCATCACTTAAAGATGAAAAAAAAGTAGGGCTATGTGTGTCTGTGCACTTCTGTCTGTGACATAAAGGCTCCTGTGGGAAGTGTCAAGCGGAGGATCTGGGAGTGCAGAAACAAGCCTGAAATGAGGCTGCCGCCTTCTCCTGTGGCCACCAAGAATTAGTTTTCAGAGGAGACACAGGAGGGGATAGAGGGTGTTCTTACACAGACTTTTTGTGGCAAATGATGAATGTGGTGTCATACTGATGGTCCTGCTGGGAGAAAAAGTGTGCATGATGGCAGTAACCCCACACAGTTAAAAAAGGCAGGCAGGACAGCAAAAGAGAAGTTTCTGTCTGATAGAGATAGGGCTATATTGTCCTAAAGAAGGTGTTTCACAATGAAGTGTTTCTTATCATTGTGAGGAAGATTTAGCACTCCTGTAAAATGGAGAGATGGCGCTTGGAGATCAACAGGTTAGTAGAGGTCTGTGACATTAGAAAGATATGCTTAATAATTTAGTGGAACTGCTGTTTTAAAAACAATAATAAAACCCCTTTTTTTTTGGTGAGAATGGTAGTGTTGTAACCTGCTGAACACTTCCCTCCTCAATAAGACAACTTTCTGGCAATGGGTCTTTGGTTTGTGTAATCCAATATAAGGTGCTGCCATCATGTTGCGCGGAAGTTCCTAAAGATAACACGTTTTGTTGTGGTGATTTCTAGTTACTCTGCCTAGAAGTGACCTTTGATCCTTCCATAAAAATAAATAATTAACTTCAAATACTATGAGAAAAATAAAAGTGTATGTGTGTGTTCTGTAGCTGAGGTCCTCCTGTGAAGGGATTGCATCACACATTTGTTTTCAATAGATCTAGAGCAGATGGATTGAGGTGAGTCAGTTGGGTCTGTTTTGTAGTCTGGAGAAACAGCAAATGCTTGGGGGCAAAAATGGGACTTGCTTGGAGTAGTAAGGGTGTCATGAGATGTCTCTTATCCATTTGTATCTTCTGTATATGTTCTGAGCTGCTGTGAGAAGAGACAGATAAATCATTCCTCTGTGTAATTTTGAATATTATCTTCTTCCAGTATGCACTGGTTTTTTTTTTTTTTTTTGTTGTTGTTGTTCGTTTGTTTGTTTGGATTTTTCTACTTTTTTTCAGCTGGTCATCTTCAGCAGTTCTAGTGTTATGCTGGCTGCAGCTCTTAGTCTTTTTTTCTACATCAGCAGACACATTTGTGTATTCTGTTCTTAAATTACAGCTTTAAAGCTGGACACAATTGTCATTTTGCCAGTGTGTTTTGGCGCGTTCAAACACTGATACAGCAAGACAGGTGTAAGTTCTGTGTATGCACTTACAGCTGCTGCTGTGATTCCAGCATGAGCTACATGCAAATTACTTCCTTTCCTACATATAAAATCCAATTTCATCTTTCTTGCAATCTGCAATTTTAAAATTAACTTGTTTTAGAAGTTTCTCTAAGGTGCCAGCATTAAATCTGCTTTTCATCTGGATCTTGAAACACTGTGGTTTTAAATATAGTTCCACTTGATAGCCAGCAGAACTGGTTTTAATATGTGTGGATGATTGGATCTTGGAAAGAATACCCACCAATTAGTTTTTACACCTTCTCTGGAAGCTCTTCCACACATTGCTTTGGGACTTGTCTCTGCTTAGGCAGTGGGTTTATCTTGGTATTCTTGTTTTGTTTTACATGCTACATTGGAGTGGATTTTCTAAGGCTTGGGGTCTTGGATTCCTGGATGATAGCTACAGAATGTGGATGGTGAGCCACTTGTGAAAATACTGTCTCACTCAGGGCTGTATTATAACTTTGGGTGCCCAAAGCTACTTGTCAGGCTTAGAAAATTTATACTGATCTGTTCTCATATCTGGGGTGTTACAGGGTTATTATAGCTCTTACCTTTGCTTTGCCTTTCCACTAAATGTGAAGTCAGTGGCCTGTGGGAAGAGGAAGAATGCTGTAATCAGGGGTGAGAGGGATGGTCTGACTGGAGAGGAAGACCTTGAACAATGTAGTGAGGCAGGGGCAGGGTTGGGAGCCTGTGCCGGGTGGGCAGGACCCCGGCCGGACAATCGGCTTTGTACAGCAGTGGAGGGTGGTAGGAAATTAGTCACCGTGACTCACGGCGAGAGGGTCCTGCTCTGGTGCTATCAACGGGGCTAAAAGTGTGTGTTAGGGTAGCCATGAGCAATCCTGTCGGTGAGGTGTGAGGCAGGGATGCTGCTCTGCCAGGAAAGCCCAGGCAGCTTGTAGACTAAAACAGGGAGCATGAGGAAATGACGGGGCCACGATGCTGTGCTTAAGAGGAGCAGCTCCCAGTGGATCAGCAGCCTGTTTAACCTTTTGTCCCAGCAGTGTGCCCAGGTGACCAAGAAGGCCAATGGCATCCTGGTCTGTATCAGCAATAGTGTGACCAGCAGGACCAGGGCAGGGATTGTTCCTTGTAGTGGTCACTGGTGAGGCCACATCTCGAGTGCTATGTCCAATTCTGGGCCCTTCAGTTTCAGGAGTACACTGAGGGGCTGGAGTGAGTCCAGTGAAGGGCAACAAAGGTGGTGAAGGATCTGGAACACAAGTCCTATGAGGAGCTGCTGAGGGAGCTGGGGGTGTTTAGCCTGGAGAAAAGGAGGGTCAGGGGAGACCTTACCATTCTACAACTGCCTGAAGAGAGATTGTAGCCAGGTGGGGGTCTGTCTTTTTTCCCAGGCAACCAGCAGCAGGACAAGAGCTTAAGCTGCACCAGAGGAGGTTCAGGTTGGACATTAGGAAGATTTTTTTCACAGAGGGGCTGAAGAGCTATTGGAATGGGCTGCCCAGGGAGGTGATGGAGTCCCTGGAGGTGTTTAAGGAAAGACTGGATGTGGCACTCGGTGCCGTGGTCTGGTTGACACAGTGGTGTTCACTCATAGATTGGACTTGATGATCTAACAGGTCTTTTTCAACCTAATTGATTCTGTGGTTCTGCTTTGTCAACTGGTTTCTGGGAAGATGTAGAAGACAGGTGCAGTACAGGTTTTACAAGGAACTCTTCTAAGGGCTGGGAGCCACAGGACAGAAAGGCAATTCCCGTGGCAACTTAGGCAGGTGCAGGCTGACACCAGTATGTGACTTGGGGGCCAAGGAGGGATTGAGCAGATAGGGAAGGCAAAAGGAAGGATGAAGTTGTTGGAAATGGTGATGAGAAGTGTGCAAGTGCCCAGGGATGAAGGGAGTGAATGAAGGAACAGGAGCTGATGTGGGCAAAGGGCACAAGTGTCAGGAACCTGAGCTGGTGGAGGCTGGGCTGGAATACACTCATCCAGCTGCAAAAGAGGCTGCTACACTAACCCTGACATTAAATAATGAGGCTCCAAATGGGGTGTCTGCTACCTGGGTGGATAAGGAAGCTGTACCTTGGGGATGAGGTGATCCAGGATACAGTGTGCTTACGGTGTACCTGGATGAAAAGACCCAATGCTTGTGACAAGGGGCTTATATGATGCTACTTTAACACTGGTCATAAAAGAAAAAGGGAAAGTACTTGTGAGCAGCCTTATTTTGGCTGGCTGGCTGCTGACATGGATGTTAGGGAGAGATGAGCCAAGAATGTCTTGGAATGAATTCACACAAAGCCACTGAATGGAGCTGTCAGGATCTGGGATGCCAACATTTTAAAATCTGAAAAAGAGATGGGGAGGGGGAAGACCCCCCTGAAAGATGGAAAAGAAAAAGAGAAAATTACCAAAGAAGCTGACAATAGCTACTGCAGGATTAGTCTGCCCTGGTAATGCTCCCACTGTCATCTGGGCCAAATTTTTGTCACTGAGCAATAAGTAGTCTAGCAGATCCTCCCTCTCCCTGTAGAAATGCAGATCACTTTTATGGACATGGTTAAATGGAACTACTCAGATGGTAACAATTCAACACGTGCTGAAAGTTTTGGAAAATGGGAGCTCAGAGGGGAGCAGCTATGGCGGAGTAGACCTGAAGGTAAAGCAGCATGAAATGGGGCCTAAATAAAGTAAATCCAAAGTCTGTGATGACCTTTGGCATTCAGCTTACTTCTATTTGTATTTGGAGCAGAACACCTTCAGTGTTCCCAGGGAAAGATGGGATGCCACTAGGCATCTTTCTTACAAAACTTTTCCTGGAAAATGAAGGAATTGCAGCTGGAGTGTACTGGTGTCATGATCCCCATGCGGGCTGCTTGTGCTGTCTCACACTCCAGTTTGGAGACCCCCACTGTGCCCATGTGCTGCAGCAGAGATGAGTCTCTGGGCTGGGGCAGGAGTTGGCTTTGGCATGAAGGTAAGTTGTTAAATGTGGCATCCAGAGCATAATAAATGCGGAAAGAGAAAGCTGCCTGGCAGCCCTTTGGGCACTGGGGGAATAATCCTGACTGTTGCAAAACTTCCTCATGGTTGATGTAGCTTCTGCAAGGCAAGGTGATTTTTTTGTACCCCAATTAACCTAGTGCTCAGCTAGTTGTTGTTTGGGGTTTTTTTATTTTAATTGTTAATTAAAGTAGAGTATTTTCTGGTCCAGATAATGTGATTTGAGAGAACAAAACCGAACGAGACCTCAGGGCAGAATTTTTCAGGCTTACCCTGCAAGTGAAGAATTCAGCTGGCACTTGGCTGCGTTAGAGAATGGCAGGCTTTGGCAGGCACCAAGGAATTTCCTGAGTTATGAAAAGAGAGCACTGGGCACAGGAGAGATCACAGATAAGGCAGATCTTAGAAAATCATTGAAAGTGGAATTCTTTCCTGGTAAATTGGTCGCTTGATGTGGAAACCACCTAGGTTTCTGACAGCCCAAGCACAGCAAGAAGGCCAAAAACAGGAGAAGACAAATATGTAGAAAGGACATGATAAGAAAATATTTTATTGGGACTTTTAATTTACTTTGGTAGTAAGCTGCAATCAGTCATGCTTTTAGAATATTTTTATTAGCTGAGTATTTTTTTAGTTATAGTATTAGCAACTACAGTGTGGTTGGAAAACAGTGATCATCTCTATCTCTCAGAAATTCAAGAATCCGTCAGGCTTCTATAAATAACAACAGAAGCCTTAAATAGAAGGGGAAACACACATGATAGTACATTCCCCCAACCCCCTAGGTAAATCACATGGACTCAAATACTTGATCTGATGTGGTGGTTGGAGACAAGGATAGATTGAAGTGAAATATACTGCTGATGGAGAGTGGTGTCGAATGTGATAACTTCTAAACGCTCTTTAGCTGCTTTAGGAAGTGCAGCTTTCGTTGTGCTGTGGCTGATGCTGTTGTTTAACTGTTTTTAAATTTCTACACCTTATTAACTGTAATACCTTAGTGTTAGCATACATCAGTGAAAATATGTATTTCTCATGGAAACATCTCCTTTTCTAAAAGCAAGTTTAACTTCAGAGGTATGTAGAGAGGAATTCTCCTCTGAACTGAATATACATCTGGGGCTATGTTTGTAGTATTTTCTGCTAACTAACACTTCGATTCTGCTGTCTCCTTATCACACATCAGAATAGTAAATGTACTTTTTCTTTTTTCTTGGGGGCAGGTGGGTGGGGGAAAGCCCAGACGTTTTAAGTGTGTAGCTTTGGTTTGATTTCCTAGGCTTTGACAACTTCAGACTTTCACTTCTTGTTTTACAGCTACTCCATCTCTGACCACTTCATGTCTACTCACCTAAATAGACATGCTTATAAGTTTTCTGCACTTCTTTTCTTTTACTGTTTTCTCTTTGCATCATTTGGGTCTGTTTTTTAAAATTCTATTAACCCCACAAAATTCAGTTGCACTCTCTTCCATGTACTTGTCTACTTAAAAAGGAATAATAGCACTGGCAGCATACCTTTTCAAAAGATGTGATCTGTTTTACCTCTGTGTAATTTTGTTTTAGCTGTATTTTTTGTCTTTGTTACATTTTTTTCACACAGACCATGGCGGGGCACGTGATGTGAAATCCTTTACACAGCTACTGTAGGTGGTACATGATCTTCAGAGGCTCAGCTTTGTATCATGCCAAGGGAGGGGGCTCCCCGGTGCTTGGGGTACAGTGGGCAGCCTGTTACAGATCTGACCCCACTCCAGACGGTGTGAACAGCAAAAGGAAGGGATGGTGTTTTGCCTTTTTTTTGGGAAGTGCTGGTAGCACAGGAGTCGCTGCTGCCTGGGCTCTGCCTTCCTGTTGGTACTGAGGTGTTGGTCTGTCTTGCAAAGCTCAGCTCAGGCTGAAGAAGTTGAGATGTGCTGGCTACCAGTTAGTTTTCAGTAATTCAGTACTTCCTTAAAATTAGTCAAGTGTGTAGTCTCTTTTTGAAGGTCATTTCTCAAGAACAGACGTGAGTGCTGATGAGTGTCAAGTTCTTGACATACTTCATGCAAATAGCTTTTTAAAATAAAAATTTGAGAAGCACACCTAAACCCTTCCCCTTTCTGTAACATTACTTTCCTTTGCCAACTGAAACACGGGGTAAATGTTGAAAAGCAGCCCAAAAGCAAGCAGATGAGAGAAATACATAGTTAATGCTTTCATCTGAATAGTAATTTCTTTGTAAACTAAAGCTACATATTGTTTTCTTTGTTACTCATTTTCACTAGATATAAATATTTATAATTTCAAGGGCTAGGTGTTTGTGGTTGTTTTGATAGCTATCTGACTTCACTCTGCAAATACTACTCTGGTGTTCCTGCATGCCTCTCCTGGTTTTCAGCTGCATGGATATATATGTACAAAGGGGAGCTTGTGTAGCTGCATTTGCAGCTCTATAGGGCTGGACCTTTCTGTGCTGGCACTGCCTCTGTAACATGCAGCTCTCTGAAACCATTGAATCAGGATTTTTTAGTTATGTTTTGCTTTCTGACAAAACTTCATGGGGCAGAAGTTGTGGTGACATCAAAGTGTCACTTTGCACATGGTTTTGGAGTCACAGGTCTGCTCTGGAGGGAACACACCATGGTTAAGGCTGACAGCAGTGTCACTGGTTTCTCTTCTGTCCTCAGGTCCTTTCTCACAACTTGTGCACAGTGTTAAACGTTCCCCATGATCCAGTGGCCTTGGAAGAGCACTTTAGGGACGACGATGAAGGACCAGTTTCCAATCAGGGTTACATGCCTTACCTAAACAAATTCATCTTGGAAAAGGTAAGTTTTGAGTTCCCATGTCCTGTGCTTTCTTGTATCAGCTTTTGTTGTTGGAGTGTCTTTGCAGTAACTGGTGCATGCAGGAGGCTGCTGCTGGTGTGAAGACACTGATTGGGAGTGTCTCTGTGGGGTCGTCACGGGGCAGCTACTCTGGAGAGCCTGTGCCTAAAAATGGAAGGGTGCACTGTTCTCTACCTCTTCTCTCCTTGGTTTCTATTTCCTGTTACATCTGGCCCTTGCCTAAGCTGTGTTCATGCAGAACGGTGTTCATATTAATAAAGCACCTCAGCTGGAATTTATCTGAAAGTGTCTGGGAGCTATAGGTTGTCCCAATTTAGACTACGGCTACAACAGAATATTGTCACAGACTCCTTTGCAAACAGAAAGGGCAAAAATATCTTCACTGTTTGTCACAAAGTATTTTAATAAGTTCAGAGAGTTACAGCAGGTGCCATTAGGGTGTGTTGTGAAGTTTTGTCTTTCAAATTCTTTCCTTTCATGTCTGAGCATTCTTCAGTCTCCTGTTGTGCCTTGTTTCAGGAGAAACTCTGGAAAGACAGCAGGGTTTCCCCTCCTCTCCTCTCCATCATGTTCTAAAATAGGTAGTCACTGGCTTGGAAAGTTAAAAAACCCCAAACAATGATCTTCCTGGTTTTTTTCTGACTTCTGTTCACATACTGGGCTGGACAGCAAAAGCAGCTCATGTGATAGTGGAAGCATCAGCTTCAACACCACTGATTTCTCGTACACTTGAGGGCCAACTCCAGAAACCCTCAAACTGTGATGTTGTGGCTGCAGAGATACAGAGCTGTATGCTCTCTTTTGCTGTGTGAAAAAGTCCTGAACTGACATACTACCGGGAAGTCCAGTGCAGCAGTTGCAGATGATGCAAACTCCTCAGCCCCATTTGCTGATCTTTGCTCCTTCATTTAACAGCAGTGGAAAATGTGATATATATAATGCAGTCTGGCAGCTTATATCTAGCAAAGACTTATCAGCTTCTCTGCCTCTCTAGTCTGTGTTTCTCTCATACCCAGAGAGCATGAGAGATGCCCCAAGAGTGTCCTGTTTGATGTGTGGGAGTTGTTGGCCTTTAATACACATAAGGGTACCTCATTAATGTCTTGGTTGTTTGATGCTGAAGAATCTTGCTTTGTTCCTAAGAAGGTGTAATCTCATCTTGGCTGTCTGAGATCCTGTAAGATTCAATGGAGACAAAGCAGTTTGTATACAAATTCTGGGAAAAAAGAAAAGGCCTTAATTTATTTTGACCAAAGGATTACAGTGGGAGAGGCTGAACCACAGTGGGTTAATACTCTTTGTAGACAGTAGCAACCCATTACATAAAGAAAACCCAAAAGAGATACATATGGCTTTTTCAAATATAAAAGTGCTTTATTGTTAAAGGACGTTTGTAGGGATAATAGTTACAGAAATGAAGAGCAAAAATGCATTTAAGTAACACCTTTATCTGAAAATGACAGACCTGGCTATATAAGTAAGTAGGTATGAAAGGGAAGAGCATGACTGTGTGTAGTTTTTTGTGTTGTTTAATTCATATACTGATCTGGCTTCCAGTGATTGCCTGATATATCCATATCATCAGTTAATCTTGAAAGTGTTAAGGAACAGGATTAAATTACCTGTAACTTCCTGTTATTTGATCCTGACTAAATGCTTGTAAACAAGAAAATTAGTGAAGTTATTTTGACAGAAGGCTATCTTCTTGGACAAGAAAAATCTTGCCTGTGACTTGACTTCTTTTAGAGATGAGTTTACATCAGTGCAAAAGGCAACATGCAGAGGGATGAGGTCACTGATTCATAGCATGTCTCCTTTGTTTAAAACAAACAAGCAGAAAAAAGCAAACAAGAAACTCCTTCTTTCTTTATTTTTCCAAGGCGTAATCTGTTCTTTTAGATGGGGTGATTGTAGAAAAATTGCTGTTAGTATATTCTACTAAGCAAAACTACTAAAGAAGGAGGGATGCTTTATACCCTAGATACACAGGAAGTTCTCTCAATTTCCAGTCATGCATCTTATGGTGAATTAATTGGTTCAAGCAAGAGCCACTGGCTCAAGAGAGGTTTTTTGATCTTAAGGTATTTTGCTTTAAGACATTTATAAAATATTTAAAGAATGATTTCTTAATTTTTTTTTTAATAGATATATAACTGTGACCTAGAATTTTATTGAGAGGACTTCGTAGCCTTTGGAAATAACTTTCATTGTACTCTTAAATGCAGTTGTAACTTTTTGTGGTTTTTTCCGCTGATTTACCCCTGCAATAAAGCCTCTTTATACAGAACCAAGAAATCATCAAGAAAGGGACAATTGTCAGGAAAGACAAGGTAGTTAAATGAGGTACATTTGCTGCTACTAATTTCCTTTATCCAAATAATTAATTTCAGTAAATAGTTTGAATAATTAGTATTGCCTAATTGATGATTTCTAGTGTTACGCATCTTTTTACTCAGCAGACGGATGTATCTAGGATTTTCTTGCATCTGAAACAAAATCTGTCTTGTTCTGTAAAAGTCTCTTTCAGGAGGGAGCTGTGATTTGCCAATATAATGTCTTCATAATTTTTTTTACTTGGTTTCTTAACCATATTTCAGCATGTTCTGTTATTTACAATGTATATCTTTAAATACCACTTGAAAATGTTTCCTTTTCAGTGATGGCAATGGTGGTATTTTACAGCAGGCCTTATTTAGAGCAGGGAAGGGTCATGGTGGGGGGAGACAAAGAAGGACATTGTTCAAACCTCAGGTTATCTCATCTTCCAGGCAACTTTGTGAATGCAAGTTACACTACCAATGCTTGTTATATTTTTGGAACTGTTGTTTTGGAGAGAGAGGGTTTGTGTGCTGATGTAATTATTGTCCCGAATAATTCCTAAACAGCGTCTCTGTTCTGGATGGCACGTGGGCCCCACAAAGTCCATTTCAGAATCAAGTCTGGATTCTGAAAAAAGGGCTTACATGTTCGAAGTGGGACTGCTGGCATCACAGCACCTGTTGCCCTGTGATAAAATGGTTCTGAAGCCTCCTGCTGGACTGCTGCACAGTCCTGGTGGCAGGGACGTGCTGCAGGTGACCTGGGCTTTGGCAGTAGCATCTGAGGCGCTGCAGTCTGGCTTTGCTGTGTTAGCAGAGCCCGTGCACCACTAGGACATTTCTAAGGTGGAACTGCTCACCATCAGGATGGGAAAAGTGCTTTTAGAAAAGAAGTCATGGTTTGTTGGGCAGGATGGGGAGGGCAGACAGAAAAACCACAGGCAAGAGTAGCCAAGGAGTGAAGTGCTGGCAAATAGAACAGACAAGAAGGAATCCTGACTTGTAGCCCTCCATCCAGAGGGTGTTTGTTCGTTTAGTCAGTGTTTCATTTAAAATCCATGTTTCGTGTGCAAACAAGACAGATGCTGAAATTGTGGCTGTAGCAGCTCTGGCTCCTACAGCTGCCACCTAATTCAAAGGACAGCTGTAGCCTGTAGCCTCTTGCATCTCCATTCACATTGGGGGCCTCTGCAAGCATGCAAAGTCTATGGTTTTCGTTCAGTCTCACTTTTATGCCTGGAGACTGTTCTTATCATCAGGTTGGTTTCTTGTTTACTTCTGTCTTTCTTTTTTTATCTTTTTTTCTCTTTTTCCCCTCCACCCACATCAGTTCATCGACTTCTCATGTGTGTCATTGACTGAGCCAGTGTGGTGTGGTCACTATATTTGACCACTTACCAGACTGGACAGGAAATCACACAGTTTGCATCAGTGTTCTTGAAGCATCTAAGATCTGTGATTCGTCTTATCATAAAAAAAAATCACTAACCATTACTGGTCTCACTACCACAAGAGGTACAAGAACCTGTTTCTTAGACATGTTTTCCAAAATCTCAAAGGGGTTTCCATTACAGTGCTAAACATGCCTTTATCAGTTACACTTTGGCAAAGAAATAGCATTGCTAAGTTGTGGGGAGATAATAAAAAATAGGTTTAATGTATAACTTAAATGAGGGTTTAAAAAGAAAACAGTCAATCAGAGCTCTTGCCTCTATAAATAATTCACAGATCTGTAGGTGCATCTGCTAGGCATGATAAAGGATAATGAAAACAAGAGGCATTTTTGTATCAATGAGATGAAGATTTGCAAGCCTGAGAAAAAGCAAAGGTTTTAAGTGGATTAGCATCTGAGGAAAAAATTATTCTGTGTTTGTGAATACCCTGCAAGAGTTAGTTTGAGTAATGTGAAGTAAAAAACATGTTAAAGGTCTTCCCCAGTTGTTGCTCCAATATCGCTTTTAGCATATCCACATGTGGATTTGGCTATGCTAGTTTCCAAATTTGCTGTATAAAATCTCAGTAAGTCAGTGCAATAGGAGGGCAGTTGGAACTAAGACAGTTCTGGAGGTGGTTTGGAAGCTGCCACTGATGTGCTAGAGGAAACACAGAGTGCATTGTAGCCTCCTTTCTATGGAGTCAGGGTGTTATTAACTCAACCAGAAATTGGAGGTTGGATGTCAGTTTTGCTAGGAGAAATTCCTTGTTTTACTCTGTGCAGGAAGTCAGACTAGGTTGCTACAGTGCTCTTTTTGGGCCTTGATGTTTCATGCAAACTACAATTTTCTCGCTGCTTTTTGTATGATGAAACCTGATTAACTTTATCTGTCTGCTATTCTGTGCCATTCATGCATATCAATTTCTTTGTTGTTGTTCAATTTCTTCTCTTTAGGTTCAAGGAAACTTTGACAAAGTTGAATTCAACAGGATGTGCTGGACTCTCTGTGCTAAAAAGAACCTCTCTAAAAGTCCCTTGCTGATTAGCGATGAAGATGCATTTAAAGTGTGGGTTATTTTTAACTTCTTGTCAGAGGACAAATACCCTTTAATCATTGTACCTGAGGAGGTAAGAAACAAAAACTTAAGCTCTCTAACACCAGTTTGCCTAATGTCCCAGTTGAACTATGTTAGTGTGGTACTCACTAGAGATTTAAGAGGAAATATTGTTTAATTTAAAACTTTTATTCCCCTCTTTTAGTTTTGTAAGGCCTCGGGTGCATTTCACTGTCTTCCAGGGTGCATACGAGGGGATTTCCATAGGATACTTGAGACACTGATAGCTCTCTGTGTCTGCTGTTTAAACAGCCTGGATGAAACAGGATAAACAGGACATGCACGGATGTGATCTTTAATCACTGCACTTGCTTATAGGTGGTTAAAATTTTGCGAGGTCAATACATCAATGCGATTCTGAAAAAAACATGCCCCCCTCTGTTCTGTGTTACTGTGACTTGAGTCTTGAGACTCGTGGCACCCTCCTGATGAAAAGGACAATACAAACTTTTCTGAAGATGTCTGTTTCTGATCCAAACCAGTTACCACTTGCACACTCTTGCTTGAAAAGGAATAATACCAGAGACATCTCTTTATACTTTCAGTTCATGAACAAGTATCGGCAGCACTCAAATAGGTATTTTAACCCTAAAGCGAGATTTTGGTATTTCCACTATTCTCCCCTTTGGGATGGGTGGGGAAAGAAGCAGAAAGATCAGAACTGTTGACATAAATAATCCCTTGCAAAACTGTGTGTGCACATATTCCAGTGGTTTGCAGTTCAGCAGTGGAGGACTGAATAATAAATATTTGCAAATTGTTGAACAGCCAGGGATCAAAACAGTCTGATTAACATGCCACTAACAACATAACTGTTGGACTCCAAGGTGTTGTGCCAAACCCGCAAGTACGGATAACTCTCTTATCAAAGAAAACTGTTCAGTTTTGCTTTCTCACTCACTTTCTAGCAGGAGACTTTCACTCTGTACATTTCTGGTTTTATATTCTCATGGCAATACAGCATGCCAGGTAGGGCCCTGGCATGGGCCAGACTGGCCCATGCCAGGGCCCTACCTGGCGTGCTGTATTCCCATGAGAAATGAGACAGTCTTCTTGCTCGCTTTCCCATTTTTCTGTTGGTTCTGGGAAACAGGATCATGATTATAAAAGCTGAGACAGCTCCTTCCTTAGTGGTGCCAAATTTGGCTTGGTAGGTCAGAGCCACCAATAAATGCCAAAACCAGGACTCAAATCCACATCTCTGCACATCTGTCAGTGTGTTCCCCACTGTGCAGCCTGGCTTACCTGTGGGCAGACATTTCACATCTCCTAAATTGCTAGCATGGTTAAAAGTTTCAGCCCTGCCAGCTCTGAGGCATTGCTCCCCACTCCTTCTCCCCCAAGCAAGCCCCAGATTGGTGCTGCTTTCTGTAGCTGCTGCCAGGTAATGGCAGCATTGTCTGTGTGTTGGCAGATGTGCAGCAGAGTCAGCACTGAGCTGAGGTTTGCCAGATTTCCAGATTTTGTATGTGCTGTTGTTTGCTTTCCTTCCCATCCTTAATGTCCAGGTTAACCTGTATTGCTCTTCTAGTTGGATTATTCAAAAAATTCTGATTGTGGATCTATGTCTGCATCTCCTTGATTACAGCAAGACTTAAATTGTGCAATTTGTTTAAAGAGAGCTTACAGAGCCTGACTGACAAAGAAAGGCTGCTCTGTTCTTATCATATACAATGTCTGTATTCACTCCACCTTCACTGAGACCACACAGGTAACGTAATCAGCCACTGGAGGAGTGCTGTCTGTTGAATACACTCCTTTCTGATTCACATTGGTCCTGCATCAGGTTCTCTGTACTTCTGGAAAATTTTGCATTTACTCATCTACTCTTTGCACAAAATTCCCGAAGTAAAAGCGCAAAGTCTCAATTTTAGTCAGTTTTGCTTTTTCTCAGATGTTTTGTATCTGCCTTTTTTACCAAATGGCTTGCAGATCATGTATAAAGTGAGGGGATTTTTAGGAAGTGAAGAAGAGAGGAGAAGGGGGATGGAAGCCCTGCTGTTTGTGATGTCGATGTTTTGCTGAGAGCAGTGTAAACCTCTCATGTGTGACTACAGCTTCCCACCCAGGGAGCAGGCTCTCCTTCCCTGCCAAACTGCTGCTCTTATCGTTGGCTGGGAATGTTGCAACACGCAATCTACTGCAGTTTCTGGCTTAGAGATCCAGCTGTTTGTGTGGGATCCAGCTGTTTCCCCTCCTCCCTCCCTTCCACACTGTTGGCTTTTGTTTTTCTTTTTGTTTGTTTGTTTTCCACTTTATAAGTAACTGAGAAACTTGCCACATACTTTCAGGTTGGAAGGGTGATCCCTTGAAGATTTTTGCATCTTACCTTGTGGATGGCAAGACTTCTTAGGTCTTCAGTGAATGTACTAACACAACTTCATGTAGCTATAAAGATGCCCTTTCTTTCTCTGTGGAGGGGCTGCTCTTTGAGACCTGCTTAGGAGTCTGAATTTCCTCTTTTTTTTTTTCTTTTTGTAATTTTTAAAATGAGATAAGTGGTTTCTGCAGTCATTTCATAGATTTCATATCTCATATCTGGAAAAGCCTCCTGCTTGAGTGCAGTTTCACCTTATTTGCAGTGTGCTGACTAAATATTGACGCTGCTGTCCTTCCTTCTTGCCCACGTCACGTACTTCTGCACTGGTGCCGCCATGCTGGGCCTTTCCTATTAGACACCTGAATGTGGTGGGGCTGTTACCCCCAGCTACAAAGTGTAAAGTCTTGATTCCCTGCCCAAGTGTTGAATGGGCAACAAATGGGGAATGGCTGCAGCTCATCCAGAGAAGATAAGAGGGGCTACTTTGGAAAGGATTCAGAGATGCAGGCTGAGAAGAGCTTTAGAAAGAGCAAAGTGAGGAAAGGAGTTACCAAGAGAGAATTTTGAGCAGTGGAGAGATGATACAAGGGCCAGAAGTTGCTTGTCTAGCAGAGGCCAGGCTGAAAGCCAGAGGCAGTGACTGGCCTGTGCTCCTCACCTGCCCTGGAAGCAGGGAAGTCAGCCCTGCACTCGAGGGAGATAAGGTTTGTAAAATCCAGTGTGGGGAAGGGCTTGGGTTGGGATGTGCAGTTTTGGAATGTGACTTCAAACTTGAGAGGATCCCTCTGTGTTACGGGGAGAGGTCAGATGACACAAAGACAGGAGCTGGTGGCTACAGGGAGCACTGGGCACAGCTGGTAATGGCCTTGCACTCCAGTGTTCCTTCTGCTGCCTACTGGTGGGCAGCTGAGAGCACTTGGGAGAGCTGGGAAGGAACAGAGGTCAGTGAATGTCTATTTTGCAAAGGTGCTCATGTGCCGAGGCAGAAAGCAGGGGCTGGGTGGGAGCTCCTTCTCCTCCCACAGCCAGATATTCCATTAGATCACCTGAGATGCAGACATCCAAGTGTGTATTTCCTTCAGCTCTTGCAGGCATTACCTCTTCCATGAGAAGGATAAAATAAAAAGAAAAAAGGTGGAGAGAACTGAAGCCATAAGAGGAGAAATTTCTAGTTTGTCATGAGCTTTCCTTACAATTCACCTTTTAGTTGTTACAGACTCATGTGTGTGTCTTGGTATTTTTTAACCAGAAATTTTCTGTTTTAGAAAAAAGGTTTTCAAACACTTCCCCTTTCTGGACGTGTGACTGCAGCCTTGGGAATGCTTTATCGCCCGAGAGCTGTGGTGTGTGGTTAGTTGTGTTTCTGGGTCATCCTTCATGGTGAAACTCACAGATACACACACTGCCAGCTGCATGCTCAGTGTTGTAATCCAGTGTTCACAGTTTGTTTCAAATAAGCCAAACATATTTGCTGCTTTTGGCTTAATGAGGAAAGATTTGTACAGTCATTTTTCACTTGTCCTTGAGTCTTCAGCTCTTTTAACACATGGCATTTCTAATCCTCTTGAGAGGACCAACCCTTGTGTGGCTTTTTGTGCATTTGAAAATGATGTTTTCTTAGCCCACGGAGGTGAGAATCTGATCCAGTGGTGATTCTTCTGGAGGCATTTCTTGCAGAAAAAGTGTTTTTTATGACCACGTTTGCTTCCTTGTTCTGCATTCTAGTACCAGAAACTGAAACAGTGAGTGAAATACTGGGAATTGACCCTTGGCCCTTCCGAAATAACATCAAAACTGATACAAAGAGAATGAAAGCTGCTTGTGTGGGGTTTTAATTGACCCATGATCTCTAAAAGTTTATGACAGTGGTTAGGAAGATTTTTAGTCACTGAAGGCTTGCATCAGTTCTTCCCATTTCACTGCCTTCTTCCTTGATTGCTGCATGAAATACAGTTTTCACCTTATACAGCAGGTTGTTTTTTGAGTTGACCTTTACTATACTTCACTTAATACTGATTTAATTTTGAAAAAAAGAAGGTAGTGGCTTACACTGGATAATGAACACGGTTTTTCTGGTGGAGAGGAAGAAAAAAAATATTTGACTTAAATGTAAGTGATGTTCTGATGGGATGAGGAAAAGGGGTTGATGATGACTGTGAGAGGGGATGAGATTGATTTCATGGCTGTTGCCCAGTAACATGTACTCCCACAGAATTCTGTACAATGTGAGTGGACTTATGGCATCTGCTCTGTTAATATCACAAACCTTATTTGAATAGTGTGAACCAGAATAGCCTTGTCTCCTGTGCTCTGCTGGGCATGAAGGCATTGTTTTTCTTATTCTAAGAGACCCACTCATATAGCAGAAAAATATGTGAAAAATCTGTGATACTTTATTCCCCATGGAAGAAGGAATACCTGGGAAAGGAAAACAAATAGACACTGAAACATGGGGATAAGAAAGTGCCCTCTGAAAGAGGTGCCCAAACAGACTCATGTTAGAGCTCTGTTCTTTATATTATTTTTGATTTCTCTTGGCAAAATTCTGGCTGAAAAGTTTCTGTTGGTTTGAGATGGAAGCTGGTTTTAGTAGTGTGGAGCCACTTGGTCCCTACTGGTGTATGTAGTGTTAGCAACTCCCTGGTATTTTTGCACTTGTATTTTGCATATTTTTGACCTGAAAGCAAGGTCCCATCAGAATAGCAGCAAACTTTGCTTCACTTTTGCTTTTCAACATTGCTTTTTAACCACAAGAGTAGGTTATATTTGAGAGAAGAGACTTAATTTGTCAGTTATTTGCTGGGTTGACATGTCTCTGTGGAGGAGGGGAAGTGTCATTTGCTCTCAGAGGTTCCTCATCTGAGCACATAATGAGTGGTCTCTATTTGCTGTCACAGTGGTGCAACTTAATTCTTTGTATTTACCTCATACTTCCATATTCATTCTGTGCAACAGTCGCTGTTGAGCAGATATATCAGATTAACTTTTTCTGGGGACTTTGGTTAGCCATTTACTTAACTGAATTTGAGATAAACCTTGAAACTTTTTTTTTTTTTTTTTGAATTTTAGAAATTGAATTTTAAGATACACAGGCCATTTTTCAGTTAAGAACAGTTAATGTAGTTTAAAATAATGAATGTTTTATGTACTTTAGTGGGATTATACGAGATTTGTGGTCATGGAAGTGACTTGTAGATGGGGGTTAAGAGACTTAAATGGTTAAATCTATTCTGTGAACGAAAATAAGATAAAATGTGTACAAATAACATTAAAGGAAACAATGTGTTGGCTTATTTTTAGTGTATTATATGATAACGTGTACTAGCCAAGAGCTTTGTGTTGCTTCATTTCCAGACCATTAGTTTGATCCACATTTTATTCATATGGCTTGAGCAAAAATAGGAAAAAAATAATTCAGGTATGCTCTTTTTATGTGTGTGTGTGTTCCATTGTCTTCAAGTGAGACCCAGTACTTTTAGATAATTAACCAAAGGAATTTGAGAGCTGCCATGCCTCAGGCAGTGTAAGAGGTTGTGAAATTCTGGAACAATGCATTTTAAAGTTAGAGTTAATTTTTTATTTTTTTTATTTTTTATTACTACTGCCTAGCATTTTGACAGTTATATTATCTACCTAGTTAAGCCTCAGTTATTTTAGCTTTCCTTCCAGCTGAAGTCCAGGATCATAGTTCAGAACTGATGCTGCTCAAAGGGAATGAGCAGCGTGGCAGAATGTGTTTTGAACATTGGTAAAAATCAAGGTTTTAGGAGGTTTGCTTTGAAACAGCTTTGCAGTGCTCCTGTTCTTGCACGCTGTGGAGGCTTTTTTTTGGGTTGGTTTTTTTTCTATAAAAGTTGTCTGGAGTAGGAAGTAAGCTGCTTCCTGCCCTTAACTGAATACTGAGGATTTATGGTAGTCGATAGTTGAAAGCCTTGAATTATTTTTTTAACTTAAGGATTTTGGAGAGTGAAAATCAGCAAAGCTTATTTTAAAGACTCTGAATTTGGATGCCACTTCTACAGAGGCCTCTGTTAGACCATATCTTTGCTAGTAAGAACTGCATGAGGAGCTAAAAAATATTGAAGTGTCTTACTTGGTGAAGCTAAGATGAAAAACAACGCGCTCTACACTTCCTGGAGGTGTATTCTGTGCCTGGCTGGGCTGTCTTCTCCTAAGAGAGGCTTGAGGAGGATGTGACAGCCATGTCTTGGAGATGTATGCACTTCCCATTCATTCAGTGGAGCAGGAGCTTTCCTCCTGTCACTGCAGCAGTTTTGCAGCTTCTCCATTTTGCTGTAGCATTACCCACGTGCTGCTGGAGTAAGGGGCTGTGAGACCAAGAGCAGTCACTGAGCTAAAAGAGCAGGAAAAGCACATCCATCTGTAGGGTGAATTTGGGAATTTACTGTTCTACTACACACTTGTGTTTCCTGACCATGGACATGAGGGAAAGGAAGGGATTTGGCTGTACCAGTTGCAGGAGAGAGAAGCAGTAGCCACAATATTAGCATGTGTGCTGCATCAAAACCTTGAGGCCTGGGAGTCCTTGTGGTGAAATGTGTGGGGGGACAAAACGCTTCTTTATTTCTTTGTACTCCCAAATCTCTTGTGTAGAGACTTGTGCTCAGAATCCTGTTAGACCAGCTGAAAGGTGACTCTGAGCTGTAGTAAGAAGGCCCTCGCCAATTACTTTGTTTAGAGAGTCATTAAAAGCATTTTGTATGTGCTCAAAGCTGTTGATGGGGTTAGTTTAAAATACTGCAAATGAACAGTGATGAGTTTAAAACCAACATACAAAACAGACTAAAGAACCCCAGCCTCCTTTGCCTCTTTTTCATTCTTGTGTTTGTTTTGACTGGTGTTACTGGTGTTACTCTCCTGCGCATGGTAATGCTTACAGAGTGATGAGAGATTAAAGGACAAGGAGAGTTTATTTGGGAAACAATAAAAGCAGATGTGAAAGATTTGTTCTTCTATTTCTCTTGATAGAACTGTCAGGATTGTGTCCAGGGGTGGAGTGCTTGAGAGCTAGAGAAGAGGGGTCAGGTGTAGATCATACCTTGGTCGTTTTTCATTTCACTTCTTGTCCAAATGACCTTCTTTTCTTATTTTTTTGTAATTTGTTTGCTTTTTGCTTACAAGAATACTTTCTGAAACTCCTTGCTTTCTCACACTTCAGTCATCACAGCTTGGAAGCTGTTGCAGGGAAGGTCCCATGTGTTCTGTAGGAATCTGAAATACTAAATCAGGCTGTCAGGTTCAATTCTTTGTTTTACTGTGAAGAGAGTAGCTGAGGGATGGGCTTGGCAGTCGAGTTCAGCTGAGACAGGAGCTTAAAACCTTTGTTAATTAAACCACCTACGTTTAGGGGCCTACACGTGAGCGTAGGAATCTCGCTGTAAGGAGAGTCTCTGGAGAAGCTTGGTTTACAGCTCTGAAACACTTGATTTCCGTACCTGCTGCAAATGATGGATTTCTGTTTGTATTTCTGCACAGATTGAGTATTTACTTAAAAAAATCACCGAAGCGATGGGAGCAGGCTGGCAGCAAGAGCAGTTTGACCATTACAAGATTGCTCTCAACACCAGTCGAGAGGGTCTTTCTGCGTGGGAGCTGATTGATCTCATCGGAAGTGGGCAGTTCAGTAAAGGAATGGACAGGCAGACAGTGTCCATGGCAATCAATGAAGTCTTTAATGAGCTCATACTAGATGTGCTCAAGCAGGTAAGAACCACAGAGAACTAATGGTTTAAAGTAGAATGTGTTACTGCTTTAATTAGAAAATGTTCAATTTGTACTCAAATTTCTTCACCCTATTGAATGATGAGCAGGAGGAAATCAGGTAAATTATCTCTAAGGGTTCTTTAATATGAGCTTATTTTTATAGAAGAAATTGTGCTGCTGTTCAGATTGTTGTAATTGTAGCAGTATTATGAATGAGTTCCTTCTTGGGAGACCTTGCTTTTAGAAAATGAAAGAAAGAAGTGGACTCTGACTTGAAATATGGCCTTTTTTACACTAGTATCTGCTGCTTGTTAGTTCACAGAATAGCTGCATCATGCTCTCAGTTCTTAAACTGGTGACAGCTCTTCAGTCCTTGGAAGTGCTTTTCTGTAGTTTCAGCTATGTTGTAGGAAATGCATCTGTGCTGGGCACCACCTCTGTTTTCAGACAAGGGGCTCTGGACCGGGGTGTTCTCCTGGAGCTGAAAGGTTGGCTTCTCAGTTGCTCCCCTTCAACAAGCAAAAAGGTGTGGAGGAGCTCCAGAGGGCTCTCCCTCCTTGTTCTGCTAAGCAGGCTGTGTGGTTGACAACTTATTTACCTGCATGCAGACTCCAGAAGTCATGCTGGCCTTTGTATTCTTAGCAAACTTCTTTCTTCAGATTTCCAGTGGCTGGATTACCAGTTTAGGAATGCCTTTATAAACTGCATTTCTTTCATGGGAATTGGAAGTACCACAGGGGACCTGAGGAGTCACAGCAGAGTTCACCTAGAGAGCTCTTGAAAATTGACTTTTACCTGACAAGAGAATTTTTTTCATCTTTGATTTCTTGGTGAGAAGAGAAACAAAGGCTTTCTTGGCAGGCTTTCCTAAGCTGTTCTGAAGAAACCATCAGAAAGTCTTGGCACAGGAAATTATTTCAGAATACCCACAGAACAATGCAAAAGTCTATTTTTGTTAACTGCTGGTTGCCTGTTGGAGGTGAGGGCTGGGGACACAAACACATAAAGTCAGCTGAGGGCAAAATGAAGTCATTCTTCTGTTTGATACCATGAAAATAAATTAACCAGTGTCAGATCAGTCCCACTTGAAACTTACGAGGAAATCAGATTTCTTTTCAGTTTTGATACTGCATTGCATGTCTTCCTCCACACCTTTTTTTGTTTTGTTTTGTGTCTCCTTTCTTTCCTCTCTTGGTGCCTGGGCTTCTTTCTCAAGGATGTCTGAGTGCCTTTGAATGGTTCCTTGACACTTAAAAATAGTGTCAGGATTTGGCCCAGTGCCTCCTGGGCAGTTGGGACATTTACTGGCCCCGTGGAGAGCAGAGTTCTCTGTATCAGTATCCTGATACCTTGTTGATTCACAGAATCATCCTGTTTATTGCAGTAATCATATAATTGCTTCAAGGTATTAATTAATGACACATGGTCTCGTAACCAAGTGTCGTGCTACCCTTTTTATTGAGCTCATCCTAGATCTCTTAAGGCTTATGGAAGGTAGCAGCAATAGTTAAATTTGTGATATTTAGTGTTCTGAAAGATGTGTCACTTGTGTAATAGTTGGTGTGGAAAAGCTCCTGCTTTTCAAGAGCTCTCAGTAGGCTCTTGGAAGATGAGAAGCAGCTGATACTGAAGAAATAGGTAAAGATTTTGCAGAAATTTGAGGGGAAAGTATTAGTCTGACTTGGCTTTGAAAGCAAATTTGTTGAGTCAGGAAGGGAGAGAAACCCCTGGCTATGACTTAGACTGTGCAAAGCAGGAAAGATTGAAGCTGCAGGAGTCCTTCACATGGCCTTGCAACCACCCAGAGCTCAGGCCCGAGTATGGAGGCAGCAAACAAAGCATTTCTCTCTGCATTCCTGGTTTGGAGCAAGGGAGTGGGATGGCACATGGGAATAGGCACGGCCTTGGCTCTGGACATGTTTAAGTGGCTAGAAAAGCCGAGCACAGATAAGCTGTACGTGTAGGGGGTGGTTTGGGTTTTTGTTTGGTTTGGTTTGTTTTTTAAACAAAAAAGCTTCTTCAACTGTTCTGAATGTTTTCTTTTCCCTCAGACCTGTACAGAAGGATACCTCTGACTTCAATATGCCACAGCACATTTCTTTGTATATATATATATTTTTTAATACAAGCACATTTGCATGTATGAAAAACTGTAATAGATGAAAGCCATTACAGAAAAATGTTCCTTGGTCTTCTTTCCAACTCCTTCATCCTCTTAATCTGGAACGCTTTGAGTATACTTTCTGTATGGCTTGTTCATAGCTTATATTGATGTTGATATTTCAGTTTCATCTGTGATTTGACTTTTTTTTGAAGTTAGAAGTCAGACAAAAGTATGTAGGTATTTGGGGAATACGATTACAGAAATGGCAGGTATAGCTGAAATACTGGCTAACTTTGTAAGTATTTGGGGCTATGAGGTAACTTTTCTGCGTGCTCTGTTGGGTCTTTACACCCTTACATAACCAGAAGACCAGATGGTTCAGCAGAGGCCAGGCATTTCAGCTGATGTGTTGCTTTTAACAGGGCTATATGCTGAAAAAAGGTCACAAAAGGAAAAATTGGATGGAACGATGGTTTGTGTTAAAACCCAATGTTATTTCCTACTATGTAAGTGAAGATTTAAAGGACAAGAAGGGAGACATCATACTGGATGGCAACTGTTGTGTAGAGGTAAAACCACTCCAAAAACTATGTATGTCTCTAAAGATAGATAAGAATCCTTTTTTGTGTGTAGGATTGACTCCTGATATCTTTTAACAGAGCCTTTTTTACTTCACATGACACCAGTTCATAAACACCCAGTTTAATAAAGGCTCTTAGTGCTGGTGTTTGTAGCTCTGTGACACAAAACTGCATTCATGCTGCTTGACTGTATAACTTAGATTTCAGTGTTTGCAAAGCTAATTTTTTTTTGTTACCCATTCTAGGCCTTGCCTGACAAAGATGGGAAAAAATGCCTTTTTCTCATAAAATGTCTTGATAAAACCTTTGAGATCAGTGCCTCTGATAAAAAGAAAAAGCAGGAATGGATTCAAGGTGAGGTTTCAAAAATGCTAGTTATGTGAAAGTTGAGGTTAGTGGAATTCTTACAGCGGTGCTTTAGTCAGATTTGAGATTCTTGGTCTTGCGATCTTTTGATAGCTCTGGTTTGGGCACATTGGTCTTTAAGGGGCCCAAGACTCAGGAAGAACCAAGGATCCATGTAAGGGAAATTGGTTTTTGTCATTTAGGTGCCTCAATTTAGGCAGTCATATCCAAAATGAAATGATTACTGTTATTGTCTTTTCTATATTGGCAGTACTTCTAGGGATGGGGAAGGGAAGCAACGTTGTAAATTGTTGCTTTTGGAGAGAGAGCAAAAACTTTCTCATTTTGGCACTGTAAAATACTGGCTTTGCTTTTACAGTTTTGTTTGAAGTAGTATGATTTGGTGAGCTGAGGATAAAGCTGGGAATTAGAGCTTGCTTTTGTATTCCCATGGTAAAGTCATTCCTGCAGGGAGACCTTCCCAGATTAAGTGCTGTGTGATGGGCACATCCATCTGCAGAGCGAGGCAGAAGCCCTTGCAAAGCTGTTGTTGCCAATGCCTTTGAAGTACATGCAGCAGTTAAACATTTGGAGCTGTGGGCTTTTATTTGCACTTCCCTCTTTACCTGCAGCGTGTGTTTCATTGCACCAAAGTCAGGTGTATGACGAATGATTCAAAAGGAGGTATTTTTTCATGGTTATGGTAGGTGAATAAAATACTGAAATCGTCTGCCACTCCTCAGCTTTGCTCTCTTAAATGTTTTTTCACGGCATGTAAGTGAATGAGAGCTGCTGTCTTACCGGGAGGAAGTTTTCACTTGGAGTATCTGTAAGAATACAGCCTTTAAGGTTGGCTCTAGGGAAGAGAGATAATATCTTACTCCTTGGTTAGAGTCACTGAGTCTAGGTAGTAAGAAAAACTGAAGTTTTGGAGTTTTTTTCTTGCAGTTGGGCATAAAAGTGAGTCATATGTCCATACCCTGTTACAAATCAATATTGGAATCGACATAATGCAGTGGAATTGCCAGACCTTATCCTTGTGGCACGCAGCCAATACTGAGAGCTAAGTGTCTTTCACTTCTGGTTTGTGCTGACAGCCAGCCTGATGAGAATTAGGACAGCAGTTCTTTCTGATTTAAAAATATATTAGAAAGTCCCCAGCCCAACAGACAGCATAGCACAGCAAAGTCTATGCAGAACATCTGCATTTCCCTTCACTGGTGCTCTCTTCCTGTCCCTTCCAGCCATCCAGACCACTGTGAACCTGCTGAGGGCAGGGAGCCCTCCTCCCCACAAGGAAGCGCGCCAGAAACGGAAGGAGCTGCGCCAGAAGCTGCTGGCTGAGCAGGAGGAGCTGGAGCGGCAGATGAAGGAGCTGCAGGCGGCCAACGAGAACAAGCAGAAGGAACTGGAGACCGTGCGGAAGGTGGGATTGGGAGCTGCCAAGCTTCCAGCCTAAAGCTCAATCCCTCTGGAACTGGGCTTCCTGGAGAGTAACTGGGCATCTCTGTCCTGTTCAGAGGCACATTGAGCAAACTCCTGCAGAGGAGATGCACTTGTTTCAGGCCCCTCTACTGAGCAGGAGATTGTCAGGCTGGTGTAGAAGAACCTGCCAGCTCTGTGGATGATGTCTGGGAATGGGAGAGACCAGGATTTTCAGTTGCTTTGGGATTTTTGTTTTCCTTTTCTGTCAGACACATCTGTCAAACCTGGGGCTTTCCATGAGGATTTTCTTACATAGTTTTCCAAAGTTGTTACATGATTTGTTTGTTTATGGGAACTATTCTCTTCACGTACGTGTAATTTCTATCTTTAAAAAGAAAAGATGTGGCTTTTCTCACTGTGAGAGCCTTTAGAGTGTATTGTGCCTTGGAAACAGCTTAGAACCCAATATTCAAATTCAAACCCATCCCTCTTGCTGCCTCTTATTTTGGCTGCTGAGTACCTGCTGCTGCATCAGTCCAGATCTTGCTCTGTGCTTACTCTAAAGAGTATTTTGTTCACTACCTTCCTAATTTATTTAATGTGATTTTTTTGCATTCCCACTTAGGACAAATCTGCATCATTGCTTGAGTTTTTCGTAAATAAAACCCACTAATTTTAGCCCTTAGAAAAAAACTTTAGTGATCTTTGCAGCTATAAATATTGTGAGGGCATTAAAGGTTTTGAGTCTAGAAAGCAAATAAAATAATAAAAACCCACCCATTTTTAAAAGTCTTGCCACAAATTATCACAATTTGTGGCAAGGAGAAATTTGTCTTTTTTTTAAATTAATCTTGCACTGACAGTGCTAATGTGGGTATTACTCTGTTTCCCTTAAATGGAGTCTGACAGTGGAAAACCATTTTTTAATTTAGTTTTGGCACCTATAGTCTAGCATGTGTTTGACATTTAGAATGCAAAATAGAAAATAAAGACAATAAATGCCTGCCTGTGTTGCCTGCTACTGGTAAGTAATGTACCTGTTAACAGAAATCATAAGGTTGGATTTCTGCATTGTTTACTTTATGCAATAATATTTAGGGGGGAAGACAACATGAGAGCAACCTCAAAGGAGCGGTAGGGTGTTGACAGGCTCCCGGGAGTTTTATAGAAATCAAAGTGGGTAAACTAAAGAGAGTTGTGGCCAGAAGCATCTCTTGAACTGGGCTGGGTTAAAATGACTTCTCAAGGAAAGTAGCTTAGGCTCTGGACATGAACTACTGCACTTTGCTTAAGTGGAACTAGGGGGGAGGTACATTGTTGGAGGAACTGAGAGTGTTTGATTAGTTAGAAAAATGTTCTTCAAGGAAAAGGCTTTGTAAATGCTTCAGGAAACTGGATTGTTCTGGGAAGCTTGGAGGTTGATTTGCTCCTGATGGCAGTGAGCCACCATTTATGCAGCATCTGCCAAAGTGCACTCTGGGACTGGTTTGTATTCTCATAGCTCCTGCAGTAGAGAATTTCAAAAGAATAAGTGCTTTTGTCTAAAATAGATTTTTTTTCATATTTTTAATGGAATTTTGACATGTGCACATTGAACAGACAGAAAGGTAAGTTTTTCCTTGTGTGAGAGCATGCACAAGATGTGTGCACCCTTTCTGTTTCAGTTTGGGGTCTTGCATGGGCTTTGAAGACTCTGTGCTAGCTAACACCTGCTGGGATGGTGTGTTCCTGTTGATTCCCCCCTCCAACACTTGTGGCTTTTCCCTGAAGTGCCCAGTTCCCAGTAACCTTACCTCCCAGGAACAGCTGTTTGTGGATTAAGCAGGAAGTTGCTGATACTGAGTGCACAAACAGCATTTTCATGTTGAGCTCTCTGGCAATGGCCTGCCACCCACCCTTGCTGTGACTCTACACGTTCACTCTCTCAGCTCAATATTTGCAATGTTTGTTTAATTTCAAAGTGGGGAAGGAAATCTAGAGGAGATTTCACTTAAATAGGCATCTTGGATTTGACTACGATTAAATGCTTTTAAATGTCCTGGCAGAGGAGGAATGCTGCTTCTAAAACACTGGCATTATTTAAGCATTGCAAAGGAAAGCAATTCTGTGCTACATTCTGCAACATAAACCCAGAAACTCGAGCCTTCTTCTTCACTTCTTCCCATCTGTTTCAGGACAGAGTGATATTACAAGCACTTAAAAAAGTGAAAGTTTTAGCTTGGCAGTTTTAATCATTGGGGCATCTCATTAGTTCATCTAGGTTGGTGAGGGAGGATGGTTTAAATGTGGTACCTTCAGGAGCATGACAGAATCATAGGAAGGGTTGGTTTCGAAGGGACCTTAAAGATCATCCAGTCCCAGTCCCCCTGCTGTGGGCAGAGACACCTTTCACTAGACCAGGTTGCTCAAAGACCCATCCAACCTGACCTTGAACACTTTCAGGGATGAGGCATCCACAGCTTCTCTGGACTACCTGTCCCAGAGTCACCTCCTCTGGGCTTGCTCCAACAGGTCCGTGTCATTTTTATGTTGTGCCCTGCTCTTACTACAGGTCTATGGAAACATTTTCCGCAGCCCAGCATGTTAAAAAAGAAGCATCAAATAAGTTTCTTAGGAAAATTCTGTGAAAGAATGGTTTTGTTTTCAGTATTGGTAAAATTTAGGCTGGTGCTTGAAGATTTCTAACCTCGCATGGATTGAAATCCTGATGAAAGGAAAAACTGTGACCACTGTCTTTATTTGCAAAATCAAGATGCAACAAAAGTAAAATAAGATGCAAGAAGGCGGAAAGGTACCAGCAGCTGTTTCCTAGGCTTTAGCTAATGTTCCTCCTAATTTCAAGTGATGATTGTCAACCAGGATTTTATTTACCTTACTTGGCAGTTTAGGGCACGTTAGAGGGATGATTCACAATAGCACAATTGCTTTATTCTAGTCAAAGTTTGTGGCACTTCTGCTTTCCCATGGCAATTCAGTGCTTCTCACTTCTGTTTCTATATATGAACTCTGTGCTTGCTGGCATGTTTTTCCTACTGGAAGTCCTATTCAGTCCTGCCTGAAATGTGTTTTTTCATAATAGTTTTCTATCCCATTGAGGTAGAGAAGGAAATACAGTGATTTCTATCACTTGAGCAAAGCAGGACTCACAGGAAACTTGGAGATAGTCAGGTAACTGCCTTTTCATTGGTGAATTTAAAATTATTTTGCAAACAATGAAGATAGAAAATTATATTTAAAGGCTGAGCATAGTCTCAGACGTTAAAAAACCCAGGCTGGTGCCTTGATGCTTTTGAAGGCTTCTTCCATTTTTGTTAAAACCAAAAATTGTTAAATCAAGTTCCATTCCCTCAAAATGATTTAGTTTTGCCAAATTGTTTTTTTCCTTCTTTTCTTTCTCCCTACCCCCCACCCTTCTCTTCCAGCAACTGGAAGCAGCAGCTGCTCGTGCTGCTGAGGAGGAGAAGAAAAGACTTCAGACTCAAGTTGAATTACAAGATCGCTTCAGTTTGGAGCTGGAGAGAGAAAAAATGGTGAGTAGTGCATGAGGGGTTTTGCTGCTGTTACACATAGGGGGTCATGTGTTCAGCAAGGGCTTCCCTCACAGGCAGCCACTGAAAGGATTCCACAGATTTTGCAGGAGGCTGGAGAACACAACCTGTGTTGCATTTATTTGAGATGCAGGAATAAAATATTTTTACTGGTGAATTCAAATACTGGAACAGCTTGACTACAATTTGTACAGCATTCAAGGGTTAAATACTATTGGAAAATTGGGTAAAAATGGACTGTTTGAAGGATAAATGCAGACTGAAGTTCTTCTTGCAGTTTTCAGAGATGGAGAACCTGAGACCAGTACTTGCTGTATGAATAAGCAAAATGAATCAGACACAAACAAAATGCATTTTATGTCTTCCTAGAACAATTGCTTTTTTATGCTGTGTGTTCTTTTACAATTATACACACACACAAACATAAAAAAAAATATTTTTGCTATACAATACTGTTACTATTCAGCTATATTGAGAATTCCCCAAAGAACTGGTTTTCAGTCTTCAAGGGCTTTGTCAGGTTGTTCTGTTAGCTGGGGAAAAGAAGTAGAAAAAGTAAAGTGGATGTGATGGGACATCTCAGAACATTAATGCACACAGTGCTGCTTGATGGGCTGAGCGTGAATTCCTGAATACAAACCCTTTCTGGGTCACTGGGATTTGGGTCAGCTGAGGGGAGCAAGCTGCAGACCAATGGGGCAGGACATGCCAACCTCCTTAGCTGTTTTCCAGCCCTTTATCCACCCTGTGCCATCATCCAGAGACATAAGTGTGTGAGATACTCTGCTGCCAAGGGAGGAGTGAAAACAGTGCCATTAAATCAGCCTGACCTTTGTGTCTGGCCTCTCTACAACCTTTGTCTTCCTTCAGTTTATCTGTAAACTAAGCAATAAGATCAAGCTGACTGAAATTAGGTTTGAACCCCTGTAAAAATCCTGTGCTGTAGGAAGTAGGACAATGTAAGTTACCTGTATTACTTAGTTTTTTAAATGTTCTTAGTTCCACATCTGCAGATCTGGCCTCAGTTTTATCGGTTCTGCTCTGCAGACAGCAGGAAAAGGTCTGTCTCTGAAAACATAGCCTGAGGGAACCCTGGCAATTCCTTTAAAAATTGAAAACCTGAGTTGAATGGTAGCTCATGTGTCCCAAATTGATGGCTTCTAGGTAAGACAAAAAATGGAAGAGCAGGTTGCTCAGAAATCATCTGAACTGGAACAGTATTTACAAAGAGTACGTGAACTGGAAGAAATGTATAAACAGCTACAGGAAGCATTGGAGGATGAGAAACAGGCACGTCAAGATGAAGAGACTGTGAGGAAACTTCAGGCCAGGTATGCCTTTGACCAAGTAGAAAAGTATTTCAGTTCCCCCTGCCAACAGTGAGTGCCTGTGCCATGCTACTAATGACTCTTGCCTCTTGGACACGCTGCTGGAATGGGGGACTACCTTCAAGTCCAAACACAGGACAGATATTATTTTTCCTTAAGATATGAAGGCCAAAGCTGCTATTCATGATTTTTTAAATATGTCTGATTAGCCTTTAGCAGAGGGCAAGCTCAGCAATTTTGAAAAAGCAGGTGCAGTTATTTTTCCATCAGGTGTTGTGCCTGTCAGCCTGTGAAAAGCTGAGATCACTCTGTACAGGCTTTTCAGTTGTTTATTTTATAAAGCAGTATCTGTAAATATGACTTTCTGCTGTATTTTATCACAGGTTTAAACTGTAATGATAAAGGGTTAAGTTTCCTCTTGCTCACAGGGGCTTTGTGGAGTGTGGTTTTTTTCTTCATATATTCAGTCCTCCTAAGACAATGAAGATAACTTATGCATGCCTGTTTCTTCTGGGGCTCTGTGTTGTGTATTTGCATTATTGACTACATCTTCTGAATAGCCCTTTGTAGCAGTCAGACTGCTTGCACTGCTGGCATGACACTGAAGGCAAGCCAACAAACAATAACTTTTTCCCGGCTTCCCAAGCTTTTTTTTTTTAAACCATATTCTCTTTCCTTTTAAAAAAAAAAAAAAAAGGAAAGAAAAAATTAATTTGGCTTCCCTACATGGATACAACTTATGTTAAAGTGCAGTTAACATCACAATACCCATTGCAGGTTGCTGGAAGAGGAGACAGCGAAGAGAGCTGAACTGGAAAAATGGCATTTGCAGCAGCAACAGACCATTCAGATGACAGAAGCAGAGAAGCAAGAGCTGGAAAACCAGAGAATGATGAAGGAGCAGGCTCTTCAAGTGGCTATGCAGCAACTGAAACAACTTGAATTGGAAAGGAAGGAGGCCCTTGAGCAGTATGAGGTGAGCTGCTCTGGTCATCAACCTCTCATCCTTATCCATAGATTGAATTTGACGTTATTCAATATTATGCTTCTTTAAGGTTTAGTATGGCACAAAAGTGATAATAAGAGGTAGGATAGTTGGGTTGAGGTTTTTTTTTTTTCTAGTTTTTACTTTGTTTCTAGACCAGTAGATACATTTGAAGAAGAGGATCTGTTTCAGACACATCTCTGAACATCTTTTATTTATTTTTGTCCCAATTTGCATGCAGGCCAGTTCAGTCACATCCTGAAATATTCTGTGTACATTTGATTTCTACTGCAGACTCACTTCGTGTGCAGTCCCACTGCTGCCATAACTAGCTGTATTTTGCTTCTGAATTAGTAATTCTTGCAGTGTTTTGGTGATGTCATGGTACAGTACTGTCTTCTACAGATGAAAAGTCAATGGGTTACTGCAGGCACCTACTCCTCAAAAATGTATTTAAGCACTGAATGGAAGTCAAGGATAGGTAGGAATTAGCTCACATTCTCAATGTGCAGCAGTTCCTTGTGTCCCAGATGCCAGACCTGCTCTGTGCTCCACGGAGTGTTTTTGGGGAAGGTCAGTAACTATTCATGGAAGAAATAAGAGCCAGAATGCAGCGAGTACAGAGGCTGAAGTGCTGCACACTTTCCAGGGCTAGAGAGGTGTTGATCCTGCTTTTATTTAGGTCAGGAAAGAAAGCCTGGCTGGGTTTGTGTTTAACAGGGGAGGGTGTTTATGGGTGAGCTCTGAAGGACAAGCCAGAGAGCTGTCTTGCCTGGCACAGAACACAAATGCTGCACTCACTGCAAGATAGGGCCCAGCTGGGGTGGTTGTGGCCACTTTACAACTTCCCAGGGTGGTGTTACATCTCACACCATCACAAGATTGCTTCTGGCTAGTGCTTGGCTTTTTTCTAGGTGACATCTCAGGCTTTTTGTGTGTGAAGCATCATTTACTACTCCAAAGGGATTGCTGAATACAATAGACATATAAAACCACCAAAAAATCCACGAAACAATTATTTTAGAAATAATTAAACATTCTACCCTTCCATTTGGAATTGCCCAAAAGGCCAGTCTAGACTTAAGAATGAAGACTAGCTTCATTACACAGCTACAGAATCTTGTAAAACCTTGTTATTTTGGGATTCTGGTTTGACAACTGGTTTTTTTTGGGGGGGAGGTGGTGGTGACTAATTACTTAGGATGGTTCCACACTAAACAGAGGGCTGGGGAAATTAGCATGGTTCTGGCTTTCGGTTTAAAAGGTGTTTTAACTTTTTATATAAACAGACCAAGTTGTTCTTGTTTTCAAGCGCGCTGTGTCTTATTTCAGGAGGTTAAGAAGAAGTTGGAAACGGCAGCTAATAACACCAAGAGCTGGAAAGATAAAGTAGCTCATCATGAGGGATTGATTCGACTAATAGAGCCAGGTGAGTTATCAACAGAAGAGTTACAAAAATATGTATTTATTCTGTCTCATGTACTTGCATCACCTGGTGATTACTGCAGTCTGCCTTTTCCTGTAGCTTACTGGTTTCACAGCAGCCTATAAATATCACCCTTTGTGACAACTGCTGATGGTAACTTTCAAGTCTTTACCTCAAGTCTATACCTACTATAATGATTTTGTTATCATTCTTGTTTGTTTCTTTTATGTTTAAAACAAAGCAAGGATCAGGCTGAACATTGCATTGCAGGTATGTGACGTCCCTGTCAGAATTACCTGACTCAAGTGTTGCTCTCTGTCTTCCAGGCTCCAAGAATCCTCACTTAATCACAAACTGGGGCCCAGCTGCCTTCACTGAAGCTGAACTGGAGGAAAGACAAAGGAGCTGGAAAGGGAAAAAAGCCACTTCCGAGTGACGGTGGCAGCTGACGTGTGGCCCAGAACAGGAGCCCACCTCCCCTTGTTCTGCTTTGCACAGAGCAGCCTCTCGCTTACAAAGTTTAGTTTGCTCAGCAGGTTGGGCCTTTCTGCTCATGAAATGCTGTTTACCACGCTGGAGGTCTGCTCAGAGCTCAGCCATGACAGCGTGTGGTGTCTGACAGGATGTGCTGTTTTCCTTCACATTTCCAAGACTTTGCTACTGAAGATTTGTGTTGAAATGTAGCTTGTGACGGAGTTGTTCCTATGCTAGCCTGTAACAATCTGACAGCAGCTAACCAGTCAGGAAGCAGCACTTCCATTCCAAGAAGTGAGGGAAGCAGTTGTTCCACTGGTTCAGTTTAGTATCATTTCAACCCAGGGTAAATCAGTCCTGGAGGTTGTGTCCAACTCTGAGATAGAGCATTACCTTTCCTTCCACTGAGCCTCCTTTCACATTTGCTCTGTCCCTCTGTTGCTCTCTGCACGGTGCTTAGTGCTCAGACACATTCCCTTGGCAAGGGGGGCTGGCATCACTGGGTACCTGCTGCCTGCTTGGATTTGGTGTCCCATTTCCCTCTCTTTGCAGGAATCCAAACAAAAGAACTGGAGATAGGCATGTAGAAAATGCTGCTGTAAGACATTTGGAAAAAGTAGTAGTGCAAGACTGGTTTTGTACTGTCTCATACTTGAGAAGTGCTAAATAAAGCCTTGAGAGTTGTCTTCATATTTTAAAAGATGAAGTTTTGGCTCATAGATTTCTGAAGCAGATGAGTGGAAGGTGGTAGCACGCACAGGGCAAATATCCTGTGTCAAGGCTGTGTTTGTGCAAGAAATCTGATGATAACATCCCACCATTTTTAGATGTAGCACTTTCATCTTACTTTTAACTGGAGGCCAGATTAAAAAAAAATGTAAGAAGTAAACTTTTTTTTTTTTTAAATAAAAATGATAAATGGGTAGAGATACTGCTTTAGAAAAAAAAAGAGTGATTCCTCTCAATAAAATAACTTCAGTCTTTCTAGTACCAAGGCTTCCCAAAGAGCCTGCTCTGCCTCACAGTTCTCTCCTGGGACAAAGCCAGTTATTTCTGTTTCTGTAGGGAAAAGGAACAAGCCTGTGACTTTGCTTTGCAGCTCTCCCACACCAGGCATTGCTCAGTAAAACAGGATTCCTGCCAACTTGTACAGACATTTTGAGACCCCCCCCTCAAGGAGCAGGTGCCCACTGGTGTGGCTTGTGAGCAGCTTTCACTGTACCCCAGCCATCCATCCCTCACCTGCTTGTTAGTTCAGCTACATGTTAAATTATTTGTAGTAAATAGGAAGTGAATTTTTCAGGAGGATTAGCAGTGCCTTAGTGTGCAGCACTGGGATACTTGGGTCTTGGAAGAGCAGAAGCTGTACAGAAGTGGTGTCCAGATTTGGAAGTCAATAGCATTTTATTTGTCTGTTAACTAAGACTCACTCAAATACTGAATCTTCTCAGACATTTATTCTCTGGTTATATTTTTATACTAATTGAAATCTTTAATGTTTCATTACATGGAGTGCTGATTAGAATGGCAGGAAAATCCAGGATCTTCCTATTTATACTCACTGTACAGGAAAACAATAATTCCTTAAGCTTGATAACAAGGCCTTTTTTAAAATTGATCGCATTTACAGAAGCAATGTGAAGAAAAAACCCAGCCACCTGTAATAGAATTACTAATGTACACAAGGTTAAACTTTGCTAAAGGAGCTGGAACAGTATTTATAACTACCAAACATTTTATGTGGAGAGCAGAAGGGGTATTGGGGCTAAACTTGTTTAATTTTTCTAACAGTCTTTATTTTGGACAACAGTTTTTTAAGAACACCAAATGATGCATGTTTTCATATTTTTTACTGTTCTTTAGAATTGGCTGTTTAATAAAGTAATATAAAGTCATTTACATTTTGGAATTAATGGATGTCTTTTTGCCTGGGTTTCTTTTCTTGGGCTATTGGAGTTCAAAATCCAGTAAGTGTTGCATGGAAGAAGTTTAATGGTTGGATCAATGGGATGTTAAGGGTATAATAAAGGCAGTGGTCACACAATAACACACACAGACTTTGTTTTAGCAGCACTCCTGCTCTTAAATGTTTGTGCTCAGTACAGCTTGATGCAGCCTGGGACAAGGGCAGGGCAGGCTCAGCAGGGAGCTGTTGGGACAGACACACAGCAGCCCCTCACACCGTGTCAGCCCTGCCTGTCTGTCTGTCTGTCTGGGGCCAGCTCTTACTCGCTGGCAAAAGAGGAAATGAGACAAGGTTCCTTTTAGCTTTGTCGTCCCTGCTTGCTCTGACAAATTAAGAAAGCTTTGTTTGAAGCTTTGCTCAGTAAAGCTGCAGGGAGTGGTTGGTTTAAAAATTAAACTATTTGCATGCTGAGCGAAAATACCACTTGAGAATGAGCCCCTTGGAGCGACACTGAGCAGCATCCAAAGGGAGCCCAGAGCTGTGAGTCACCGCGGGCCATGGGTCAGGGAGCAGGGAAAGCTGCATGCCGTGTGCCATCATTTCCCCTGGGGCCAAGGGTACAGCTCTCCTATTCCCACAGACCAACGAGCCCGCTCCTGGTGAGGATCTGAACTGTGGCATTAGGGATGTCTCTGGTGTGCCCAAGAAGCCCTAACTACACCCTGGGCTTACACAGAGGCCAGGGCAAAGCTGTGGCTGCTGTTCCTGAACCTTTGGGAGATGCACTGGAGGGCTCAGCCCACTTATTTTGTCTGCTAGATTCAGGTTTCATTTACCTGCTGCTGCTGGAACATCCCTGCAAGCCACTACCCCAGTACCATGCTGTTCCTTCTAAAACCAGGATGGGGTTTGGTTTGGAGTCGGTTTTTGTGTTGGGTTTTTTTTTTTTTTTTCCTTGTGACCATTTTATGGAGCTGATTTATGAGCAGTGCACACTGGATCAGACATTCCCAAACTGTAACAGGCTGGTTTCCAGCAGCTCATGTTACTCGTGTTTCACTGTCCCGCATGGACAGCCACAAAAGCAAAGCCTCTGTGGGGGAAAGGAACAGCGTCTTAGGACAGAATCTGTATCCTGGGGCCAGTGGGGGACCCCAACCCTAAAAGAAGCACCTGTTTGTCCCTGTTAATGGCGGGGGAATTGGAAGCAGGTGATCATCAAGGCCCCTTCCAACCCAAGCCATCCTGTGATCCTATGGCTCAGTCACGCAGGACACCTGGAACAGGAGCTGCACCATCCATCTCAGTAACAGTGAACGGAAAATAACTGCTCTGACTTTTTATCTCAAATATGTGAAGCAGTTAAGTAAACAGTTTTTGAACAAACCGATGCAGGCCAGGAAAGGGGATATCCACAAGGCCTTTCAGCTGCTTCGAGGAGAGAGGTCATTATTCGTTCCCAAAGAAAGGGGTGCAGAAGGGCAGCAGGTGTGCTGTACACTTGTCCTCTCACAGAACGACAAACTCCCTTCAACACTTAACAAGATTTTTAGGAGCTTTCCCAGTCTGCCGGTACCATACTGATTACCCGATAATTGTGGCGCTCTCTGCTTTTTTTTTTTTTTTTAATAAATCTCTTCAGGTCACTGTGGCAGCCCCTGCAGCCCCCACCCGCACACGGAGCTCGGGACCTGGGGCTGCCTCATCGCTGGGCTCCAGCTGCCACCTCGTGGTGGCCCAGCCCAGCGTCCCTCGCCTGCGATGCTGCGGTGTTCGCGGCCTGTGGAGGTGTCCCGGGACAGCCACAAGCCCGCTCTTTCCCCTCGCAGCAGCGGGTGCCAGGGAAAGGCGCAGTGCGCCGAGTGTGCGGCTGCAGCAGCATCACCACCTCCTCGCCATGGCCACCGCAGCTCTGTCCCCGCTCCGTGAGCCCGTTCGGTTCCTCTGCTAGCTCAGTGTGCCCACAGACATCCAGTCAGCCCAGGAAAAAAAGGATTTTTTTGTTACCACCGGCCTCGGCGCTAATTCAGACATATTTTCCAAAGAAACCCGGCCGCACTGCAGGAGGACAATGTGTACAGTGGGATACAGCATCCCGCAATCTCTGCAGGCGCAGCTCGGGCTGCCATGCGGCTTTCCTAAGGGCGGTAAAGCAGAGCAAGGAAAAATGTGTGAGGAGGGTTGCTTCCCTGCAAACCGGGTTTTCCCAGGTGCCTGCGTACGCGCCCCGAGGCTGCGGGAACGAAGGACGTGCTCAGCATCACGTACTCTCCTTTTGGGAGCAGGGCTCACGCTCATCCCTTCAAGCCACAAACGGGGTGGGCGTGTGCGAGGAGAGGATATCAGCCTGTGGTTTAGTGCTTAACGTGGCCGTGAGGGCCGAAATGAAATGCAAATAGAAACTTTGTGACACTTCGTGAATTTAGAGACTATTGTGGCTTCCACGCATTTACTCTCACTGTGAATTCCAGCTACCTGGAAATGCCAGGAAGCAAAAGTGCAGAAAAGCACCGTTTTATGGACTGGCTTCCTGGGTATGTCAAAAGTACCCATCCTTCAAAAAAAAAGGAAGCTGCAGTGTTTTTTTTAACACATAAGATGAAACAATATTTGGCAAATGTAGCTGCATCTCACCTCCAGAAGAAATTAAAATTGGAATAGGATGATGCAAAACAGTTAAATTAGAAACATCCTGAGAAGCCTTGAGAGGGAGATTTAATGAGGCAGTTTTTAACACCTATATGCACAACCCTATAAGAACCAATTGACAAGAGCCCTTCTCCTGCCTTTTTTCTTATATTTTAGCCTAATTGTCAGAGGAAATGTAAAAGGATATGAGCATCAGGGCCAGAGGAAAGCTGATGGCAGACTGGGCAGAATGTAGATGAAAAGAAAAAAAGAAATCACGATCTCCAGCACAATTGCCCTCGCTTTTCCTCATCAACCATTACTTTAAATTCCTTAATGAATAGAAACAAAAAAACCCCACCCTTTCTACCTACTCAGCGTGGTCATTGCTCACATCACTCTTCTGCCTTCCAAAGGGTCTTGATCTAGCATCAGCTTTACACACTGTTATTAATATCATTGCTAATTAATAGAGCTACTTGCTATGGCTGCAGCACACAAAAGGCTTTAACAGGATCTGGGCCTAACGAGGTCTTCATGCAAACACCTGCTGTTACTCTTGTTGTTACACTTTTTCTGAGCACACATTGGTATCTCAGGTGGGATTAAAAGCTCAGGCATAGATATGAGACAGTTTCAAAAGCAGCCAGGACTTGGTGTTGACACAAATTAGCTGTTTCAATGCCTACCCGAGCATGGTGATTTCTCTTCCCACTCTGAAGAGGCTTGTGCAGCTCAGCCCTGACTCAAGGTGCGCGTGCTGGGGAAGTGCAGGTCCTCTGGGGTGCTGGTTCCTCAGTCCTGACCAAAAAAGAAAAAAAATAAAACAAACCACACTTAAAAAACTTAATTATGGTCAGACTTTGCTTAGACATTTTCAGAAAGTCCCTCTCCCACTGGGACTGAAGTTTTGCATTTGGAGCAGTGCAAGGTTGTGTTCTCTGAACCATTTCCTTTGCCAGTGATGCTTTGGGCCATTTTACTCTCTCCAAGCCATAGAATCAACCACCACATCTCTCTGTGAGGGAGGACCATGCTCTGTTTTTCAGCCAGGCTGTCCCCCTGCCAGAAAGATCATGTGGCCATGGACTGCTTTTTCCCAGACAGGAGGTGGGAAATGATGGGAGCTCACACCCAGGCCCCACCAAAAGCTGAGTGGTGGGGCACTGCTCCCTGTGGGGATGGAGGTGCCACCTTCTGTGTTTGCTGGTTTGCTTTAGCATGGCCATTGCCTGCCTGTGAGGGTTGCACGATGTCTGAGAGGGTCTCTGGTGGCCCATGGAGCTTCCTGGGGAGATGGCTGGCCCAAAACAACCAACACCCCAAGCCTGGTGTCTCAGAATAGCTGCACGTGGCCCCTCTGGCAAAGAAAGTCACCTGCCCATGCTCCAGCACACTCTCCTCACTGTCACCATCACAGATGGCAAGAGCCAAGCCTACAGCTGCTCTCAGTCCACCTCCCGCCAGCAAATCCTTCCCGCCAGCAGGAGAAAACCCAGAGCCTATATTCCTTGAAATCATGCTTCAAGGAACAGCACAGGCTTGGGGCATGGTACGAGAACCAGCCTGTCACAGGGGAAGGGGACAAGGAAACACCACCAGGTGCTGAACACCCGTGCTGGGCCAGGCTGCTGAGCAGGGACCAGTCCTGCACAGCTTCAAGGCAGCTGTCCCTGCCTCCCCCCTCGCCCCGTTCTGACCAGTCCCTGCCACTGGTGTTCCTGGGGCTGCCAGCAAGGCTGAGGTGCTCTGTGCTGCAGGCTGGCACAACTATTTCGGCACAAAGCTCCCGATGAGTGCTGAGCCCGGGGCAGCCTGTGCCGCGTCCAGGGGAGCGCCTGCTGAGCCCACACCACCTCCAGGAGAGCGGAGCTGCACAACCACTCGCTGCTCTTCCAGTTTTCCATTCTTTTCTCATTTTCATCTCGCCCCTCCTGATGAGCCCCAAGTCCCTACGTGCCGAAGTAGGATGAGAAGACTGACACGATTTTTCCAAAGCCCCCGGCGAGTCGTGGGACCCGCAGCCCACGGCTTAGCCAGCTCCTGCCCCGGCAGGCCGGCCAGGCAGCGGCAGCTGCTCCCCCAGAGACGGCGAGAACAATAAGAAATACCAGATCTGCCGCAGGAATGCGGGAGATACCGTGGCGGGGGGCCCTGAGAGTCTGAGTAGGATTTGCTCACGGCTTGGCCGCAGCCCAGGAGATGCCACTCAGGCCGCGCTGTGGCCGGCCGCGGTGGCGGGGGATGCGCGGGGGATGCGCGGGGGATGCGCGGGGGATGCGCGGGGGATGCGCGGGGGATGCGCGGGGGATGCGCGGGGGATGCGCGGCCCCCCAGGGCGCCGGACACCAGATGGCAGCCGGACACCGTCGCACGGCCCCGGAGAGCCCGGGGAGCACGGCCCTGCTCGGCAGGCTCCTAATGAATCACATCTGCGGGTCCCGCCCGGGGAGGCAGGGCCGGGATGCGGCACCGCGCGGGGTTTCGCCGCGGAGCCGGTCCCACGCTCGGAGCCGCGCCACTCGTGTACGTGCAGCACCACACTGCTGCTGCTGCCGGACCAACCCACACCCGGCGGCAGCCAAAACCTCTGCCCGGGCTGCCTGGCCTCCAGAGAAAGGAGGGAGAGGAGCGGGCAGCTCGGGGGCTTCACCCACGGCTGTGCAGCCGCGATGCCCTCGCTCCCTCCTGTGGGCACGTTGTCACCCTGAGCTGTTCAGGTGACTGAAACCAGGGTCTGCACCCTCCACTGCCAAGGCCTGACACGCCAATTAGAGAGTCATTACTCTGTTGGGTAATATTTTCCCTCAATGACTTAGGAACTTTAACCCAGTTTTGAAATGTAGGGGAGGCTAAATTGGATTACCTTAGTTCAACTGCTCGTGTCATAAGCCCTTGAGAAGTGCGACTGGAGGGTTTTTCCTCCAGAAACCTTCTGTTGGCTCTCAAAATCATTGGGTTTTTTTCTTAGCTCAGACACCAAGAGGGGGAGTTTTCGATTTCCAAAAATAAATCAAAGACACCACGATGCCTGCAGGGTATTTGTTTCTCCATAGGAACATGAACCTGGCGGTTTAGTTTAAGGGAGGCTAAGCTAACTCTCACATTTTCTACATTCCTCTTTTTCCTGATAGATCAAGATCGACAGGTTTGAACTGTTGTTTTAATGAAAACCTACTACTCCTGAGAGGGTTTCCTGTCTTAGAAAGATGATCTTTCACAGCTACAAAATTCCAAACAATTTGACTTGCTATCACCTTCGTCAGGTCCCTTAACCTCCCTATGCCTCAGCTGGGCATTGATGAAAGATGGGTGATGTTTATCCATTAAAAAAGCAGAGACATCTGCAAAATCGTAATCTGTCCCTAAAAAGAGGGCTCTTTAAGTGATACCCTGAGCCTGTGTCCACAAGGTGCAAATCAGAGATTGCTGAGTGAGGCCTTGGACAGCACCACTTACACCAGGGCACAACCAGAGCCCTCTGGCACCAGCCCCTGCCAGCCCCTTGCAGCATCACCTCCAGCTCTTCCACCTTTATTCCTGATCCCTGGCAGCCAGAAAACCTCCTCTGAGCTCTTGGGTAACAACCACAAATTGAAGCAGCCTTTAGCCTCTAATCAGCTGGAGTTAAATCACCACACAGCTACCCCCAGTTTCATGGAAATAAGGCCAGCACTCCAGCCAAGCCCTCCTTTGTCATCTCTCATTCCAGCTGCTGAATCAATCCCAGGTAGGTTTCCCCCTCCCTTGTGCATGTGGAACCCTGAAAACACTCCGGGGTAAATCTAAACATGAGCAACCTCAACAATGCATCTCTGGAAAGTTTTCAGAGCTTCAGCTGTGCAACTCAGAGCAAATTTGGGGGTAGGTGCAAATCCCTTGCTGAAGGTTCAAGTATTTGTTTTAAAGTCACAAATACAACAGAACTCCCTGAATAAATTTTTGGTCCAGGAAACTGAACTTCAGCTCTCAGCTTTGTTAATTCTGCAATCCAAAATGTTTTCTTTGCTGGTTTTTTTTTTCTTGACTTTTAAAGGCAATTAGGATTTTCCAACTGTTCTAACAATTTAGACACTCTAATATGTAAAAACACTTTCTTGTGTTACAGAAGTTTCTCCAAATTGTAAAATGCATTACAAAGGGGAGGAAGCCAGCCCCATGTACAGTGTTTGGGCTGCTCTTCTGGCAGAAAATGACCGCTGGCAGCATGCAAGGCACGGAAAAAGGACTTATCACCCAGATCCTTCAAACAGTGAAAACCGCCTTAGCTGGGCAAACCGGCACTGATTTCTCAGAACTAATCCCTGGAGGTACAGGTCTGCTGACGTCAAGCCTGCTGTGGTTACTGCAGGGCTCACAGCCCTTCTAACATTCTATCTGCGAGCCCCAGTCCAGCCCACTGCACAGAGAAGCTCTTCAGAAGTGTCTGATAGGGACGGCTGGGACATGGGAATGTCGAGGGCTCTCGACTCCTCCCCACTCACCTGCTCCAACTGTGCAGCCAAGGGTTTTAGGGATCTCTGAAATTCACACTTCAAGAAGCCAGTTGCTCTCCTGCTTGACTCAGAAATCCTCCTGGAACATTGCTGCTTCCTGTCTGAGCTCCTCTTTTAAAGCCAGGTTTTCTGCCTGCTATCCGAAAGAAGCCTATAAAAAAAGGAGAAGACAGCAAAGCTCAGGAAAGCACTTATCTGACATGTAAAAGCTCACAGGTGCAGCAGGAAGGAATGCACGTGCCCATCAGGAAAATGGGAAAGGCACTAAGGATTTTCAAAGCTAGACTCTCACTTGTTATTTCTCTCTGGCTATTATTTTTGAAAGAGTTGAGGATTCCTTTTATCAGAGAACGTTTCCTGAAAAGTTCTTGCAGAAAGAGCTTCTTTTTTTTTTTTTAATCTCTGTGCATTTCAGGTAGATGAAGCACTTCATAAGTACTGCTCAGGGGTAGGAGTAATTGGGATTTTGGGGGATGCTGAGACTTAGCTTGCTGGAGCTGCTGGAGCAGAGCCAGCAGCTGTGATGAACCAGCCCTGTGCTGGTGGTGGGATGGCACATCCCTGCTCCACAGAGCTGCCACTGAGCTGCTTCCTTCTGGACGCAGAGCTGCACGTGGGCTCATTTGCTGCTTCCCCCTGTTCTGCAGTGCAGACATCCCCCGGGGTCCCAAAACTGCAGGATGAAAAACTCATCCTTCCTTCTGGCCTGGATCCTGGACAGACATGTGCACACGCTTAGTGCTGAGCACGTGAGCAGCAACACTGATCTCCATGGAGCAACCCACACGCTTGAGCCTCTGCACATTTGGGAGCGGGGGAGAGGAGGACACTGGGTTCTCTGGTTGCCTGTTTTACATACCACTCCTGGAGATCCCACCCAAAAGAGAGCTGCACAGCAGGATGGCGCTGAGCTACACAGCTATTTTTATTTCCATCTCTCGTGGCCTTGCTGAGACCTGCTACGAATTATCTGGGATATCACACCCCAGACGAGTCCAAACAACAGGTCTTGCTGCAGACTGTCTGTGTTTAGAGGGATGATTTAGTTTTTGCTTTCCCCCCACCCCGTCTTCTTCCTTATTCCCATTAGTGACATGCTGGCTGCAGAGAAAAGTTATTCATGCTCTAGAAATGTAATATTTACTCAAAACAATTTTTATTTGGCTTGGCTTCTTCCCAGTGCCATAAAGTGATAGCCAGCCCCAAGTGCTTACATAGACAACATGTGCATCTGAGTCATATTTATGATCCCCGTTATAAAAAGCACACAACCTTGTTGTTTGGTGCAATAGGATGGGACTGGAGGCATCAGCACGTCTTGAGCATAGCCTGTCTCTGGAATCTGCAGAAATTTGCCATGCTCCAAATTTAGAACTTGTGGGTGGAAGCTCGGTCAGGAGCCAACTTTTTATACCATTACATCACAGGAATTGAGGGCTTCGTGCCAAGGATCCAAGGAAATTAATAAAGAGCAGAGGCTGTCCAGCTGTTTGAATTTAAAGTCATGGCAGAGAGGTAATTATTAATAAATACGGCTTTATTCGGAACACCGTAATCTCGCTGCTTAAATTGAACATATCCCCTCTCTCCTTACTGCAGCTTACTATTCTGTTAGAACTTGCAAAGACAATGGGAAGGGATTAACATCTGTAAGAGAGCGGCCCAGGGAAGCTGGGATCCTTCTCGACAGAGGCCATGGCTCTCCAGCTGAGCACAGCTCCGCGTCTGCCAGGGGCATCACCGCTCCCCCGGCTGCGGGAGGGGGCTGGAACGCGGCGTGCATTCTTCCAGCTAAAACACACAAAGTCTCCAATGGACAGGGATCAAAGCCATAGACAGCTAATTTGAAGAGAAATTCAATTTGTTTGACCTCCCTGTGCTGGGGCAGCCAGTGCAAGCTCAAATGTCACAGCCTCCAGGGAGCTGATGGTAAAGCGCGGGGCCGTGTTCCAAGAGGCACAGGGTGACCTGAGCGACCTCCCCTCCTGCTTGGGATGCACTGTGTGTGCCCATAGCCCTGGCAGGGCTTGGGCCTGGGTGCAGAATGTGGCTGGGGCTTGGGGAAGGGCCGTGCTGGCACTGGGAGGGGGCCACTGCCCCGTGCCCCTGCGGACTGTGGAGCCCAGGTCTGCCACATGCTGCTTTTGGCACCTCAAACGCACAGTGCACATGACTGGCACCTTCCCAGCTCCAGCCCCCAGCCCCAGCAGGACAGGCTCTGCAGGAAAACACCCAGCTCTGCACACAGAAAGGGGTCAGGGGTCCCAAGGCTTGCCAAGGGCTGAGCACAGGCTTGCCATGAAACACACGACCAGGAGAATACAGCAGTGTCTTTGGAAAAGGGGCTCCCCTGATGCTAAAACCACAGAAATGTTGGTATGCAGCTTCAGAGATTTACAGCTTATGCTCTCCTCAAGGGTATGCAAAAGCTATGAATAATTAAAAATATGGCTTTGGGTTCTCTAGGAAGTTCCCCATTTCCATTTTACAGATAAACAAGCTGAGGTGCAAAGCAACTAAAAGCTGCTTCAGTGGAATGACACTGTCAGCAAACCAAATGTTAGAGCTCCCAGGGAGATGCTCCTGCACCCACAGATACCTCATCGTGCTTGCACATGTATTTCTTGCAGCAGCACATACCAAACAGCTTTATGCATCTGTGCCTCACCTGGAGCCAGCACAGCAAAGACTGGGACCTGCAGCTTCCAACACCCCCTGCTTTTGTCTAAGCATACGCACACATAAAATATTAAAAAGTATGGTTTAAAAACCATAGACAGCAGGCTTTAAAAAAGTAAAACATAACCACTTCAACGATGTGATCACAGGCCGACAATTTCCACGATGGAAAGAAGACAGTCACTGATAGAGATAAAAAGCAGAAATCAAGTCAATTAAATTCAATGATCTTAGAATCATAGAATAGTTTAGGTTGCAAAGACCTCATTCCTCACTTCTTAAATGTGGTGTTTCCACCCACAACACAGGCATGGGCATGCAGGGGGTGTTACAAGAAGTCAGGCTGCTCTAGATTCAACAGGCTCTATTACTGGATAAACCTCTTGTTCTTTACCTAGAAAAATGTGGTGCCAACCATTCACTCCTGCCAGAGAACCTCTGAGAGATCCTGACCCTGCTCAAGTACAATGCTATGCATTTTTTCTCTCAGCATGTAGCTGCTCATGCTGGACTGTGTATTTTATGTTTTTGTGAACAGCTGTGAACATCTAAAGATTAAAAACCTCAGGTTTATTAAACATCCCACTTACGGTCAAGAGAAGCCCTCCTGTGATGCATGATTCACAGAGCTGGGAGCTGGGACACTGCAGTGGGCAAGGAGAGCCTTTGGCTGCTGCTTCCCTGCAGGATGAGAAACCTTTCTGGGTTCTTTCTGGGAACCTGGAGTTGGATGGGCTCCTGGAGCTGGCTTGTGCATGCTGAGAGCATTTTACATGGCTCTGAAGTTCCACCTCAACACAGAATGGCATGAGGGACTTTGAGGAGGGACAATACAGGGTTTTCCTCAACTGCTAAAAATACTTGTAATACAGGACTGAAAAGGACAAATGGACTTCAGTGACCGGATAACTTGAGGAGAAATTAAAAAAAAATTGTTACTGGGGCAGAAAACACCCCAAAAACTATCACCAGATATTTGCTAGAGCAAAAAGGCAAGAGAGTCTTTATTTCCTACACGAGTGCCCCACAGCAGGTTCAGTTTGAGGACTGAAGTAGCCATTTTACCTGCAGTCTTATGCTGTTTGGTACCCCAAAGCTTGTCGGTGTGTGGTCCTCTTGCATGAGAGAGTCTGCAAAGGCAATGCCACTGCTCCTTCCACATGTGGATGAAGGTGGAAGAAAAACGTCAGCAAAACGAGCAGCCTTAGGGGTATCACCATGCAGCTGAGAAGCTGGGAATACCTACCTGTCAGAGCCAGGCAGGGGGTGCTCATTGTCCTCAGCCCTTCCTTTCAGATTCCGCAGGACAGTACCTTCACTTCCTGGAGCGCTGCATCAGGGAGTAATTGTAGTTAGCAAGTGATTCTGTGGAAGTAGCTGAAACGCTTCAAGCTACAGCCCAGCAAAGTTCTAACCCATGGCTAATCTCCAACTCTCTTCCCACTGAAGTCAGAAGCAATCCCTCCTGCCCCGTCTACAGTTCTTAGAAATGCAGGCAGCATTTAAAATTTTGGAGACCTTGCCCATTCTTATAACTGGGCAAGAGTCAGATCTCCGAAATGCTACTCCTGCTGCATAGAAACTTCCTTCCCAGAAGTCCCCTTGTTTCCAGCAGACCATCCCTTATTTCACTACTAGCTCTAGATGCAGCCAGGCATCATCCTATTTAAGAGTCCTCTTCCAACAGCGGTAGCAATAAACATATTTGGCCAGCTAATTCACCTTCTGCAGTCATGGAGCTGGACTAACAACCTGCTTTATCTTCTGGCAGTGTAGCTTGTAAAACCAACTCCAACTGGTAGCACAGAAACATAGAAAACACGGAGAAGGGTTTTATGAGATGGTGGGTTTGTGGCTTCTTACTTTGACTTGTTTCCGTGAGATTCTTAAAAGTCTCAAACCCTGGAATGAAGGGACCTTGGTTGCGCCTTATTTTCCAGCAGTTTCTTTAAAAGATGAGTCATTTGGAAAGCACGGAAAGTATCAGAGTAATTGCTTTGATGTCTTTAATAGAAATTCGGGATGGAATTGAAAGCAGTGAGGGAAGTGCTGTTATTTCCTTTTGGACTGGCAGCCTGACACGACTGGTGCTGTTATACAACAAAACAGCAGTGCACACGCGAGCCCGGCCGCGGCCGAGGAGCTCGTCCTCCTAATCAAGTTTAGATCTGGATGCTGATGGGCTCAGCAAACAAACACTCATGTTTATTATAACAGAATGAACAGAATGTACCACAGAGAATATGACTCACTTTTCCATAGGACGCCTGTCTATTCTCCGGGTTTGGATAAGGAAATGTTGCACCTCTCGCTTACAGTTTGTTTTACAAAGTTTTAATGAGCCTGTCCCAGTGAGCTGTCGCCCTGCCACATAAAACCTGATTCATTTGCCTTTGTGAAAATGAGCGTGGCTTTTGACAGGACACCCTGCACTAGGCCCTCCTAAGTCAGCCAGCCAGACTCACTCACAGGTGGTTTTAGTCTGGAGTGCTTTCTGAAACAAAAATATGCAGCCAGCCTCAGCAGCATGTCGGCTGTTTTCCCCTGGGTGACAGGCTGTCCTGCTGCATCCAAAGTACCCCTCCTCCCCCTTCTCTGTGGGGCAGAGCCTGCCTTTTAAGCTGGGCTTTTGAAACCACGACTTTCCGTAAGAAAAGGGCTTGTCAAAAGCAGAGTTCGGGGAAGGGGCAATGAAGAAATGATCACATTTTTATTTCAGAACTTGTAAAACTCAAAAAAAGCTGCCTATTAATTCACAGGAAATTCTGATTAAAGTAGGTGTCCTTACAAGACCCTCCTGCAAGAAATTCAAATGAAGGGAAGGGGAAGGAAAGAGATTTTTAAGTAAACAAGTGAGAAGAGCCAGGGAAAACGAGCAATAAGCAGAGTCTCAGGTGGCTGACTTGGCAGAGTGGGGCGTGAAGGAAGGAAGAGGCTGTGGGACAACGAACCGCTGGCGTTTACAGTAGTCAAGAAGTCTCCAGAGTTCGTGACTTTAACCACAAGTTGCTTAACAATACTGTATGCTCCTTCTCCTCCACATCCAGCCCCAGCCATGCCAGTAAATCCATCTCCGAGTCAAGAGGGGGATGCAGGTGCAGAGTGGTGGTGGTGGATAAAGGAGGAGGACTGGCAGAAGGGGTGTTTCACTGCCCTCTGAAATTACAGGAGTCATGATGAGAAAATACAGCTCCTGGCTCAGGTCTCAGTCCCTGGACAGGAGAAGGCTGGTGAGTAACAAGTTTGGGACTGAGGGGCTGCCCTGTGGTCTAGACAGGGCCACTTACAGCTAGAAGGAATTTTTTTTTCCCCTGAAGTCAGTGAAGGCCTTTCAGTGCCAGAAGAGAGTCCTGAGAGAAGAGAAATGGTGCGTTTGTCACTTCCCAGCAACAGATGCAGGAGAGCAGAGGATCCACTAGTGAAGAGGTGAATGTGAACTGGCACTTCAGAGACCAACTTGTTGCTGTGGCTTTCTACCAGGCATTGAAAGTTACTGTGAAAGGCACCCTTGATTCAAGTTTGAGGTGGAGATTAACCTTAGCTAAGACTCTGCAAGTCAGAAAACCATTTCAGATGAAGAAACGAAATATTCCCCAGGCTAAAGACTGCTCAGGTTATATATCTCATCCCTATGGGAATTTGCATGGATCTGCAAATTCATTGTTTTAAAGCTACGAGCTGCAATAATGGAGAAACTAACTGAATGACAGAAAAGCAAACCCTAAAATAGTTACCATTAACCCCAGGAGGGCTGGGGGTGTGTTGAGCTGTGGTTTTCTGTGCTCGGTAGCGATGTGTCATCATAAAGAGCCTACATTCAACGGCGGAACAATGCTGTGCATGGTGTCACCTTCCCAGGGGCTCACTGTGCAACAGCTTCTCCAAATTTCTCCATTTCCACTGCTGAAGCAGCTCATTAAAAAAAATATATCCTCATACAGCTGGGAATTAAAAAACTCTGCAAGAGCCTGTGATGCCAAGGACCTTTGTTTGGAGGCACACCTCCGTTTCTAGTGCTTTGGAAGCTGGTCTTTTCCAAAAATCAGCCACAGTCCATTCACCATGAGTGATTATCTCTTAAAGGGATATTCCCTCTCTTTAAAAATTCCAATTCTTCACATGTTTCTGGTTAAAAAAAAACCCAACAAAAAAGAACCAACCCTTGTGCCTATGTCAGTGTCTTAGCTGTATAAATTTAAACATTCCATTGTAAGCTAAGATTATCTTGCCTCTTGCCCACTGAGACATGTGGGTTTGGCTTTATAAGACTCCATAACTGGCCTGCTTGAACCCTGTCCAGCAAGTTTTCATCTAAATTGATTAGGACTTGGAACGTATTTTCTTGGACAAATTGTGTTCTAATGAATAGAACACTCCCTCACAGCTGTCCTGCCAGAAAGCCAAGATTTTTTCTGTCTAAAAATCATCCCAAAGTGACCCTTAGATAAAGTTCAGAATCCATTTTCATTTTTTTAATTAAGAAAAGGTTTGCTTAATTCCATTCCATACGTTTCAGCACTAGGCAGCTGACACACGACTCCCCCTAAACATTTTATTTTAAAGAATTTGGTTGTGATGTCAGGTCTGCCACAGACAATGCATTTCTAAACACACTGTTTACATTAAACACAAAGCATGAGGATGGTTTCAGCAGGAGGAGAAGCCTCTCTCATCCCCATACCTGTAGGTGGCACATAGAACAAACTCAAGGTCAGCTCTATTCTCCACGATATCTCTTATTCTACATGATGAATTTAAACATTAAGGAAGGCAAACAGGGAATATCATTATAAAGCCTCACCCAAGCACCAGAGATTTCCACAGTGCCCTTCTCCAGGGACAAGGCTCCCCAAGGGATCCCTCCTCACCCTCAGTAAGCACCTTCATGAGCTCACCTTCAAGTCCAAGAGTGGACTGGCTGGGAATTCTTGCCATTAATTATTGCTGGCCAAATGAAGACAGCACTTCCCCTGGCCACTCCGGAGTAAAAGCTGTCCCAGTTAGGATGAATGCACCTTTTCTTTTTAGCATTTTGCTCCACAGTTGTTCTCCCAGATGTCCCAGCTTGAAGCCCCAGTAAATGTTTGTGTTATGATTAGCCCATCTGGAATTTTTGTTCTGTGACCACTCTCATGGTAGACAAGGAGGATTTCATTCAATCCAGAATACCCAGTGGACATCCATGGTTACATCATATTCCTTATCTCCTAGCAAGAGTATTTCTAGGAACCAGGAGTACAATTTGAGACCAAATCAGATCCTTTTTGTCTTGCAAAAGATAGTTCTGACCCATGTGGAAATAATGTGTCTTCACCATGTTTTCAGGACTTAACTGACACATGACACTCAGAAATGAAATATATATGTGCAGGAATTTAAAGGAACCGGTCTCTCAAGAAACACAACTTCCCAAGTCTTCAAATATTGGTCATATCTTTAACAAGAAAGGAAACTGAGGCAAAGTCACTTCTGCTCAGTCTTGAATGGAATTTGACTACTTCAGCTACCAACTATGCTCAGAGAAGAAATATAAATCATGAGAAATTGCTCTGCTACAAAAGAAATGAGCATCATGGTACTGCTTGTGGAAAATGGATCATAAAAAGACAGGACACATTCAGCTTCAGAAATTCACCTGGAATTCCCCAGAGAAGATGGTAGCTGCTGCAGTTATTCACCACTGCTGAAGGTTGGTTCAGTCACATCAACATGATTAATCAATATGCATAATTAGATAGCAAGATCTTACTTAAGCTTATGCTGCTTCGATAGACAGATTCAGAAAAATATCATGCACCTCACCTAGAGCCCATGTTATCTTTGGCTGTGGGTGAAGAAAACTGGGTACAACTACTGCCATTAATTTGAGCCCCATTTTAAAAATTTCTGTGTGCTCTTAAACCATTAGAACCTAAATATAATGACAGGGAACGAACATGAACAAGATTTGCTAACACTTTATCACACTGTATTCTGCAGCCTGCTATTGTCTGGAGATGTGGTTATAATGGGCAGATTATACAGCATTAAACCCTCCTGAAAGCATAGACAGAAAATATGATATAATCTTGCTTGGAGCAATTATCTTTAAACACAAGAACAGCTTCAGCGCCCAGCGGAGAGCGGCAAATGAAGTTATGGGCCCAAGGCAAAACAATGACCAGCTGCCAAGGAACATCCTTGTTAGCCTTTGTTAGAGTTTGCCTTTTTAAAGTCATTGTGCAGCATAATTAAGTTGGTAACATGCAGATGAGAAAGTGGAAAAAAATGTGAAGACCTAGGGAGATGAAATGCTAAAGCACTGAAAGATGTCACCTCCTCTGCAAAATGCTTATATTGTGAAATAAAAAGAGAAGAAAGAACGAGTCATTTCAGGATACGTCTGGAATGAGAGATAAGAGAAGAAGATTACAATCTTCTGGTAGTCTCCCACAAAACCTCTTCTTTTGCATTCTACATCACAAGGGCTGACTACGAACACAAAGCAAGAGGGCAAGAGGGCAAGAGGGCAGCTACGGAGAACAGACAAGATGAACTGCAGCCTAAGAAATGGAACTTCAGGACATGGTGGCTCTTTCAAGATGCTGAGAACTTGATCCACGTGTTCCCCGAAATGGCAACAACAAGAGCTGAAGACTTGATCAAGGCTAAGTCATCAGAGAATGATTAACTTGGAGATCAAGGATGTACAATGGGATAAGAAAGCAGAAGAGGGAGCAGAACTTGAGTCAACCCTTGTGATCACCCTCTGGTGGCTCCTGTGTGCTACCAAGTTGATGATAGGCTTTAAGTCTTTTTTGGTTGTGTTCCAGCTTGTTAAACACGCTCAGCTCCTCTCACTGTTTATCTGTTTTGCAGTGTGGGATGTGGGAGCAGTTTTGTGACATTATTTAAAGCTTTTAAGCAGAGACAGACAAAAAAATTTAGACAGAGACAGCAAACTATTTCTCGAGTTGAAGAGGAGATTTCAGGCCAGATTCCAGCTATCATGTCCAGGTTAAGTTCCCCTTGCACCATTTCCAGAATCAGGCTGTCCCGGGGAGCAGCTGGGAATTTCCTTTCCCTGAGGTGACCCATGGGTGGCACGAGGCCAGACTAAGCCAGACTTGTGCTGCCTGCTCCCTGCTGAGACCATGGGGGCTCCCCAGCTATCTGGTGACAGGAGGGGACAACAGGCATCCACTGCTGTTGTCCCCTGGCTAGGACCCCAGCAGGCTGAAGTTCCAAAACTCACATGAGCATTTCCTGCCTTCATCTCTGCTGAGAGCTGCCTCAGTGTGCCTGGAAGCACAGGTACTGAAAAGGAGAAACAAGGGGGCTGCTACCAGGACTTGTGCAGCAAGCAGAGGGCTTTGCCCTGGCTTGTGCTCGTGGCGTGACTCAAAGGCTGGCATGGAGTGGCCCCCCTTTTCCAGGCAGACAGGCAGGAGACTCTGGCAGCAAGACCAGGCATCGCATTCCCTTTAACTCTTACAGACCCAGCAATTAATCAGCGCCCAGGAGTCACGTGGATTGCCAGCATCCCCAGCAGGCCTGGCTCAGGCTGGATTTCCACCGTGCTTAAATGAATTCTGCCCAGGGACTCAGTCTCCAAAAAAAACCTACCCCAAAACAGGTGCTGAACACCAGATACAACAAATACAAGCTCGTGGTAGGTGGTGTTTTGCAAGATCCATCCTTGCTGATGGACTGCACATTTGTACCTCTGTGGCTGGATGGAGGGACAGAAGGGTTACAGGAAAGGCACGGTCCAGCATGGTAGGCAAAGAGCCAAAATGTCAGTGCTAGCAAGCAGAACAGAGAACCAGAGAGAGATGGCAATGGAGTAGAAAGCTCAGAATTATGGACAAATTAATGAACCAGCAGTACTGGAAATGGGAACAAACTGTCAGACCCTCATCTCCTACAAGGAACAACGAAAATATCGCAATTTCTGATGATTTTGATAGAAATAGAGTTATGCAAGACTGATATTGTTAGCAGTGATTTAATTAAGACTCTGTCAGCACTGTCAAGCCTAATTAACCTGGTATTTAGCCTTTTATAGGAGTCAGTTATAAAAATGTGCCTGCACTAAAACCCAGCATTCTACAAATGGTCCCAGTCCTAGAAGGGTCACCTTTTTGGCACAGCAGGCTCTAGAGAGCATCCCACCAAGGTGCTAAGATATCTCTGTCTGAAAAGATTACAAGTTCATGCTGCATTCCTTGCCTACACAGTCCTCTCCTCGCAGTTTGTGGGAATCCGGGATGAACAAGAAATGCAGAGTCAAGCGTCCTGGCAGCATCCCAGCACTGAAATTATTTCACAGAGAATTAATCCCCAATTTTGACACTTCTTGTCATGTGAGATTCAAATCTCTGCATTTGCTGAGCTGTAATGAGCCTGGCAAGGCAAAGACTAGACAATGGACTTGCACCACTTGTGAACATTTTGGTTTCTGGGCTGGTTAGTGACAGAAGCAGTTCACTATGTGGAGGAACAGGCTCCTCTGGATGTCAGCAAGAGCCTATGGGTACAGTATGCCACAAACCTCAGCTGCTGTCATGTACAGCCCTATTCACTGGGGCCACAGCACCTCTAGCACTACCTCCTGCAGCTGTGGGACATGCCTTTCTCCGTGCCTTGTGGCAGCAAGCACACAGCAGCCTGGAGTCACCAGTGAAATCAGTTAGGTCTCTAGTGGGCTCTCGGAGGGTATTATGGATAAGATTCAAATAGAGGCTGAAAAATTAATATAAATGAGAGCAAACAACCAACACTCCCAGAAAATCCCGTGTTCTGCAACTGTTATTGCTTCATCAGTGACAGGAAAGAGCAGTGTTCTAAAATAGAAGTTCACTTAATTGAATTTCCCTTAAGGCACAGAAAATAAGCTTCCATGAAATGGTATCAATTGTTCAACAATAACATGTTCCCCCAGCTGAAAACTGGGTTAGGAATTTGTATTGTATTTTCACAAAACATAATTCCTAGCCCAGTTTCTTCCTCCTCCTCGAGGTAACCAGGCAGATTCCACCTCAGAGACCACTGAGTTAGACTATGTGGGTCAGTCCATGCGTAACCAGTGTTCAGCTTCTCCACACTCCTCCTTAACAGAGCCTGCTGGATCCACCACAGGGCTTTAGGTACACAAAGCCATTAAAGGAGCTCTTTACTTCAACACCTTTGTATTTAAGGGGTTTTTTTTTAAGTACCTCTGCATCTTTATCCTCTGTGCTGGGGCGTGAGGTTCACGACTGAGCCAAGCCCAAGTGAGGTCAGCTGCACACAGGACTCGGGTCCTTGTCCCTCCTGGGTTACAGGGCAGGCAGAGCTGTACACCTCAGGGTGCTGGAAAATACAAAGGAACACTCAAAAGCTACGGAGGGATGAGGACTCATACCTTTTTCTGGTAATACAGAAAGTGTTAACAAGCAACACTCACGAATTTACGTGTGAAATATTACCTTTCTGAAAGCTTGTCATAAATGTGGCTCACAATGCAGGGATGGCCACGCTTTCCAAGTCTGTGCAGCAGGAAGAATATTTCCTAGGGAATAAGGTCAAAATATTAGCATTCAACTGAATCAGTATGGGCCAAATTAATGAAGTTAGTGCTCCATCACGGACTTCCCTACATGAAACCTGAGAAAGCGGTTGTATCAACAGCACATCAATCCATGGCACTGGTCAGCAGAACGAAAAACCTAACGTCCAGTTTCAATGTTTCATTCAGCTCTGGCACAGAAAGGTTAACTATTGTTTAGACAATGCTTCTGAACAGATAATGCTAATTAAATGTTTGCATTCAAATCTTATTACACAGTGCAATAAGTTTGCTTTCTATACAAACACTGCGCATCCGGTGCGGATCGGAAAGCTGGGGGGGCAGACATTAATGAGTAATAGTTCAATCCCATGGATCCTTTTAAGATTAAAGGCAAGGAGGGGAGAATGTTTGCCATCTCCAGACTCCATGTGTGTCCGCCTCTAAGTTTCTTCTTATTCTCCAGGGATTTGCAAAATTATGTGTTTAAATATTCATTATCCTTCTACTCCAATACTGCTTAAAACTCCTTTTTCAAGCCCAAGGATGACATAGCCAGCGGATGAAAATTATATTCAGTAAAAACAGAGTCTTGTAGCAGCACTGGGTAAGTCAAACGCCCTGATGTGAAGGAAAGCAGCTAAATCATCCATCCAGATGGGAAATGTTGACAGTCCCTTAACCAGAGCAGCTCTGCAATACAGAGAGGTGTGCAATTTGGCTTTGTTCAGCAGACATCATGGAACTATTTATTCTGTCCTCAAGCTGAGCAGGAAGTTTGTTAAGCTCGCCTGTTGCTGGACATATCACCTGGCTGCTGTGTTTCCTATCGGAATGCAGAGCTGGACGGGCCCTTCCCGCACTGACGTAATGCACTGCCATGCGCAGGATTTCTCCGCGAGCCTGAGACCTACTCCTCTGACCCCAGGAGCACATTGCATGTCGTGCATCCAATTCCTGACAGGAATGCTTCATTTTGCTCTTGAGCAACCATTTCTGAGCAAGCCAGGAGCAGAATCCAGCTTTTCTTGGCTGAAGGATTTGGGATGTCCCAAAATGGGGCTTTTTAAACAGATGAGTGAAAAAGCAGAGAGCCCAAAGGACCATCGCTCTCCAAAGAAAATCATACAAATCAACAAGGAAAAATTCCTCTCCGTAGTTAGACTTTCTACGATGGTCAAACAGCTGTGTGCTGTTGGGCTTAGCTCTGCTCCAGCATATCCCTGAATATCCGTTCCACTGTCTCAGCAGGGCCCCAGGGGACACGGCGAGGTCCCTGGGCCTGCCTTTGGCAGAGGCTGAGCAAACCCACTTTGAGCGTGCCCTGGATTTCCTGGGGGAGACTGCCTTGGTCGGACAACTGCTCCTTGCACATCCCTTCCTGCCACCCCAGCCCACCATCAGCCTCCCTCCCCTGGGCTGGATCTTCCCTTCTGCCAGCCTTGGCTGAGCTGTGGCTTCCTGCCCTGCCAAAGTGGTGGCTTGCAGCCAGCCCAGCTGCTGGAGACACCCTGGTGCTGCCACCAGCTGCTCTGGCAGGCTGGAAAGCTGCAAATGTGGCACCAGCTGCCTGTGAACGGGGAGCTGTTACCTTCCCCCAGGCCCAGGATGTGCGTGGGTTGCTGGACAATGGTTGGGAGCACAGCACTACATCCACCTGGAGGCCGAGGCAAGAGAATGGGGGTGATGACCAAGCTTTTCAGACTTCACATGGTGAACCACCAAGTTCTCCTGCAAACGCGTCAGGGAGAACAAGGGAGCCCTTATTTTGTAGTTTCTCTTTTCTGTGCAGTGAGCTGAGCATGACCATCCCCTACCCACCAATGTAGGCTGTGGGGCAGAATTGATTTTTCCCCACTTTATTTTCCCTCCAGAAATAACCAACAGTTCCATATCAATCCCAAATAATTTCCCTTTACCCCAGTGAAAGTCTTCTCTTCAGAGCAAATCGTGTTGTTTTCAGGCTGCTCTTAACACCTCCCAACACGCATGTAAAATTTTGCTGAATTTAGCCAGTGGACATATTTCCGAAGTGGATAATTAAAAGGATAACTTGTTTTCAGCTAAAACAGTACAAAATACACTAGGTACTTTGTCCAAAGAATCCCTCCCAGATTTACAGCAGGCCAACTGGATTCATAAACTGTTCACAGGCGAGTAATCAAAGAGATTTAAAATAGGAAACATTTTCTCCTCTGTGCTGATTTTTTTCAAAATCAGATGGCAGATACAACATTAGCAATGTTGTATTTATATGTATTTCTATTACATATATATAACATGTAATTTATACAAATGTACAAAGGCCCTTCCCTGGCACTTCCTAGCAGCCTGCAGAAAGTCATTTATGAGGTAGGCATTTTTTGAAATATGAATAGGGACACACTCATCCAAAGCACACCAATATTTTTGGCTTCTTCTGAACCGAGAAACTTTAACTGCTATAAATATTTCAAGGAGGCTGGATATCTCTTGAGATGGAGCATTACATCTTTTCACTTCCAGCTTAACATGGTGGAAGCAGGCAAACCCCAGCATTTGTACAGGCACATGAACCCAAGTGCCACCTGTCAGCACCCCTTCATGGCCTGATGCTGTTGTAATTATTCCATCTGTTTCTGCACCCTGCCAAATGCTTGGCTTTGCATTTTACTGAGCCTCAGAGTCACCTCCATGAGCTACCACACAACACGGGTTCAGTGGGTGTCACTGAGCCCAGCCTCCTGCTTGAAGCAGGGCTGTCACCAACGCCACAGCAGAGCCACAGGTCCAGCTGCTGTCCCAGGCACTGGCACGAAGTTTTGGCAGAAAACCCACAGCAATATTCCAACTTCAGCCCTGCCTGAACTGGTGGCCACTCCAGGGACCACTTGAGCCTTTAGAGTCCTGACAGCGGTCAGGAATTCCCTGCTCTGAAGAAAAGAGTGGGGAATGAAGGTCCTCGGCTACACGGAACTGGCTATTGCTTCACCAAGCCTGACAACATCGTGAGTTTTTACAAACTGTAAAAACAACCAGATTCCAAGCTTTGAAGTGGGGAGAAAAGCTAACTCCACGCTATAATTACATTTTATTTGGACTTCTCTTTCCATACACGAGAGCTGGGGCTGAAAACACTTATTACAAAGCGCAGAGGAACTTAAAGCACGCTCTTATTTAAACCAGCCTCTATCACTCTTGCTCAAAACAAATACACAAGAGAGATGAAGTTTTGGTGTAACAGGACAATGTTTTTTAAACTGCTGTCCTGCCTGTTCCCTTTCCAGAGGATTAACATCCACCTGTATGAGTGTTTAACCTGTGCTGGCAGGAGGAGGACTGGTAGTGTAAGACTGCATAGGACACTGCTCCTGATGTGTTCAGCCAGCCCCTGAGGCTCCCCACTGAGGAGGAGGCAGAACTGGTACCTGTCACATGAACACTTCTCAGCAGGTTCCTCATGCAGCTGCAATCAGAGAGGAAAGAGGACACCCCCTGAGCAGCCTTCTGGGCAGGCCAGGTGCTAAGGAACAGTCTTGTGACTTTTGACTGCACGACGCCCTCGTTTTGCTCCAAAGATTCTTGCCATTAGTCATAAGTACTACGCATTCCATTTACTTGCATGGTGAAAATGTTTTTAGAGTAAAAAAATTTCAGATACTTTCTGCAAGTTCATTGAAGTTCAGTAAACTGTTCTATCTCAGTGGTAGGAACATGTCCACTTCAGCTGGAAAACTTCCTGGCAGAGTGAAGATCTTTAACAGAGGAGTCAGTACTTGTCAGCCATTCAGGAAGCTCGAGAACTCCCTTCTCAGCAAACCTTACACCTTCCTCAACACTCACTGTGCCTCTGCACATGCCTGCAACTACATGCCCCAGAATAATATCCTGGCTTAAAAAGTTTTGGGGTTTTTTTCCCGAGTTTGAACTTTGGTTTTGTTTTGAAACCTTCGCCTTTTTTTCCTGACTAATGCAGCTCATAAAGGAACACCTCCCTCAGGCCAAAAGCACGGAAGATGCTTGTGATGATCTGCCAAGATATTAACGAGGGTGTCCTCAGCACCTCGGAGCTGCACATCCATGGAATGTAGCCCATATTAATAATACTTTAACTTCTCTCAACACGCTCAGAGACAGCCTTGATGCCAACCCACAGGTTCCCAGGGGCAGAATGACAGCATCCACATGGGCTATTAACCTGAAAGACAAACGTTTGCATTTTTTGCTAATCCCCTCAAGTACTTCATATTTCGGAATCTCTTTCCTCATAGTCACCCTCACAAGACCACGGAATTACTTATTTTAGACTGAAGGAGGCCAGTCATGTGCTGGCATTAATTGTGAGAACTGTCACTTGTTCATGACTGTAGCACTGTTGGTGCAAAGCAAATGTACCAGATTTACAGTTGAAGGGCTTTGCCCAGGAAATTGCTCAGACACATGCAAAACCTCACCAAAAAAAAGCCTTTGGGGGATGTAGGCGTGAATCATTCACAGCATGCCCGGGGAGCATTCCTCTGCACATCCAGGAGCCAGCCCGGGAGGGATGGACCCTGCCTGTGCACCCTGCCCCTATCCTAGGGCAAGCCAAGGGGCAGAGCAGCCCTTCCCCCAGTGTTACAAAGGTGTCAGCTGCTTTCAAAATACTGTACTGACACATTCCAGCTGCAGGAGTGCAGGTGACCACTGCAGAAAGGGGGCCAAGGCTCAGTCTTTCCTACGGTAGATGCCACTATGGCATCGGGAGAGATCAAGAACCTCTCGATTTGGACATATACTTTTGAATTACTTCATCAGAAGGAATATTATGGGCAGCAGGGATCTATGAGAGTCACGTAGCCCAGGGTGATTTTATGCTGCTCTTATTGGAAGATGTTGCAACAAGACACTCTGTGCACTGTTTACATTTCCAAAATGACGAAACCAGAGGACAGAACAAATGAAACTAAAACCCTGGGCTGCTTCATGTAGCTTCTACACCTTGGCAAATCAAGGCCAAAACAAAACCCCAAAATGTCTCCACATAATTTTCTCCCCTCTCACAAGGGGGTAAAGAAAGATTCTTAAGTGCTGTTAAAGGATGAACTTTTAGCATCACTTCCTGATCTCCAGTTTGTTAGGAGAACACAGTGGTGACCCCCCTTGTGCATGGAGAAGAGAGCTGTCATAGGAAGGTGAAGAAAATACCAGCAGTACTAAGAGAAAGAACAGCAAGAAAGTAAGTTTAGTGTTACAGACTCGTTGCCAAGTGGAGGCAGCTCTTTTCTTGTTGACATGACACAGGCTTTACTCTTGGGCTAGGTGTGCCGTGCAGGAAAGAGCTGGGATCCCCCCCAGCTGCTCCACTGCTCTTGGTCTGGTTAATCTCTACCAGAAAGACACTTGCCAACCCTCTCCCTTTTCCAACCATCATAAGTATCAAGGTTAAAGATCAAAATTCGAAAACAAAACACGTTGAAAGACTTGTCTTCTCTGCAAGTGAGAAGAAAGCATGTCTAACTCTCCAGCCTGCATGCTTTTCAGTGTGGGCATGCTGCATTATCAGGGTTTACACGATAGCTTTCATCAGGGCATCCCACCACACGGTACAAACCAGCCACACATTAACCCTGCCAGGCAGGGATAAATGAACATTTTCTGTATTTCACTGAGCAGAAGACTGAAGAACTGGAGAAATTTAGGGATTTGTGCAGGATCACATGGAAGCAACAGCACATGAAGGGAACATCTGACCAAAATAATGTGGATGCATAGGAAAAAGTCCAAACTCCACTTCACAATTTGTCTAATTCTCATGGGATCACAGGCCCTAACATTTCACCAGGTCAAGCAAGTCACAGTCTGCTCAAGGATATACATTCCTTTTTTATCATGTAACCACTATGTGACCCTGACAAGAAGTTCAGATGGTTCTTTTCTCGAATGTAGGCTCTCACTGCCTTTCTTAAGGGGAGGAAAAAAAAAAGGAAGCAAGACCCAGGTAAGCATTCAACAACAAAGCAATCACTTCACTTCACTTGCAAACGGCATCAGTACTTTTCTGTTCAGGTATATAGACTTTTTACATACACTGTGTGGGTATAAACTTCATACACACTTTTCTGTTCTGGAATAATGATAATAATCTATGTTCAGGGCACAGCCCAAGCAAGAATCTCACATTAGAAGATCATTATCTTGCTACAGTCATGGACCAAGAAGCAGCTACTCTAGCGTGGACTGGGAGTATCCCATCTAGGAAAAGGAAACCAGAGCTTGGAATGGAAGATGCCATGGGGCAGACACCCAGTCCCAAAAGGACATTTAGTCCCCTCTAGTGCACAGAGCTGTGCTCCCCTGTGAACAGCAGCACTACACTTCCCTTTCTAGGCCACGAAGGAGGAGTGAGGGGGATGCAAGGGCTGATCTTGCTTTTGGTTCTAGGAACATTGCAAGATGAAAGCCATGTCTGTTTAGCAGTACCAAAGAAAAATAAACTAGGCATCCCACAAAGTACATCCAACATGTCTATTCACACTCCTAGGAAGTGACAGCTTCTACCTTTTGCAGCCAGTGGCATCGGCAGATGTTATGAATTTAGTAATCCAACATTTCAGTGAAGCGTAAACAAATTCTAGTGAACAAATGGTCTTGAAATCTGAACTCAGAGATATTTTCTGTAACTCAGAACTTGATAGGGTGTGCTTACAGATCTAGCAGGGAGCTTGAATCAAACTTTGGAGGAGCTTATGGGAAGTGCAGTCCTCTCATTTGCAGCAGACATACTTCTTGGGAGATTCAGTCTTCTTAAGCAGAAAACATTTTAGCCATTAAAAAACCTGTTAAGTTTAAAGCTAGCAGGCATTCTGACCCTGCATGCAGAAGGCTGGATTCGCTCTGATTTCCCAGGAGTCCTGAAGACTGCAGCCAAGCACATGAGGATGCCAGAGAGATGCCTCCCACAGACTTGCAGGAACCCTTCTAGCTTTTTAAAACCTGAGAAGACCTTTGGTCCAAAGCTTTGCAGTGTGGAGTTCCCAGAAATGGCAACATGCAAAGAAAAAACACCAAGCCCTGGAGAGCTAACCTTATTAATAATCTGCTTCTCCCTACTTAAAGTTGGTTGGGATGGAAACACTGAACCTCAAACCCAGGAAATTATGAGTGTGGAGCTGTCATGCGCAAACAAGCATGGCAGAGCTCCCGGTGACTTCACACAGTCAGCTCTCAAGTTACAGAAGTTGGAGCTGGATTTGCAAGTGGCATCAACCAAACCTCCAAATCCAGATCTTGAGGTACCTTCAAAGCCTAGACACAAACCTTGTGCCTTCTGCCATTGGCACGGACACACATTCAAAGGATGGAATGTTGCTCTCGGTCCACTGGGGTGACAAAGTGCACACTCATTGGAAAGGCCAGAGACCGAGAGTCTGTTCTGCACTTTTATCGTACTTGAGGAGGAGACATGGGTGGATGGAGAACTGACTGCTGCCAATAGAAACATTGTTTCTTATTCACAGGGACATGCAGCAGCAAAACCAAAATTACTCAAAACAAATAGTACTGAAATTACTGGGGTCAAGGACAGTGGAGCCAAGAACACCCAAGAAGGGTGGGACACAGGTACCTTACATCATCCTGACATTTAAAAGGACTTTTTAGGGTTTAATTCTCCTGGTCTCATGAAGAGAGTCAGTGATGTGAGAAAAACCTCTCCTTTCCTCTTCTGGAGCTCTTTGAGAGGAACAGCCAGTGTCTCTGGTTACAAACAGAGTCTTTTCCCGCAGAGGGCTCCAGCTGCAGAAGCTGCCAGGAGAGCCACAGCAAAGGAGTGGGTTTCCTCCACCCATCAAAGCACTGCAGTAATTGGGCTTTTTGGCTTTGTAGTGGCTGTAACTGTGTGAGCCACGGCTGCTGACCCAAACCGCGGCAGGCCCCCGAATTTGCCCAAGCTTTGCCTGTTCCACCACAGCACGGCTCAAGCCACGGGAGTGCAGTGCGTGCAGAAATGCACTAACAACTTTCAAACCACCATCCCAAGCAACACAGAAACGAGCCCAGCAAGGTCCCAAAACCAGTCTCTTTTGGGTTCTGAATCTCAGTGGGCCCAGCCTGGCGAGTGCAGCTACCCCTCTGCTCCATTTGCTGCAAAGCAAAGCAAAGCTTATACAAAGCCAGCTAGTTCAGAATCCCAGATTAGAAAGTGTCACCAGTTAATGTCACCTGATGGCATTGTTTAGCTAGGGATATTTTTTTTTAACTGCATGTTTATAGCACTCATTTTGATAGAATAATCACAGCGCTTAGTGTTGGCTTTCATCTCCCTCATGTGACTCAGCCCTTCCATTTTCCAGTGCTCAGCTGTGATTGCTGGAGTGGCTCAGCTATCTGCACTGGTGCCTCAAACTGGCCTGTGCCACCAGGCTCAGATCTGGAGCAGAAGTGCTTGGAGTCGGTGGGAGTTCAGATCAGGAGGGTTTAATCACCCTGCCAGAGGGGGACTGGCTCTTATCTGTGCAGCTGGCTCTGCTGCCTGTCTGCTGACTGCAAAGGGACAGGGGCAATCTGGGGCTTCAAAGGTAGATTTGGCTTCAGTCTCATCTCTAAATATGTATGGTCAGAGATATCTCTATTTTACAGATGCATATAGCTCTAAATATGTATATTAAGAGGTACTTTTGTTTATATATCCATGTAAATACACGGAAGGTTTCGAAAGCTTCCCCTCTCAAACAACGAAGGAAAAATACCTTGTTTTGGACATACCAAAAATTCCCACTGGAGTTTGGAAGAAATGTCTCTGCCTCCCAGCTCGAAAGCATCCAGAGAGTCCTTGAGAAGGTATTTCCAGGTTCCAGGGGCTGGCAGTGCAGAGCAGAGGCAACCAGAGCCCCCCTGGCCCAGCCCTGGCCCAGAGGAACCCGGGGAGTGACAAAGTGGCAGTGCCCCCTGGCCCCATAACGAGGTGGGTGGCACAGCAGCTGCACTGAGCAACATAAAGGTGGTGGGGAAATAATTTCAGTTTCCTGTAGGGTTTCATAATTGTACATTTTTTTTGCATAAGCCAGTATAAAACCTCTTGGCTTTTTCCACCAGCATTAGAAGCATAGATAAACATGCAGATTTCCATCAACACTCCTTGAGCTCGCTTTCTTGCCAGTTTTCAGGAAAAACTGCCCATACATGACTTGCCAATTTTTATGGAATTTCGGCTCAAATAATTTTTAACTACTTAATACAGATCACATTTATTATCACCATCAGTGGAAAATATTATCTTCCCAGATTTCCTTGTATTGTAAGCAGTGGGAATAAAATTAATTCACTCTGCAGTTATACAAATATGTAAATCCATTACAAATACAGGACTGAATGCATTTTCTCAAATTCCTATGCCGTTTGCAGCTTTGTTTCTGGCAGCATCAATATCCTTCTGCTGATGATTGGATTGCCCTTCAGCCTCAGAATAATTCCTGGAGTAAATCTATTGATTAATGCTCTTGTGTCATACTAACTCATATGGCATTAGGGAACTATTTTTATTGCTGGAGTCCATTTGTCCCTCGTACGTGCACACATTTTGAGTTCACATTTGATGCAGTTTGCAAGCTGTCCTACACTTTGATGATATCCATCACCCCACTGCAGCTCCAGCACTCCTGTTAAATTCCATTAAGCACTAGGGGTCAGTCAACTGTATCAGAAACATAAAGCAATTTACTAAAATATACATTTAATGAGGCTTCAGGGAGGGAAAGGATGACATGTACGAACTACAGTTTTAGGAATCAAACCTAAATCTATAGTGGATATAATCTAAACTATGATGAGTCCCTGACAAATCCTCAGCATAACCCCATGCCAAGATTCTATCAGCAGACTGTATGACCTACATTGTATCATGTGTTAGGACTTACCTGTAGCTGTAATTTAACATGCACATTCTCTTTACATAAAAACAAACCCCAAAGAAATAGAACACATACCTCAAACACCCAAAAGCTGTTTGTGAATTCAAATTTTGTTGCTGCTACTGATGAGCTTTCTAGCAGTGGTGCAGAAGGAGATGGGAGTTCAGTTTTCTTGCAGTGAAGCCAGAGGCTGGTTCCCAAAAACCTGTGTGGTTTTTGCCAGGCACCGGCCACTGTGAGGAAAAAATGCACAAAAGCAGATACCCTGATGACAGTGCCAGCAGGACAAAACAGAGCCCCAGGTGACCCAGGTGCCCACAGAAACCCAAACCTTCCTGCTCCCCGAACTGGGATATACCTCTGGTAAAACCCAGCACAGCCCTTTGTGGGCACCACAGAAGAAATCTGTCCCTGCTGTAGGTGATTAGGGAGCCAAACAGGACCAGGGTAACAGAGAAACCCTCAGCCTCAGTACGTTTGGCTGGGGTAGAGGTGCTGATCAGTGGAACAGGATGCACATGGAGCAAGGTGGGAATGTTTCTACTGTGTCAGAACTCCTCTTGCCTTACCAGCTGTATCATTAAGGCAGATAGCCTACAAGGGTATTCATTTACTCTATCCCCACCCTCTGTTTTAACTAAAGGTGGTATCTCTAACTTGCTCCAAGGCTGGGAAAAGTACAGGCTCTCTGGATTCCTCCTAATGATGAGAATGACCACTTCACTTGCTCAGATCCAGTATGATCCAGCTGCTTACACCACCTTCCTTTCAACACTTCCTCTGCCCCCCACCCTCCAAGGGCACCTAAACAAAGGTTGTAGCACTGCAGTAGCTGAGCAGAGAGACAAGCTCTAACTGCAGTGGCAAAGCAGCAGCTGGGGATCAGAAAAAAAAACAGCCAGAGATTGCAAAAATACAAATGATTCAAGGCACGAGTAGGGTTTTGCATACCTCTTTCTGGGCTGTTGGGTCACTTAACTGTTGTGCAATTCGTGCTGACTGTAGCTGTTGGGAAAGGTAAGAGAACCAAACAGTAGGAGCAGCCTTAAGGAAATCAAATTTAGGGAAGAGAATTGCAAAGCAGTGCAGTTCTCTTGAAGTGACTCATGACAGGCAGTACCATTCAGAGCCAGTGGTGTCCTTCCACTCCAGTGCAAAAGCTCTGTTTGTCAGACGCCTTTTGGAAAAGAGATACCTGCTTAAGGACAGCCAGTACCAATGTGCAGACAAACACCACCATGCCTCTGCAGGCAAAATTGTTTTCCCTTTGCCACAACAAGCTCTGTAAGAGGATGCAGACATTAGTCTGATCTGCACTGAATTTTACTAAACTCCTCTCCTCAAGGTAGACCGATGCCCCTCATTCTTTAAAAGCAAAAGCATTTTGAAAATGTCTTCTTGTCTCCAAGACTGGGAAGAACCAGAAAGCTAAAACAAAGGGGGAAGGGGGAGCAACCCAAGCTCTTTGTTCCAGTTGGCATGAGAGAATCATTCTTACAATAGCTCATTTTCTCCTTCCCCCCAACAGCTGACAACTCATGGCAACTAAGGACACGGCTGCTATTGTCGTTAAGCAAATACTTGTCCAATCTACGTAGGAAAAAGAAGAGCTCCAGAGATGACGACATGTTCGAAATGCTCAAAATGCTCACAAGGGCATCCCAGGAGGCAAATAAAGAGACAGAGCAGTGGAGGAAAGGGTTCCTGAAGTGAAAACAGGGGACAGAGAAATGGCCTTGCAGATGCAGCTGCTGCAGAGGTTGAAGAGTCAGACTGCTTGACCCAGACAGGGACTCAGGCTCTAAGAGTCACCGCAGATGCCAGACTGTTGTCATCCTCTGCAAGCCTCTGCTTCTGCAACCACATTTTCTGGGGCACACCACACCCACCAGCATTCATTTCTGCGCGAAGTGATGGCAAAGACAATTCTGAGCACTGGGAGAGCCCCTTTTCCTGAATCCTACCAGTAGGACAGCTTATCTCAAGCATTCAATGACCAGTGTGCACTGAGGACACATACTTAAGATCTTTCACCAAAAATTGTTTTAAAAACCCGTGAACAATCAAGCAAACAAACAACTCACCACACTCCCACTCCCATAAAATGTGTTTATTGTTAGAAATCTCTTTCGGTACGAAGCCTGAACTCTCCCCCATACAAAGCATTTCTGCATGTTCACCACTCCAGCCACACGCTTCGGGGGAGGATGGGGGCTACACATCACAACCTTAACATGCAGGATGAGTTCCAAACAAAGCACAACACACATTTTTCCATGAGCAGTCCTAATCCTCAAAGCAGGAGCATGGATGACTACAGCCCAGCCCTGGCAGCATTTGTTTAGCAGTTGGAATAAGTCTGCCTTCAAGGTTATCAGTCTCCTCCCCCCATCTGTCCCATAAGGCTGCAGCCTTTCCTTTCAGGACAAGTTGTGCAGAAGAGCTCCTGCAGTCACAGTAGAGCTCGGTGGTGATGTGCCTGACACAGAGACAACAGGCACAGACTCGTGTGTCTCCTCTGCAGTGCCAGAGGCTGCACGGCCAAGAGTCGTGAGCATGGCTGTGGGAATCCTGGTACAAGGGGCTTTTCAAGGCCCTCACATCTTAATACAGGTGAACCTTCAGCTGGGCAGGCTTTGTGGACTCTTCTTTATGGAGTTATTCCAGAGGCTCCAAGAGTAAGCAACAGAATCATCCAAATCAAACAGCCTGGGGGCTCCCAAATACACAGACTCGCGAGTACCAATTGTGGATTGTCCAGCCCTGCAGAGGGCTTTGGTCACAAGGGATTTTACCCATTTGCAACCCTAGATCTACAAAACTAACCTGCTGCCAGTCACCACTGACTGTCCAGACAGACCATACTCCACAGAGCAAGGCTGTCTGGTAGGGGCAGGGGTGACATCCTACGTGCCTGGTGCCAGACTCCTCCTTGGCTGCCCTTACTGCCCTGGTCCTGACAACTTTGCATGTCTTCAGACATGCTTGCAACAGCCTGTTTATACTCATCACCATGAACATCTCGGTGCTTGCCAATGTTTTTAAACTGGTGCTGGCTGGGTTGCAAAAAACAAGATGGATGTGAGGATAGGAAGAATCATGGGAATTTAAATTTCACTCCAAGCCTCAAAATTCCATCTTCTTCCAGTTGGATGCCACAACACACAGTATGTAAAGTCCCGGGATTTTATACACAGCAGTGGCAATGTGTCTGGGGAAGCCTGGCTCAAGAGCCAAACACTTCTTTGGTTACACTGCAATGCTGGACAGTTGTGGTGATCTGCAGCTAAATCTACTCTGGCTGCAGAATGGCAGCGTTCCCTGAGCAATGTTTGTGGATGTACGAGTCAACTCTACAAAACCACTGCATGTATTTTGTTACCAGCCTCATGCAAACCCTGCAGCAAAATGTTGGCTGTGCTCTGGCAGCAGTGAAGTGGGACATGCAGCACCACAAGGGAGTACAGCCACAAAAAATGGCTTTTATTATGCTGGCCCTCAGCGATGCTTTTGCAAAAGGAGAAAAAAACCTTCAGCTTTTTCAGTCTGATAGATTTTGTTTCTGAGAACATTATGCTTCAGTTCTCTTATCAACTACTGAAGAGTTTGGAGCTTCTCAGATTGTGAAATACCTAAGAAGCCACAGCAGACAGGCACTACGCAGATAAACAATCTCAGCACAACAGCAGCTGCAGAAAGGCAGTAAACATGGCCTTCTGCAGCTAAACACTAAGACAAAAACAAGAAAGCATCCATGATTAGGGCGATTTATAGCCTAAAATAAACCTGGAGACTGATGAAGAACATGAGACCAAGAGAAACCATTCCTTCAATTTCACCAGTTTTGTAATTGCTTTGGAACGGGAGAGGAGAAGAATTTAAGAGATTAGAGGAAAGTCATTCTTCATTCCCCATGAGTCTGATCCAGAGTTTATTGAAGTCAATTAAATGAATCCCACTCCAGGTCCACTGGATTTTTTCGATCAGGCCACATGAGATGATTCCTAAAGCGGCTGTGCACGAAGGATCAAGTTTGTTTCAGAAAAATATATTTAATCATCACTTCCCCTTAAGGTAATCACAGACCCCACGAGGCAGTTGAAACTCATTGCATCTAGCCACAGCACTCAAAGGTGAATTGCTGTGAAGGGCATCAATTTAGGAAAAACAACATTTGTTTTCAACATTTTTTCCACCCATTTACTGCTGGCATGCCCAGGATGACCAGAGGTGATAAAAGAAAATAGTGTTGCTCTCTGCTCCTTCTCTTCAGCCCAGTGAACCTGCACATTTGAACTTGCACATTTGAACTTTCTCTGTGTGCAGTCAGGCTCATTCTTCCCTTGAATTTTTTGTGTTATTTCTTTCACAACATTGAGGAAAACCTGAAAATGTGAAAAGCCGATAGCACATGACAAAAATAGGAGAATCCATGTGCAGATTTGACTTAAACTGCTCTTAATTCATCATTTACAGTTGTTTGGCTTGCGAGTCAACTATGACTCTTTAAGTTGGAGTTTCCCCTGAAATTCTGCCTTTACAAGCAAGTTTTTCTTCAGGCCTCTGTCCAGAAGGGGAAAACTAATGGTTCTTGCAATCATTATCTTTTGGGTCACGTTTTTGGTTTGCTTTGTTGGTTTTTTTTCCTGATAGGAACTTTCTGAAACAAAGGCCGAGTCAAGAAAAATACTGGTTTCTCAGCTTCCATTATGGTAAAATAGAATGTTCTTCTTTAAGAAAACAAACCCACAAAAACATAAGCAAAAGAATCCCCCAGAGCCACACCGTGTGCAGTGAAGAAATGTTCAGCAGTTCATGCAGGTGACTTCACTGGGTCAGTAGCTGCCTGTGCTCTGAAGCTCCTCAACAAACATTCCTGGCTTTAACCTTTCCAGGACTGAACTAACTTCTTGTTGTCATCAAAATTAATTAGGTAATGTTGACCCTTTTGTTATTTTGGAAAATAAACATTTATCCTCTTTGGAACAGGTGCTCTTCCAGATATATCCAGCCTTACAACAGAGATATTGTACAACTCCATCATTGCTGAACTAACAGACATGTTCATTTCTTCATAACCTAAAATATTCATAATGAATGTGGAGCACAAATGGCCTCCCATGTCTGTACTCAAAACAGGTCTTAGAAACAGTGATGCTTGTGGAAGGAAATAATTTAATTAGGCCTATGTCAACAAGGTATATTTCAGCAATTGAAAAAGAAAAAAACAAACCAGAAGAATTCCATGTTCTAGTCTGACTCTAAGGTTAGTACTGACTCCTGCTGCTAAGGTTGGTCTCAGGTTTCATCTCATCCAGGAAAACAATTAACAGCTGGTTTCTTGAGGCATGTCATGTGCATGCTTACTCCACTATCAGGGTGCCTAATCCCTACTCACGCTGCCCAAAAACTTCTCATCTTGCATGTCCTAAACACACCTCTCCTGATGCACTGACAGCATCCCAAACTATTGTTACACCACAGGAAAGGACAGAAGCTCATAAATATCTAAAAGCCAAGTAATTCTTTGTGCCCACACGTCCTCTACTCTGAAAGTGAGTGCTTGGATCCCATGGGAGTCTGAGCTGCCACTTTCTGCTGCTGGAAGTGTGGAGGTTTTCCCTGAAGAGTGATGCAGCCGTGGGCCTGCTGTCCCATCTGGGAGCAGGGAGGGAATAGCACAGAGTGTTCCTGCTAAGGTGATTCTTCCCTAAATCCAAGTGCTCTTGTGGAAAGCTGTGCAGTTATAGCTCCTCCACTGACAGCAAGGGAACTAGCTCTGGTTTTAGGGGAGGATGGACTTGCAAAAGGACCAGAGTGTTGGAGCTTTGATAGGTTTTGTTGCTGCTTTAACAGGGTGTGCTTCCTCCCCCCTGCCCCTTTCCAGATCTTATCCAGAAAACCCTGACTGTATCCTGTGAGGAGGAGGTCGTGAACAGTAAGTTTCAACTCCTTCAACTGGCATTATTTGTGCATTCATGACCCATTCTCTTTACCCATACTCACCACAAACACTGCACTAGAAAATAATATAAAACTTCTGCTGTGTTTCCACTCTTCGTTTAAGTGAGAGCTCCTGTTAAGAAAGAAGTAGCTCCTCTTAAATAGTGTGGATAAGGACAGGCAGCAGGACTCTTAAGAACCCCCAAGGAAGACAAGGAGACCAGAAACATTTTGAGTCAGAATCCTATTTGTTATTAATTCCTGGCTTTTCCGTTCTGGAGAGTGCTGTACATATGTAGTGCTGGAGCAAACAGTGTATCTTATTTTTGCTCAGTGCTACCAAGTCTGGCAATCACACCATAGAATCAGAGGCTTACTATTAGCTCTGCATTAATAGTGGGCTGGCCTGCACAATAATTTTCAAACTGGGGCAGAAACCACAAATGATTGGGGCAGAAGTAGCTGTTATCCATGAATGATAGGTCTTCTGAGTTTCAAAGACCATTTTCAGTTGTTGTTGTTCAAGATTTCTGGAAGACTTTTCACCAGTTGAGCTAAGGAGTCAAAATAATGGTACATTTGTGTATTCTATGTGTCTGTTTTTTGTCAGTGTATTTGCACACATTTCGTTTTCCAGGACAAGCTGATTCTGGAGAGAGAGCAGACATTTGAGAAGGCTGAACTGGAGTGCAAACTGACCAATATATTAAAGCAGCAGAAGCTGCAGAGGAGCCAAATTCCTACAGAAGCAAAGACATAAGAGAGAAATATAAAGAGGCTAAAAAATGCAGTGATATAGCCAGTTAGTCTTACTTATTTTGGGTTGTTTTAGCTGCATGTCCTTGCAAGAACACCTAACCTTCTTGGGCAGGAGGAAGAGGAGGAGAAAAACAAGCCTGCTGGGTTGGAAGTGGAGGCTCTGTGCAAAGATTATTCCCTAGACATGTCCTCCTGCAAGAAAACACACAAAGCTGCAGAACTGTTCTCTTGGGAAGATGCAGCACTCTCAAAGCAGGTGATCAAGAGTACTTCTGCTACAGTTTTTTATTTGCAATATTCCTGCCAGCACAGCCCTGTTACTGAGCTTCCCCACTGTCCCGATCTGGCTGTCTGCTCTGATGTTTTTAATTTGGAAAGTGATTTCTAAATCAGAAACACAGTGAAGAAAGAGGGACATGCCATCAGTCTCCATGGCCTATTTGAACTTCGTACTAGTCTGAACTACACTGACTTGCCAATAGGATTCCAAGAAAGCATGGAGGCTGCTTTACTTTTAAATTTGCTTGGGAATATGCTTCTCAGCTGCTACACAGGAAACAGCCAGCCCATCCATTCCAATTGTTTTCTTGAGACCAGATTTGAGGTATTTTATGGAGCATATGAGGTATTTTATTAATTATGCAAGATCGGGGAACTATCTGAGTTTCTTTGAGATCCCACAGATGGGCACATAAAGGACAAACAAAGTGCTGCAAAAGACAAACATAAACATGCCTGCAAACACAATTGTTCACTCTGCCTTGAATTACAAAACAGCATTTTTCACATGGCTGGAGTCTTAGGTCATAGCAAGTGTCAGTGGAGAAGAATTCAGAGAGGCAAGGATGCAATATTCTAGAAATACGTCTGGTAGGACCTGGCTTTGGAAGTAACTTTTCTCAGAGAAAAGGCTTTAATAATAAGCAAGTGTATCAGATTTCTGCAAACACACTGTTAAGGTCGGCAGAGCAGCTGGCAGCAAGGCGAGTTCTGTGACCTGCTCCTGAACCCTTCAAACTCATTTCCTGTCAAACATCAGACCCAAGAGGACAAGCAAAAAGCTGTTAAGCTCTTTTCTAGAAGAGTCTGAGATTAGAATTCCAGTAATGGCTCAAATTCCTTTCCAGTTGTCCTGAGCTGGCCACTTCCAGTGATTGCTGTGCCGTATGGCAGCGCTGTCCTCCTCCGGGGGAAGGAGGAGACAGTGGGGGTGGAAGGAGGGGTGAGGCCATGGAAAATAGGATCCAGCTTTTCCGACAGCAAACGGGAGAGTCAGATGTGCTGTTCATTTAAATAAATTAGCACCACTTCCAGTGGATGGGAGCAGGTGGTGGGGACTGCTCAGCCTGTCCTGGGCAGCAGAGGTAAGCCTGGATGCTTTGTGCCTCCTCCCAAAGGCGAGCACCCAGCAGTCAGCGCGCTCAGGCCGGCACAGGACACACACAACTGCACAGATCTTGTGGGAACAGCTCGTAAGACCTCAAGTAATACCACTCTAACATCTCCCTCTGTCCCAAAGTGGATCCAACAGTTCAGGACACATAAATTAAAAAAGCCTAGCAAGGAATATCTACCCATTTGCTTCTGCACGGAATCTTCCCAGTTTTCTGCACCAGCTCTGCAAGGGAGTCCAACTTCACAAGGAGTCCCAGCAAATACCTCAAACGCCCTTCAGGTTTATTTGGCAAGACCCTTCTGGAGCCAAATTCTTCCATCCTGTACCATGTCTACGGACAGAAAGGTATTGTACCTTTCTGAGAGCCGCTTTCCTTCTATCGTAAGGAATCACCAGTATTTCTCTGTTTCTCTTTTTTTTTGTTTAAGTTTACTCAGCCATCATCAACCTTTCTGTAAGCACCTCCATCTCTATGACAAGGAAACCAAAATTAAGATGAAATTTTGCTTTTCCACGTTTCATAGTTAAGAGGCAGCAGGGATCTGAAAACAAAGCTGATAAACTCTAATTTATTGCATCTCAGTAGCTATCTTCAATTTCATCTTCCTTTCCAATTATACTGTTATAAACTAAACAATATATCTAAATATATAGCAGACTATTTGTATTAAGATGTAAATCCAATAATAAAGAAAAATGTTAAGGAAAACAAGAGAAGTAAACTTGCAGCAAATTAATCAAAACATTCGCTTTCCATGTGGGTGAAAATGCGAATAAATCATTACGGGCAGACTTGCTTGTGATTTTGTTTTTGTTTCTCTATTATTCTGTCTATTATTGGCCAGAGGTTTATATTCATTGCTGGAAATGAGCCAGCTTCTGATAAAAAGCACTTCTATAGCAGGTGTATAAACTGAACAAATTCTACCGTCAACAAAAAGTTAATATTTGGCAGGATTTTTGGATTTGGGTCTGTTTCCTCTAGTCAGTTCATTAATATAAAGTTTAACTGCCTTCCTTCCCTAACCCAGAAATAGCAAACAACCTCTTCCCTTTCCCCCCAAATCACACAGCTCCTAATCACTGGTCTGTGTCCCAGAGACTCCACTGCTGCACACAAATCACAGTGGCCACCACACAATCCTTCATGTCAGAGGGGCTGGAGAATGCTTCAGCGGGATTAGATGCATTTTCCAGATTTACTGCTGAAAATCCTGGGAAACCAAGGGACGAAGAGACAAGCTAACATTTTAGTTGAGCTTAGTGACTCTGAATTGGCCAGTGCAGCTGCTGGCTGAGCAGGGACTGACCTGCAGCCAGCACGTAAAAATGCAAGGCTAAACAAAGAACAAATAAATAAGGAAAATGCCACCCTCAGAGAACAAGGCTTGAGCTCCTCTGGACAAACCACAGCACAACAAGATCAGCTCCCTCATCAAGGGCACAGCCAGACTCTGCTTTCCCCTCACAGACTTCCTTTCCTGAAAGCAAATGTTCTGTCTCACGAATCAAGGTGGGATTCCTACATATTGAAGCAGCCTGATGAACAACTACAGCCTTTACCAGTGAGCCTCACAAGGCTCTGACTGGGAATCTGTTTATTCCCAGTATTTATTACAGGGCTCTCAGCTGGTGTCTGCTCTTTCCAAGCATTTGGGTCTGAACTTGAATTCACAGGTTCTTGCCTGTGAAGCCCCAGATGTGTTCAGGAGTATTCCTGAACTTTGAAAAAGCTTGGATGCATCTGGGGCACATCTCTGGTGTTCACTCGAATGCAGTCAATTAAGAGCAGCTCTAACTCTCTCAAACAGAGGAGGTGTGCATAAGCAGAAGTTTGTACCTGTCAGGGTAGTTTGAAGAAGTGTGCAAGGACAGAGATTTATAACCAAATCCTGTAGAGTGTACTGAAAACTATGCTCCCAAGATACTAATCACAGAGCATCGAGAGGCCTAGGACTCCAGACAAAAACAAGTTTTTCTTTCACTTATATAAATAATTTTGTAGCAACCAAATCAAAAGCTAAACTTGACAGTGCCAGGTCTCACTGACCTCAGTCCAGGACAGCAGTAAATACATGTCTACCCTAATTAAGTTCCATTTGAGTTAACAAGTTAAAAACATATTTACTGCTGTTTTGAATGGGAACATTTGCATTTTCATCTATTCTTACAATTAGGGCCCCATGGAGACCTAAAAACAATTCCAAATTTGTTATCAAAGTATAAATAAATTGGAGCAGCACTTCCCTGTGCTGATATGGCCAAGGCATTTTTGCTCAATCAACCACAAGATATCTGAGGCTTACCCTAGAAAAAAAGGTATCAGAATAAAACTAGAAGCGAACTCTGTTCTGGAGCTGCATTTCAGATTGTAGCAGAAAACGTTCTTGAAAACCACCAGGCTACACTGGGTAAGTTTTTTTGGCAGGCATTACATACACTGGTACCAACTCACAGGATCAGTCCTAATCAGACATCAAGGTACAAGTGAGCCCCAAATGAGGGGTGCAGGAGCACAAATGGCTCAGGAGGTCAGCACAGAACCATGCACTGATCAAAACCAACCAAGACAGTACCTGAAGACTTTCCACACATCTAGGTAGACCTCTACCAACATGATCAATTTGACATCCTTTTTTACTGCTTAGCAGCCTTCAAAGAAAAGCAACACTTGGGGAGGCCCAGTTAAAGTTGGGTTTGATAGCAAGCACTGCAGTACTGTGCAGGAACAGCTTTGTAACACCCTGGATTACTCTGGAGAACTCTGCTGGGAGATGGTACGTTGTAAAGCTTTGCTTGTTCTGGCTGACCATCGTAGGAAGGAGCCATAGAAAGCTAAATTAAAATAGGAGTATATGCAGGGGGATTGAAATTTAAAGGCTGCCTCACCCAGAATATGCTGAGTTCAAGGGACCCACAAGAGTCACTGAGTCCCAAAAACAGTGGGAAGGAAGTGGAGCATGGCCGTGCTCCTGTCCCTCGTGCTTTTGAGCAGAGTGGATGCCAGCTGCCCACAGAGCTGAGACAGGAAGCTGGGCTGCAGGTAGAGGCTCTGAAAGGAGATTGTTTCTGTCAGGAACGTTAAGGGAATTGGTGTGGATAAGCACTGGAGAAGGAGGGAGCTACGGATAATCACATATCCCAGCAAGAAACATAGTTCATTAAATGAGGTTACTAAAAGAGGCAAAAAGAGGACAAGGTTAGAACATTGCAAAAGCCAATGGCTATTTCCACATTGAAGAGTTTAGAATAATAGCTCCTGAACAAATTGAAAACAAGAAACTGAATTAGGTTCAGATGGTCTGCTCCTGAATAAACCTCACTGTGGAAGATTTCACAAAGCACTGCTGAAGCATAAATATCCATAGCCAGTGTAACAATACATTTATCTTTGGAGGTGGGGCATGGAGTGGGGAGAAAAAAAACCCTCACAGGTCTAGACAAGGTTAGATCAGCATTATTTAATACTATCAGTGAGAGCTAAACTGAATTTATTACCAAAGGCCACGTGAGTGTGTGAAGTCCTTCAAAAACAAACTAGGTTCATGCAAGTCCCTCTTTCCCTCTCTCCCTCCCTTCCCCCTGCCCAAATTTGATGTATACTCTACAATAGCATTGACATTTTGGAATCCAGTCTTACAGATACCTCAAGGTTTGGCATAAAAACAAATAGTTGTCATCTGTAATAAGACATCTGGGAAGCTTGAGGAGCAAGTTAACAGGAATTGGTTTGAGTCTTCAGAAAACCTATGTTTTTTAGGAATTACAGAGGTAGAATTTAGAATTAGTTGTTCCTATTGAACAGCATGCAGTGAATTTCACTCATGAGTATGAAAGTTATATTGTATCTGAATATTTTGCAAAAGTTTCTGAAGGACATTGTCTAAAAATCCGAAGTAATTTCTAGGAATTCTCTTGAAAGCATTAAGAAACACTCTGTAGTCCTAGGATTCATTTAGGAAGACATTCATAAAGCTAACCTCTCAAACCTTTTGCTTTCAACTTCCCATCTAAACAGTGTTTGTTACACTCCAGGACAGTGTAGTGAAACAAAAACTTCCAGTGGTATTTAAACAGAATGTTCATCTTCCAAAGAGCAGGAGTTTGGTTGCAAACCAAATATTGCAGCATTGCCATAAATGCTCTATAGCAGAGATATTATTACAGCAGAGATATTATTAACAGCAAAAGGAATTTTTAGGTCAAGAGTGTCTCTCTAATAAGATTTCTAAAGACAAAAAACCCCACATCAATGAAAACAAGCAAAAATTACACCCAAATCCCTCTCATCCAAGCACTCAGCTCCTCTAAGGTCATATCTGCAGCCCAAAAGTTGTTCCGTATTAAGAAGGGAAAAGAAGCCTCAAGAAGAAAAAGAATCACAACCCCAAAGTGGCAGTCACCTTCACTGTAGATTAGGAGACCTCCTCTGTGTTTTAAACCACAGCACACAAAAAAATAACTGTGCACAGAGTGAAAAAATGTACCACACTGTTTGTCATCTTGGTCCTACTGCACAAAGCACTAGAAGATCTAGAAGAAGGAGACATAAATAATTTTGAAATAGGCCAAAACTTTGGAAATGCCCACCCAGAAAAAATACACAGAGTGTAAATTTTTGCTTTAGTCAAGCCAAGAACTTCCCTAGATAATGACAACAAGATGAGAAACTCAGGATAATCAGAGTAAGTAGAACATCTGGATAACTACGAAAAAAATGTAGGAGTAAACTATCACATTGCAAGAGTGAAAGCCTGACCCTGGTGCATAATTTTGTAGGACATTAGAGACTGCAAATGCTCTCTGGTATTATGGACAACAGTATTTTGTTATGGAAAAGGCAGAAGGACAGAGTATTTGTCCCTATTGCTGAGCAGCAGGCGTGGGATGCTCTCTCTTGAGATTTCTCTGTATCCATGAACAGTTGCAGGCCCTCATGTCATGTTCCTCACTTACAGAATCCACTGCAATGTTTCAGCTTCCTCAAATCTCATGGTGGGATACAGACGTGGTTGCTTCCTGAGATAATTGACTGCTAAAATAAAAAGCAGATAAAGAGGACAGGAAAAAAGATACAGTACAATTCTCTGCTGTTTCTGCTTCTCAATTCACAAGATCTTCCATTTGTCCCTCTACAAAAAGTGGTTTCAGTTTGCACCTCCAGAACTGGTTCCATTCTCCATGGGTTAAATACACAAATAATTCATATTCATCTCAAGCTCGTGTAGGCTTGAGCAAATTCTTTACATAAGACAAAGCTATTATTTTGCTATGTGTATGTGCTTTGGTTTGGTTCGGTTTGGTTTTAAATCATGAAGCTGAACCTCATGATGTCTCTGTGTCTTTGGGAAAATGAAAGAAATATCAAACCCGAAAGTTGGGGTTGTTCAGCCTTGGAGAAAAGAAGGCTCTGGGGAGACCTTACAGCACCTTCTAGTGCCTAAAGGGGCTACAAGAGAGCTGTAAAGGGACTTTCTAGAAGCACATGTAGTGACAGGACAAGGGGGAATGGCTTCAAACTGAGGGAGGGCAGGGTTAAATCAGATATCAGGAAGAAATTCTTTACTGTGAGGGCAGGGAGGCACTGACACAGGTTGCCCAGAGAAGCTGTGGATGCCCCATCCCTGGAAGCGTTCAAAGCCAGCTTGGATGGAGCTTTAAGTAACCTGGTCCAGTGGAAGGTGTCCCTTCCACAGTAGAGAGGATGGAACTGGATGATATTTAAGGTCCCTCCCAACCCAAACCATTTAGGGCTCTTTCCAGTGAACAGAGCCACAGACTCTTCAGAAGGAATGTTTATAACTTTACCAAAACCAGAGTTAAAAGGAAGATGTGCTACTGTTTCTACATTCTAAATAGTGGATATTCAAAGGGAAAAAAATGTAAATTAAATAAGTGGTTCCAGCATGCTGAGCACGGATGCCAAAGACACAGAAGCATTTTTGTGGTGTCTTGACAAAGCAATTTTATCTGTGACACACTGTAACAATAGCCCAGAAAACTTGAATGGAACCCTGGCACCGACCAATACAAAGCCATGTCTAAACAGACAGCAATGCAGGATGTGCATTGCAAACCATATGAAATGCAATGCACGTAATTTTTCAACGCAAACCATATGAAAAATGTCCACCTGAAGGCTCTGAGGTAGAAGAGAAATACTGGCAACACTGAGTTTGAAAGTATTGCATGTCCTGCTCCCACAGCAAAAGCATCGCTGGCCACCAAGCTGGAACAGGGCCCACCTCCATGGCACAGCCCTTCAAGCTTATGCAAACACCAACCAGATTCATAAAATACTTGAAATGCTGATTTTCTTTGCCGTAAAACAGTGTAAGTTACATCACGTGACTTCACTGAAGTCTGGTTTGAACCAGAGCAACAGATCTGAGCTTTCCTGTGCTTTTAAAGAATTCCTCGGATTGGGACTGTGCAGTTGGCCTGTAGCTTGGCAGGAGGGATCCACCAATTTGGCCCCGCGTTGAATCGTGACACAAGGAAATGTCTCTGAGTTCCTTCTCCAGGTGGATCTCTCACAGCATGGAGAGCACACAGCCCTCCTGAGGTTCCTCCTTAGCTGGGAACAATTGTGCTTGCTCTAAGAGGCTGTACAGGAACCAAAGAGCTGCCCTTCACTTCAGGAACAGCTTCCTGTCCTATGTCCTGGGCCAACCTCCATTTTCCAGGGCTGGAGCTGTCCATCCTAAAGTGTGCAGTGGCACTGAGAGCACCACTAACACACTGTGGTGCTCTCTGCAGGGAGTCAGCACCTCTGGATGTCTCCTTTATGTGCCTGTGCTTGCACATGCAGCATGAGAAAGAAAGACAGAGGGAAAATTAGAGGTGTGCAGGCAGTTTCAGGGCTCTGCTGACCCAGGGGCTCATTGCACATAGTAATAAATTTTGTACACCTCATACCATACCTGAGAGCTAGGAATATATGCTTCACTTATGAATAGTTCCAGAGATAATTGGGAACAATTTTGTAGCCAGTACTGTAAATTGTGGCTCTACACCAGTTTATTTTGAGCCATGTCTCTATAGGTAAGTGTTGAAGGACTGAGTCCCATTTAACACAGCAAACACAACCTGAGGGAAATCTCTCCCTGGGCTGTGCTCTCAGACTGCTGAATGCTGTGACATGAAAGTTCTGCATTAACTTCACACATAACCAGATCACACTGCATAGGAAGCACTAATCAGTTTCTGTAGTTGCTGCATTACTGAAGAGCTCCAATCCAACCAGCTGACTCTGCAATAAAATAATTCCTGCATCATACATTCATCTTGATTACTGCTTGTAACAAACAATCTCATCATTTCTTTTGTGAAATCATAAATCCACAGAATTAAAAGCAATTTATGGTGTCACTTCCAAACCCATCTGAATTTTCCCAGCATCCCATGGTTATTAACATGTATTATTTTTGTTCTTTTTCCAGAACACAGTATTTTGGAAATTATGATGGTAAATCCAGAGAGGACAGAAACATTGCTCCAAAGTACTCTGCTGAAAGAAAAGCAACTTCAATAATAACAGCAAATACTGGTTTCCATGTGACCAGAGCTCAAACTCAATTTAACAGATATGATAACCTTCATGAGGGATGGAACCTCTGCTTTGCTGAACTCAGGGCAAGCTTTGCCAAATAGTTAAGCAGGCCGTAATTTCACCCCCTGAAAAAGACTTCAGGAATAACAGTAAAAAACCAAAGGAACTAAGAATAGCCCTTCTCCTGGTCCCACATATGTGACAGCTGTTCAGCTGCATGTTTTCCTGAATTCTGCTACCTATGACAGCAAAGAAATGGGCCTGTCAAACAATATGCCAAGAAAATGGAGAGTTCCAAATATTTTTATCATTGACAATGCTATTCAGGAAGTTAGTTGTAAGTCAAACTAAGTGCTGCAGTATCCAATATATGTTGTTTATATTTATGTAATCACAGAGAAATGCTCTAGTTGGCCACAGTATCACTTAAGAGCAGAGCAATTGATCCCTTCTGAGAGTCAGCTACATCCAAAAGTGCTGCAGTAAGGCAAGGAAAGATCCATCTCAAGGAAGATGCTTGGCTTATCTCAGGTTACTGCTACAGCCATTAAGACACAGTAGCTGGGGGATCTTTAAAAAGTGTTTTAAGATGATGTATCCATTCTATTGCACAGAGAACGAGGGCTGACTGCAGGTCCCATCCTATTCCATGCCTCCCAAACCAGCCATCTAAATGGAATTCACCTGCAATTTATAGGTAACTTCTCCAGTTTGCCACACACTGAGTTTTACCATGGTTTCTAGTATGAGCTGTTTGGATGGACAGCATCATGTAAAAGGTTCTGCCTCAACTGGCACCTCACACACGTCAATGACATATGAAATGCACAAAATGCAAAATATGCAAATACACACTCCCTGGATCAGAATAGAGGAATATCTTATCTCTTCTTCTGAGCACAGGAGACTTTTTGTTGCTCATAATTGTAACAGAATTTAAAGAAATAAAATATTTTCTGACATAGCAGAAGTATGCATTTTTTTTCAGATAAAACATAAAAAACAGTTAGTTAACAAGAGGAAAAAGCTGAGTACCTATCAGTGCTTTCTAAGACACTGTAATGCCAAATGAGTTGAGACTCCTTGGTTGGGAGATGGAAACGTTTGCATCTGTGAGCAGTCAGTCTGACTTCAGTGCCTCATGCAGCAATTACTTACACATGCTTTTAAAGCAAATTACAACATCAAAATATTCTCCATCACATTAACAGAATGTCCAAACTGTCTTTTATTCTACACAACTTCAACACATTCAGCATATGTGCATATTTGGTATTTTATTTTAATGTGGAAGAATTCCACTGACATGATTAGGCTCAGATCTACACTAAATCCTTTGGGAAGTTGGGATTGGATACAGAAAGGCTCTGGTGTAATATAGAAATTAGATGCTGAAGGTGGGTTAGCTTCACTTATCTTCTCCAGTTTGTTTAATTTTTATTTGCTTATTCTGAAGCACTTCTTTTCCACAGAGGCACATATGGAACCAAACTGTGCAATAATGTAGTAAACAACAGCTGCAGCCACCTTTTGGCTTGTTTCTATTTCTATAGCATATTAGAAGCTTTTTCTAGGACTTGGCAAAGCTCTAGGTGCTACCACTTAAAGGGAAGGGAAAACACCTCTGAATTCACCTCAGAATTGACAGAAAGCAGCTCCAGCAGGATGCACTATCCACAAACTCTGCATAAAAATTACTGTGAGAGACCAATGCGACACATCCCAAACACTCCACCGAGTCCTGCAGCTGCTCTTGGGACAATTAGTTGACTAATAAATACAAACTTCCCTTCCCAGGGCCAAGTTCATCACTTGGATCATGGCATTTCAGTCTCACACCACTCCAGTGCTCTCTGTGAAGCAGGCTGAAGTTGACATGCTAAATGGCACACAAAAAAATCACCAGGGAATCCCTCATTCCAGATATAGGTCCTTTAACACAAGAGACACCTGTGAATGTCTTCCCAGTGCAGGTTGCTACAAACCATCCAGAGCAGAACATGCCCTCAAGCACAGCAACATCATATTCCCAAAATACCATGCTAAAAGACTGCTGCAAACCGAGCTACTGTTCAGAAGCCTTCCATGTTTTAGCAGTTTCTAGATGAAAAGAATTCCTGGAATCGCACCATCTGTCAAAACTTACCTTTTGGAGTCTCCTTTGGCAGAATCCTGTTTAAAGCTCTGGCAAATGGTGGCTTCTGCCATTTCATCCATCCAGAATGTGCTTCTGGCAAGGGTGTTAATCACCTGTGGATCTCACGGCAATCCTCTTTTCCCCTTCAGAGTAACAAAACATCAATTTCAATAACATATACTGAAATGGTAAAATTAATGCAAATGTTTTTCTCCTCCAATTTTGTTCTCAGTCTTTTCCTTCAGAAGAAAATGTTGCCATGCTCCTGAAACATAATTCAAATGGACTGACCCCAGATAAAAACACAGTTTATAATTTCTGTCCTCCCTGGGTTTGAGATGTTTAGCACTTCATTCTCCCAGGGTCTCTGCCAACCTGTGCAATTCCAAGCAGTATGGCAGCCGTTTTCAAGTTCTGTAAGTCAAGAACAATTTCCCATTTTGTCCCTTTGCCTGGCTGCTGCCCTGCCCACTCCTCTGCCCCTCTCCTCCTCATCCAATGCTACCTTGTGTAACAAGGCAAGGGGCAAAGAGTTTTAGGATCTGCTTTATACTTTTCTTATTTTGCCTGTGTTGTATTTGTAAATGCCTTCTCATGAAGGCTTGGACTTTACATTTTATATAGAAATGCAGGATAACACTCATCATCTAAAAGTATTTTGTACCACATTTGTATTAATTCAGGAGTAAGTAATTCAGATGTTGGCTGCTATGAGGGTTTGTTTCCCAAGTACTCACCTCCCTTTTGTAACTACTATCCATGTTTGTTCTCAAAAATGGACTACAGGTTTCTCTCTCCTCTCCCAGTCTCTTCAGGCCTTGCAAACCAAATTCTGATAACATTAATTTCAGATTTTGCAAGAAATCCTGTATATTAATGGTCCTCTTTTTCAAGGGCTGTATGACTATTTCTTGTGGAAGTGCACAGTGTCACTGGGCTTCTGTCTTTAAAAGGAACAGCTTCACCTAATGCAGCAGAAGCTCAGGTTTGTTTTAATCACATATTAGCAGTCCAAAAATTGTTTGTGTTACCTACCAAGTTCCTTTAAGAGCCGCAAAGGTAACAGTTCTAAGTAGCATTACTTTCCTCAAGTATTTATTAGCACTGATATTTGAGCCCACTTTTACTGTCATATCATATATTTTGCTTTTCTCTACGCGGATGAAATGGAACAGACATGTTTGCTACATGGTTTCTGGTTGAAAAAACATTCAGTGGATGTACCAAGGGAAATAACAATATTAATTACATAATATCTCAAAATAACATTACCAGTAATTAGTAATAGGACACAGCAGTGTAATAGCAATTTTTGGTCAGCCCACTGGTCCATTTTCTCTTCTGTGCTGTCTCTGAGAGTAGCTCATGCTCAGCTACACTGAAGAAAGCCAAGAAAATTTATAATCAAATTGTTTTGGTTAAAGCAACAAATAAAAGGCAAAGGCATCCATATTCTACTATATAGATAAAATCCTGTATTATTATTTATTCCACATTTGAGAATACCCATATAGCAGATAAGTACGTTACATCATGGAAAGAATGGCCCAAATTTGGAAATTCAAGTAGACACTTGACAGTGCATCCTTTGTACCCATCTCCAGCAGCTGATAATAATTTGGCCAAGTCGGCGCTTGATAAACAAAGCTCTGATGTTCTCCTGGAAATACACTGATAGCAACATTAGCAATGGTATTTCCAAAGAGCAGAGTTCAGCATACTTGATGCTGCCTTCACGTTAACCTCTTTCCCCAGTGCTGTTAAATCTAATTCCAAAGAGTGATAATCACATGTCAAGTGCTGAGGGTGTTTGAAATCCAGGCTCAGATCCAGAGTTATCCCTTATGGCAGCCCAGCAGACCACACTCAGTCTCCAACCCTGTTTCCCTGCTCCCCGAAATTCCACAGTGCACATGTACAGCTTGAACTAGCCACTAGTTTCAGAGCACTTGGAGAACAAAGAGCTTTTCCCTTTTGGTGTGCACGTATCAGAGCACCTGCAAGTATTTGAGGCACCCCTAGGGAATGAGTTAACATGGATCATCTTTGCTTCTCAAAAATTTCTCAGCTAAATTTAGACGTGATCAGACAAGTAAAGGTCAAAACCAAACCAGGGAGTGAGACAAGTGTGGAGGGAGGTTTTGGGGAACAGATAAAGCAGCAGCCCAGAGGAAAGTGAAGGAGATGGGAAGCCTTCCTTTGCTGCTGGAGCTGTGGGTTATGGGATCCATCTTCAGGGCCTGCTTTCCTGCAGCTCTTCCCATTTGCACCGTGAGCTTTCCTACACTCCACTCTGCACAGGCACTGCCTTTTTCCTGTCTAATGAACGCTCTGATCCTCTGTCTAACAGCTGAATATGCACTGAGCTGCTCACATCTGCTGTTTTCATCTCTGCTTTACATCGGCATCAACTCACTGCTGTGTCAGGCACCAGCAACCAGCCAGGGCTTGCTTTTCCCCTGCCCTTCTCTACTTCCTGACATCCGTAGTTTTCATAATCTCTCTTCATCCTGGCTTGGTGAGAAGAGTTTTACCTAAAACCTTACCTTCTAATACACTCCAATAAGAGCAGTAATACAGTCACTTGTAATTTCGAGTGTCACTGGAGGCCTCATCACATGCTCATGTAACTCAAACTGAAAATGAAAATGAACAGAAATCACTGGGCTGCAATCCCAATATAAATTGAAGGATCTCTGTCTGTTTGGGTTGCACATACATATTTTTCAAATAAAGTTATCAGTTTTCTTGAGATACTATCATGAAATAAGGAAAGCTGTCCTTATCTCAAGTATTATATGAATTTAATTTAAAAGAATTAAATATGCATAATGTTTCACTGTGAAATGGTGAGCAGGTCTGAGAAAAGATAAAGTGGGGAAGTTGCACAGAACTATGTTTCCAGGAAATAGCTGAATGCCATAAGGCAACAGGCATGCAGTGACCTAGGCCAGGGGAGAAATATTTTAAAATTGAGGCCTTTCAGCTAAAAGAATTGAGTGGTAGTCCATAGCCTGTTGCTGGGGTGTGCATGACCTTATTGACAGCAACATTTAGTTTTGATGGCCAAAATGGAAAATCTGTTTGCATGACAAAAACCTGTGTGCAGCAGTCTCTGAACTAAAACACATTCAGCACCACAGGAAATAGCTGCGTGTTTGGGTTTTGTTCCTAGGCTGAGAAAGTTGTCACATCTGCCACTGTGTGGTCAGCTGCGTGGTTCTAACAACTGAAACAATAACTGATAAAACCAGTTTATCTAAAAAATTATTTTCTCTCCAGAAATTTGTGTCACTGAAGAAACAAAGTCTCAAAGGCCTGTGCATGAAGAAGGGCATGGAAAACGTAGATATTTCTGGTTAAAACCAGATGTCTGATTGCTGTAGCAACAGAATGCTACTTTCTGAGACTGCCAGAAGACCTACAGCCTGTCCTGACACTGCTAACATACATCACACACACAGTGGTCAATGACACCATCCCACAGACCAAAACCAGCTCCCCAATTTATTCCTGGCTCTGGTTCACTATCACTCAATGGGATATTTTCCAGCCTTTTGTACATACTCATACCAGATACAAACTTACTGCAAGCTTTCCTTTCAGTCAGGGGCCTGAAGTGGAAGAAACCAAGTTAATTTTGGCTTAAATTTTGGCTGGTTTTTGGTCAGAAAACAGTTCTAAAGATGAAGAAAAGTAGTTGTTTTAAGGAAGAAAAGCAGAAGAGATTTTTGAACTTAATTTCATTTTACTTTAAAACAAATACATGAATTACACTAATTCAGGAGGCATTGAAAGTGAGAGCTGCTTGAAAATTTAAAAAGAATATAAAAAGAATCTTACAGGCATCTCAGAGAAACAGGCTGCCCAACTTCATCAAAAATTAATGGCAATTTCAGCACTGTCTAATTTTTTTTTCAAATTCCAATCCTAAAACATTTGCCTGCATGAAACACTACTAAGATTTGAATGCTTTATACTAAATAGACAACATATTTTTGATTGAAAAGTTAGTGCAAGCACTTGCTTCAACTACTGCATTAGAATATTTAACATGAGGGATAATGTGAGCACAGCAGAAGTAAAAGGAAATTTTATCTATCGTGATAGCACAAAACCTCTGCAACATAAGCAAAGCCTGGGCACACAATTATTTAAACCTGAGAGTGATTTTACCTGCACTGTTGCTTGCTTCATTCATAATTACACACAATTTTACGAAGTTATCATTTTAAACTTACTGGAGGTCTTGACATGAACAGGGAAGTTGTACCTTGTATAATTCTTGGACACTTAATAGACTTTAAAACAAACGGACACTACCAAGTTTTGGAGGTCCTGTTTGGTGACAGGCTTGAATGACAAGAATTCTGAGTTGAACAGTGAGAGAAATTCATTAAACAACAATGTATTCATTGACATTTGCTCAAGACACACTGATAAACAGGACATTAATAAATCAATTCTTAATTAAATCAAGACAATGCCTCAGGTTCTTCTGGGCGAGTACAAGGGCAGGAAGGAGCACTAAATATCTGAAACAAGTGCTACCTTCCTATCTCCTTCCAGGACAGTATCATGGTCCTTTCAGCCCAACTTGACATCTTCTACTATTGCCTGTTTTACAGACAGAAGTTTCAGCTCTCTATGACTCTCCGAGAAGACACCTAAACAAAACATCATTACCAAAGAGCAGACAATGGAAAAACAGAAAATGTGCCAAAGTCAAGCAACATTTCCTATTCAAAAGCATGCAAATTCTGACATCTAAGCAGAATTTGAAGAGAAAGGAAGAATCTTGAACTACATGATGCAACCTGAAATTGAAAAATATGTAATTTCCCACTGGATGCCGACTGGCAGATGAAGAAAGGAAACAATTGTGAACTTGCAGCATCCTTATTTGACAATCAATTAATGAAAAATTGGATGGGAAAAAACTCAAAAGATGAGAATTTCCTAAACAAGAATGTGGGTGCCACCACTGCCCTTGGCTTCCACAGTAGCCAGAATTGGGGAAGAAACTGATCCAATGCAGACAAACCCCCAGAAAGTAGGTGCAACAGTGATACTCAGCATGAACTTCAGCATAACCGGGGAATGGGTAGAATAATTTCAGTTTTCTGACTCTCCGAAGCAACCACAGGATAATCATGAACAGACAAAATATTTGGAAGATCACAAATACGAAAAATGAGAAATGTGGTGCAGCCACTTCTACCTACTCCAAGAACATTACAGGATGAAAAGGCAAAATGACAGTATTTGGACACGATCACTGCATTTTTGTTATGTCTGAAATTCACAAAATATCAGATACAAATAATGTGTGTGGGATGTGACACAAAATTTTGAACATTTGTTCTTGGGTCTGTTAGCTGTTTGTGTACCATTACATAACCAGTGACCCACACGTGTGGCATGCTAAGTATTTTATTTTTTAGTGTAGTAATTCTAAGGCTCCATCAAAAGTAAGCGTTTTTATAGAAAACACTTGTTAGATAAGAAAGAGAAATCACTGATATAATACCCCCAGTAACAACTCTTCAAAGCTTAAACTCTCTTCATTCCTCCACCTACGCCGTGGATGTTTTGTTACTGAACAGAGAGAAGGGAAACAATCCTCTCCCCTTATGTAAGACCTGTTGCAATTCTCTTTTCTACAGCAGGAATGTTCTGATGCACAGGATGGGAATAGTGATGCGACACAGCAGAGGGAGCACGTCTGCCTCATCCCCAGCTCCTGGATGGGTTCCTTTTTCTAGAAAATTTTTGTGGAATATGAAGTTGAATCCCTTTGTACACAGGACTTTTCCCAAACAAATTCTCGGTTCCTAATTTTCTGCTGCTGCTGGCACAACTCAAACATACTGGCAAACCCTGTAGCTTAAGCTATGCTGACTACTCCACATTTTCTCCAAGTCTCTGTTGGAATCTTTATTTTGCAGAGGAGAGACCCTCAGGGACACTGCAAACTTTGTGTCTTCACACCAAGAGCGTTTTTCTACCACTCCCTTGTCTATGCCTTACACAGACACCACAAACATCACATCTCTCATTTCAGCTTTTATTGGGGTATTTTTAAGTTAAGTTGCTCAAGTCCATTTTCCATCAATACAGACACTAAAAACTGAGATCAACATTTAAGGCAACATTAGCATCCATGCCAAGCTCAATATGCAAACCACGTCATCCAAGCACCAGAGCATCCCAGAACTGCCACAGGTCCCCCACCTCCGTCACACGTCCCCCTTCCGTTTGGACTCTGCTATCCCACACAACACTCAGGAATTCCATTCAGCTGCACAGCCTCAAGTAAGACCTTGCCATTTTTTGATAGTTTCTTTTTTAGGAACTAGATCATTTTTGCATAAGGTGATACGAGTGAGACACGTCTCAGGGTGAAAGTATGCAGTTGACTTGTGTTGCAATACCATACAGAATTCTTTTTAAAAAATATATATTTAACATCATTATTCGAAGACTTTAGTATGAACATTACATGTATTTAGCCTTTTGGTAAAGGCTATACACTGAGACTTGTTAGAATGATAATTTTGCTTTAAATTCTGATTTCTTTAGTGTTACTGTTGACAAGTGTTTGAGTTAGGGATGCCCAAGTGCAACTTTTAGGTAAGAATATTTACAAGTATACAAAAGACCACATAGTTTTTAATACACCCACTATTCTTAATACAGAGTAAATAAGGATTTGTCTTGTGCCCGTGGAATATTTCAACAGCTGGGTCTTGCTTTTTTCTCTTTTACAGTAAAAGGAAAGGTTTTACTTTTCCTTAAGGAGTGTATTTATTCCAAGATGGTTAGCATACATATATCACATAACATACAAGAGTTAAAATTAACTAGTTACAAAATAAGCAGTGGTATGTATATCTTCATATAACCTAAGAACAGGATCAGTATTTTACAAAGTACATATAAAAGTACTTCATATACAAAGAAAAATACAAATGTGCAAACACCATTGTCACAGGTGGAAATTTGTCAATTGAAAAATGCTAGAAAAATCCTTCATATTTTTGTTTTGAAATTGCAAATGCATTAAAAACAGCTGCATTTCCTATTGTGTGTGGTGAGAAATCTATGTTCCTTTCTGACAAAATACATTAGTTATAAAAAAACCCACAAAGTTTAATAACTGAAAAATCTTGTAAGTATAGTCAGTTTGGTTAGGCTGACATTAAATTACAAGCAGAACGTCTGGAAAAATGAGAAAATAGTGAATCATATATACAGACCTTTTGTAATATTAGTGTGCTATTTAACATATTAACATTTCAAAGTAAAAACAATGGCTTAATTACCTACATATTCTACTCAAAGTCCTCACTATTTGTAGACTGTAAAATTTCTACTAATTTGGGGCTATTAAAAATGTTTTGCCAGGATTTTAAGCAGAACAAACACAAGTTCATCAAAAGTAAAAATCTATAAACAGTCTTCCAATTAATGTGCAAAAAAATGTTTAAAAAGTATCAAATCACGACACCTCAAACTTGATTATGTACATATTTAATACCTGTAAATGCTGTTAACTAGCTAGTTTTGTTTTGTTCTGCTATAAATAACTTATCTCTGTCCTGCAAAATGTCTGCATTGTAAAGATTTCAGTGCAAGTGCTTGCTTCATTGTTTAGTGCATTATCATGATCGTTATTTTTTATTTTACAGTGAGCAGAACAGCATATAAATTAACACATACAACTCACACACAAGAGATCCTTCTACTGAATTCCCAGTTTGTTGTTTTCCATTGCTCCAGGATAGTGTCAGCCAGCTTTCTTTCGTTTATCCCATTGGAATTGCAAACAGAATCTAAAATAGAAGTGCTATGGTCTTCAGGTAATCCCTAGAGTTTGAAATTCCATAACAACATTGCAGAAGCACTCGGCAGAGCACAAGATTAGAGAATGACCTGCACACTGAGAAGACACTTGAAAGTCAGGCATCAGGCAATTTCACTTTTTTGGTCTTTAAAAATATCAACTGTCTATAAACATTGGCAACCTGGTGTGTATGTCACTGGACTCACAAGCTTCGTTTCTTTATTTGTTTTCAGGAATTGTAGACATGTTCCCTCTTATTCATGACTAGCTTGGAAATAAGAACATTCTGCTTAAAAATCTAAATAAAGTGGAAATACACTTCTTTTTGAAGGGAAAATTTCTACACTTTCCTTTGGACAGGTTTCCTAACAGAATAGCTCTGAAATGAGAAAACCAGGATTAGATGATAGTGCAAATACAGCCCACTTTTATAGCTAGGAATTGTACTGAAGAAAGAGGAAATTCAGGATAAATGGATTATTATTTTTCCAAGTCCTCCCTGGAGAAAAAAAATAGCGGTTACAGTGGTTATAATTATTAAACAGAAAAGAACTTTTTATGAACTTTTATGGCTGAAATGTAAGGAAGGTGGGTTGTGTGTCCGTAACATTCCAGAACTCAGTTTCTTCTAGGAAGAGGTGCTTTAAACAGGACTTTATCATGGAACATTTTTCTCCTTTCTAAGCATCTGAAATGCAACTCTGGATCCTGTCCATCCATTGTTGAGCACTCTGTGCATCTTGGGCACAAAAATTATACACACGTTTATTTGTCTTCAGCTGCCAAGGAAAAACAAGGACACAAAGACAGATGTCAGCACATGGAAAATAAAACCTGCAAACTTTAAACTGTAATACTCAATGTGCTAATTGGGTCTGAATGAACAATTTTTGAGCTATTGCTGTTGAGAGTGATGCCAGCTACATAAAAATTCTTTGTCTTGGGATGGCACAACAGCTCCTTCCTAGCTCACACCTTCCAGCAGGATGGGAAGCAGTGGCTTAAACACACCAAGGGAAAAAAGTTTCACATAAAGATCAAGTAAAGACCAGATATACTTACATCAAAAAATGCCTTTTCACTGGCATGTTTTGGGGCTCCAATCGTTGGAGAAGCAGGAATCACAGTTTCCACTTCTGCAAGGTCTATATGTCCCTTGCAGCTCGTATCCTCACCAGAGTCGTAGTATCGCAGCTGGGCCACGAGAGAAAAAAAATCCAGACATGCTTTTAGATGGACCTTTCAGTTTAATTCCCTTTTCCTGGATACAGCCTGGGGGCATGGAGTGGTAAGAGCGGGAGGCACTAGGAGCTGAGGACGTAGGGGAAGAGTATTTTGTCACCAGAGCTCCAGAGCAGAGAAGCAAATAGCCATGGATTGCTCTGGGCAGAGGACACGTGAGGCAGGAAAGCAGAACCATTTCTTCACTGGTCATTACATAAAACTAACACAAAAGCTTTACTTCACCAAAAAGTAAGAACATTTATTCTCTGTATGTCAAGAATTTAAAGTGATCAGCAAAAATATGAGTGTAATTTTAGGTAATTATAAACCACACAGAAAGCTCACATTTTCCTATACTGCACACAGTGGTTGAATGAAGTCTGTGCTTTTTTTTTTTCTCCTTGCAAAGACACTTTGATATGGATATTAATCACTCTGTAAACTGTGTTTCAACATGCAAACAAGTTCCAAAAAAAGCCCCCTCAACAAAACCCCAGAAAATTCCCATAAACCAATGCAAAACAGCAACAAACTTTCACAGCAAAGGTCAAACAACAGAATTCCAGCTGGGATTGACCTGTATTACTCATATATCTATCATACTCAGAAGGATATTCGGTTATATAAAAAATGTAAAAGTACTTCTTTCTCCGGCAAAATGAACATTTTCTCCTATATATAAGATATATAAGATATATTAGGAAGAATAATTATAAACAGCACATTTGTTGGCATTTACCACACTGATCTCAAAGTATTCATTTAGCATTTCAAGAGATGCCTGTCTTTATCTATATTACATATTAAGTGTATTGACTACAGTAAATTAGTATTTTTTAAACAAAAGCATACATGAGTCTGAGAAGTTACAACTCCCATTGTGTGGAATATTTGGCTCAGAATATTTTACTGTCTGATGACCCAACATTATTTGAAGTACACTAGACCATAAATTTCTACTGCAGAACTGTGGCATACATTGTAAATTCGATAAAAAGTTTAGATCCACAGATGTCTATTTTTGGTGCTCCTTTTTGTACAATGATTAGATAGAACACTTATGAATAATTTTGCTACTAAATTTACACGACTAGGACTAATCTAAAATACTCCTATATATTTTTAAAATACTCTCATATATTTTTATAAAATACTCCTCTATGTTTTCTCTAAAAAATAAAAGGCAGAATACTGAAGCCCCTCTGTCCACTCAGAATTCTGTATCAGCTACAAGATACACAAGACCAACATAGATAGGTCTAGAATGATGTAAGACACATCACATCTGAAAATCTTCATTACTAACACTGTTTGTAAGACCAATCTATACAAACCTACTAAATAAAAAAGGAGCAACATAACAATAAAAAAAGTCCATTATCTGAAAAGGTTTTACCTGGTGTTTTGTCACATCCAGCACAAACCAGCGAGGTTTCCAACCTTTTAGTAAGGCTCCTCTTTTGTACAGCGTACCTTCAAAAGATCTGAGAGGGACAGAAAGCACAGATGGCATGTGATTCCAGAATATGGATAATGCTGATAAACACAAGCCCCAAAATGACTACATACCTATTAAACACTTGTTTTCCTGCAGGGAAGCTAGTAAGATTTAAACCAATAGTTTAGCTGTTGGTAACTGGGATACACTGATAAAACACCCTTTTAGTACTTTGGATGCATTAAATGTACAACTACAATTTGCTTGTGCATCTGATGAAAGGGAAGGGTGAAGGATGCTGGTAGGAGACAGACACCCAGCCACTGAGACAACTACATGTAATCAAATCCAAAAAGAAGAAATAAGGTAGCCACAAAACATTCTGTGCACATGAAAATTTCATTTCTTCCTAAGGCAGAGACTCGTACCAATCTAATAAAATACTCATAAATACTGTCTGATTATTTAGTTTACCTATTTTCATCATTCTTCGATGTGAAATGATTGTACAGCGTCGTTGTTCTTCTGTCTACTCCATTAGAGGGAGAGATGCTTGAGCTCTGCTCCTCACCCAGCCCACTGTCAGGTATTTCCAACAAAGATCTCTTTTGATAGGAATGTAGATTAGGTGACATCACCCCTGAGGTGCCAGAAGGATGTCTCCGGAGCTGAAAAAGAGAGAAATAGAAGAAAAAAGATAATGCAATGTGCTTTGCATTGTGAGAACGTCTCAACATCAGACTGATAATAAATACATGGTACAACATGTAAGCTGGGAACCACCATGAGGCTAAAAAAAAAAATCTTCCTATTACAAGTCAGTGCTGCCTCAGAGAAGAAGCCAGAGGGATGGCAATTCCCCGCTTTTCTTAAGCAGAAGGGCTCACAAGGTGTGAGAAGTCAGTATTTCAGAAAAGCTTCAATATATTCCAGTGACACAGTGCTGAACAGTGTTTCCCTTGCTTTCTCAGAAGCATCTAAAACTAAACAGACTTTTGGATACATTTCCCTGATTTCAAAGGGAAAGAAGAGGAGAAAGGAAAAACTATGGTTTCCAAGAGCTACTTTATAGATCCATGTCATTTTAGTTGTACTCAACCTGGAACAAGAGGGATCCTGAATTTAGTCCTGATCTAAATGACAACACTCTACAGCTAGAGTAGCTCACAGGCCAAGCTCCCAAAAATCAGTATCTAGCATTATTCCTGGTGCACATAGAGAGCAAAGAGGCAGCCTTTGACTTAGAAAGTATCTATATTGTCAGCTGTTCTTGTTACCACAGTCAGGAATTGGAAAAACAAGCATGAATATTTCCTATCTGTACTTAGAAGCTGTAACTCCATTTAGCCGTGGAAATATCTTTACTTATCCCTGAAAACCTGTGATATCCTTTTGGCTACTTTCAGGAACTGAACTTTTTTTGTACTTCAAGAATCTTTTAAATATATAAAATCATACATTTGTGCATTAGTAAAATACTCATTTTATCTGTATGCCTTATTCTACTCTGGAAAAGCAATTAGATATATAGCACAAGTAAAAATATATTTTTCAACATGAAGAAATAAAAAGCCATTATCACGGGTTAGAACAACATATTCAGTTTTTCAAAAGCAGTATTTTACTCCAAGAAATATAGTGATTTTGTCAGTGCCCCAGGTAGCCTGTATAGCAGGAATGGAATTAGTCTATTGGACAAGCTCTTTTCTACTTACATTGTCTTGTCTGGTGTCATCCTTTAGATTCATTTTGACCCTTTCCCACAAAAGCTGCCACCTCTCCGGGCTCTGATTTAATTTACTTTCCAACCTTTCGATTTCCTGAAACAAGTAACAAGGGTTTCCTTAAGAACAAACATTTCTAACTGATCACTCCCTGGCAATCATTTTCATACATCCATTCTCTCATCAGTGTTTTCACACAGTGAACCTTCAGGCCGTGTTGCCCAGTGAAGCTCAGAATCCTCTGTCATAACTGAGCTATAAACTGAGCTCCATCAGGATCAGGAGCCAAAGGCCCCCAAGGACAGCATCAGCCCCTTTGTTCTTCCTGCACGTCCCAGGCTGCAGGAGCCACCAGGCTTTCAGCTCTCCCAGTTCTCCTGAACACACAGAATTCAACACCAACTGCCATAACAAAAACACAACACTGATAAGGACAGGCTGTATTTTATAAAAATATTTACAAAGAACAAATTCTGTGCCGTGACACCAACACTGTACATTGCCAATATTAACATTTACCCTGGTTTATAAAATGTGATACAAAGCTGTAATAAAAGAAGGAAATGAAACAGAAAGATTTATTCCATTTGGATGCCAAACTGTAACAACATGTTCTTGTTGTGGAACTTGGGAATAAGACCTATGTTGATAACCTCCAGTTAGGGTTATTTCCTGTTAATAAGACAGTACAAAGTTAAGTAAAAAGAGGCAATTCTATTCGTTTATGTTTACTTGTGAACACTCATTGATACATTTGTCAAGACTTTGATGTGTGGTCCATATCACTTGCCATTCTTCCCTTCCTGCATTTTTACTTTCAGCAACTACATCGTTATGAAAATCTGATTATTCATGAAATAAAATTAAAATGTCAATTTTGCAAATTCAATTAAGAATTAATGATGGAGTAAAAAATTGCCACAGGACATAGACTGCTCATGCTACATAGAAGCCAACTAAACACCAAGACATTTATTTTCCAAGTAGAGAAAGTCTCTACTTACTTCTACTCTACCTAATAATTAAAGTAGACTTCATAATATTGTCCAATTCCTATTGGTCTGTTGATTGAAAAATTCTTCAAGAAATTTCCATTAATTGAAAGACAGAAAATTATTATACTTTTAAAGCAAGAAAACATTTTGATCAGGAAATTAACTTCTGAACTAAATTTTGAACTCTTAGGTGAAAATAAGAAAGCCAGCATTTGACAACGCAACAGGAACGAAATATTTCTACGAACTCTTCCTTGCTGAAGCTAAATTAGAAAACTCCAGAATGAAACTAAATATAAGAAATGTGGCTTAACAGCAAGAATCAAACCAGAAGTTGTAAATACTGAAGGTAACTGAAAGTCACATATGCTCTCTTTCTGCTAAGAAATAAAACCAGAATATCTTTGGAGTACTGTCACAGGTAGACAAAAAAATAAGGAACGATGAACACAAGCCAGACTAAAGGCTTCTCTAGATTACTTGTTTCTCTTTCCAAGTGCTGAATGGAAAACGCTTCTGGATGGGAGACATAAAACTGAATCAATTTACCACACACTTTAAAAATTAAAATCCTTTCCAAATTGCTGCAAAAGGATATAAGCTCTTTATTGCTGTAAGTTAGTCAGGTTTTAATCTGATCATTCTCTTTCTGCCCTAGTCTTGACTTCTGAGTATGAGTTCTTCTCTGCAGAATCTGGAAGTAACTGAAACTTGTTACTTAGCAACTGGGTCACATTCCTTCATTTTTGGCTCCATAGTGAGTAGTGATTCCAGAACTTAAAATGAAAAACTTTCATGAAAAACTTTCAACAATCTCCTGTATGTAACTTGAAAAGTTAGGACTAAATTCTCCTTTAATAGACCCCATGTAAAAAAACATACATGGCAATAAATCACTAAGACTTACTCTTGCCCCTTCAGTTTAAAATTTTATGGAAAGCAGCAGATTTTTTTTCCCTTCCATGTATGGAATGGACTATGAGTAAATGCATTTCCTTGCAAGAAAAAAAATCCTTAAATTTATATCTCTGGTTCATCTCCTATTGTCCAGGCTTACAGGGACAGAAATACATATGTAAAAAAATAAAGGTTACAACAAATTTAATTGTGAGAATATCCATTTCCTGCAATTAGCAGTTACAAGCAATTAGCATTATTGTGCCTTTCAGAAGATCTGCTAAATAACCTGCTTTGGAATATGTGAATGGTAGAGACAGGAGTTACAGCTGCAGCAGCTCCAGAACTCTGGAGACTGATCACCTCCTTTGCATCCACAATGTGTCTGTGAATGCAACAGGTTCATCTCTCTCAGTTCTTTGAAGTACCAGAATCCGATCCACTCTTAAAAGAAAAGCATCACATTCTACCATGAAAATTCTGAATTAAGGCATTCAATAACTCCTCTGTTTCAGCTTTACATCCTGAAGTGCACTATCTAGTTTTCAACTGAAAAATATCTTTAGAACAAACAAATTTGGGCTTATCATTATAAACTAAGCGAGAATCAATCTTCCCCAGTAATTTATGATGCTAAATATGGTCTCAGTTGAAACATTTTTTGGATACCAACACATTCTCAGTGGATTTATGATTAAAGAGAGGTCTTTCTCCTACATCAGCAATAGCCCTAAATTAACAACTTGTTTTAAAAGAACATTCACTTTGCTTTTTAAACTTAGAAGAGTATTTTTGTAACCTTTATACAACCTCTCCAAAGTTTTCCGAATGTTCTCTCCATTGCTATCTTTTATTACTATAATCTAATTCACAAATAACATTTAAACTCTATAAAACCTGACCCACATATCTTTAGCCTATAATATGGCTAATTTCCCTGTTATATGGCAGTTTCTCACAGTTGTGGACATAGATAGTTTGGCATCCACCCCAGGAAGAAATGCAGGAGAGCATTGGTGTATTCCTGATGTGCTTCTGTTCCCCGGTTACCTGATACAAAAGCTCTCTGTACTTTGCTGAAGAACCCCTGAAATGACCCCTGCTGACAGGCTGCTCTTTCTTTGCTTTTGGGAGGTTACAAGCTCTGAGAAGTTCTGACTGCCTTATTTTGAGTCGAGGGGGGTCGTACATGAGATTATTTTTTTTTTTTTACTGGGCATTGTTCCTGTGTTTGATCAATTATGATTGGAAGGAGCAGACCACAAGGAATTCGAGGAATGTGCCAGAATAAAGCTAACTCTCTATCAAAATCTTCAAGGACTCACATCCATTCAGAAGCTTCCTATATTAAGACTCCCTAAAATCATCTTTGATTCAGGGGAATTGGGGGCCCACAGCATATCCTGATTTTCCAAGCATTGCAATATTGGGCTCCATAATCCCAGCTTTAATGTAAGGTAAAGTCTGCAAAGAGTTTTCAAAATAAAACACTGCACACAATGATGTGGTTTTGGACATACATGTGGCTTGAAACAATGGAAGTGGAGAATGCCCTTGTCATTTTCCCACACTATCAATTATGATGATAACCAAATGTTAGGCCATTAATTAATTATAATCAAGAAACATCTTCATCTTTAAGACAAGACAGATGTTAACTCATTCTAAATAACTACAACAAATATGGCAATGGGATCATTCGTATCCATTAATGAAGAAAGGACAAAACCTAAGCAGCCTAAGTGAGCTCAAAAAAGAAAAAGCCAAAATCAAGCATCTGTTTCAAGTACCAAAATATTTTGAAGGATCTAAATTTATCAGTTTGGTTCTAGTAAACATGAATAAACTAAGAGTGATCATATGGAAAGCTTTTTTGAGAAATTTGGGCCAAGATGTTCAGTCTATGTTTGTGTATCTGTCTCCCAATTGTTAAAATCAACAAGTGTCAGATTCTATTTTCTGATCTGTCCAAAAATCTGGGTCATTATTTTACCACACACCTACATTAAAATGAGTAGAAGGAGGTCAAGAAAGCAAGATTCACCATTTGCCCAAATGAAAATAGCTGTTCCTGCATTTCATAGAAAAGGCAAACTAAAATTTTATTTATTTTTGAAAAGAGACAGTGAAAAAATGAATCCATGAGCAGTTATTAACGACAATTACAGCGTACTCCCAGGGAAGTGTTCACTGAGAACAACATCAGCTTTGCAGGAAGCCTGATTGATTCCCAGAACCACCACCACATCTCCAGATCAACCAGATCAACCTGCTTTGACATCTATCACGATCCTTTCAGTAACAGCACATCTGTAAGGCAATAACTTCAGTAAAAAGTAAATATGAATTTCATGAGCATTAGAGAACTTACTGTTCTGTGCAACACAAGGACTTACATTCAAAAGGCTGGTGATGGCATCAGGCTGTATTTTTTTTACATCATCATAACATGGCCACACTATTTTCCTCTTAGTCTGAGAGACTGAACCATCTGTTTGGTCATTTTCTTCTGCAACACTGCATTTTGCAGGTGCCATGGTCCAGTCATAGGAAGGTCCTGTAGCCAAAATCTCTTCTACATAATAATCCCACTTTTTGAGGCTGGACATATTTACATTTGGCTTCAGTGCCTATTTGAAACAAAGTGTTATTATAATGACATGAAGGAAGCCTTTGAATTTCAGACTTACAACACGATTTTCCAGATTACTCTAGATTGAATTCTACAATGGTGAGTGTACTGTGAATTTTTAAAAATTATTCAGGACACAGCCCAATCTAGGGGACATACATTCTCATATAAGACAGAGATATAGATAATGTGATTCAATCAGACTGTTATGAAATGTATCCCACTATGAATCTAAATTCAGTTCCTCTTTAAAGACAATTTTAATAATAATTCATATAATTTAACAAAATCAAACAAGGAACCTCATTTAGTTCACTAGGATGCATGAATACATGTTCCAGAATGTGGCCCTTTAAATTACATTTCCATGACTTTGAGATACTGCTCCAATCAATCAGGTAGGGTCAGTTTTGTGCACCAAATATTTAACTCAGTTCAGAACAATTAAGATATCAAAATTTACTCAGGGAATCACTCAGAATAACAAACCACCTGTATTTAAAAAAAAAAAAAAAAAAATCATACCTCTATTTCAGCAGGGGCATAGAGGTAATTGAAGAAAATAGGGCTCCTTTTGTGCATCTTTTCAATACATTCCCAAATACAAATTCCTTTCTTGGCATGTTTATCTCCTTTATCTTCAAACAATGTCCCTGGGGAAAAGAAGAGCAGCAGAAAGATAGCTTTATGATAATGCATAACAAATGCTAAAGTACAGCCTAAAGGAATTTCACAGATTGAAGGTATAGCAAAGTCTACTACCAAAGGCCACTGCAACAGGAAATAAAGAAGATAAAGAATAGAAATTAACATTTTTCTGAAATAAAATTGTTGCTTAAGTCTAGTCTGCCCCACAGCTACGCCAGTTTTTAAGAAAAGCATTAAAATTGACCATATGCCATGAGAACAAGCCCACAAAGCAGAGCAATTTGGAGCACATTTGAGTGGACAAATCCCAAGAAGAGCCTCAGCTGTGGTTATGCAGCCCTGGTAAGAGGGCTCTAAGGTGAGCTAAGGCCTTGGAACCAGTAAGGCTGCACAGGACAGATGGAGTGAAAAAGAAAATATAAAACGAGAAACACTGAAGATAATGCAAGAGAAAGAAGTGGGAGGTAATGGATGGAAAGGTTTTTCTTTCTTGAAACTTCATGCACTCTGATGGATTCCCAGAGACTTTGTTTCTGTTAAAAGAAGGTATTTAATAGGGAAAATGGAACTATGTGGATAAAAACCCCTGAGGAATGGCACTAATTTCTTCCACTCTCTCTCAAAGCCATCAGAGGCATGGCTCAGGAATCACTGAGGTAGAAAATACTACATGTTCTTCACCTGCACTTTGCTTTTTAGACCTGAAATGTAATTCATTACATGGTCACCACGCAGCTACTGGACCATCTTAACCCAGGCACATTTTTGTGGACCAAATATTGAGTAGAAAAATATCAACAACTACAAAAGCAATATGCAAGACACAAAGATCACACATACCATGTTCTAGTCTTTCATAATCTGAATCCAGAAGAAATGTTTTAAATCGATTTGATATGTGATGAAAAGCCAGAAACTTCAGATAATATTGATTGAACTCAAACTCTGTCGGGTATTGGTTATGAATCTAAAAAATAAAATTTAAAAAACAGAAAGGAAAAAAGTGGATATTGAGGTATAATACAAATAGATATGTAAGAAATAATAAAGTGAAATGACAGCAAAACAATTCCCCCATGAATGCTGAAAACAAATGGCAAGTGTCACACAAATCCTTCTAACATTTTGTCCTAGAATATTTTTTGGCTAAATAAATTCATGTAGTGTCTATGCTGCAAAAACATTCCAGAGCAGGTAGAGTGAACTGTATAATAAGCAGAATTATACTCTGTACAAAGCCCATGACTCTTCCAGGAAACCCAACTGGATATAAATCTTCTGTAACTCTTGAGTCACCACATAACTTCACAGGTGAAGATGCTACTCCTGGATGTGGCTGGAATTCAAACCTTAACTGGAAGATTTACAGTGGATTTCTTGCTATGGCTCAGAACCCCACCCAGCAGATACATACAGAGACAGTGCTGCAAATGACATTCCATCTACCACTCCTGAGACAGACAACTTCTCAAGTACTTGCTACTCTACAGATTTTTCTTCCTTTTCAAAACATGACCCAAAATATTACAGGATGAAAAAACCCCCGCACTGAGGAGGAGTCTTGCCATTATTCTTCTAAAGCAGATAAAAATGATGTCATTCCTTTAATTGTTACCCTCATTAGGCAGTGGCTCTGCCTAATTCAGTGAATGTCTCCAATATGAGTCAGGAGCTGATATTTATTTAAGAAAACTATACAAGATTATCAGAATACAGCACTGTGAAATGGCTGGTTCTTCACAGCTGCTTCTCTTTAACATTATCATAAAGAGCCTGGTGTAAGATTTTAAGCATGAAGTTTCACATTCATGGCAAAAAAATTTAGCATTAGGTACCGATATTTATATTTGATATCCATATAAAATGAAAGATTCCAAAAATCTTGATGAGATAGTGCTCAGAGAAATTTCATGTGTTAATTTAAAATTTACTCTTCAAATAAGTTTATGACTCATGATCTTTATTTTCAGACTAAACATGGCAATTAACTGAAAATTCCTAACTGCAGTGGAAATAAGTACAATTGAAAAAGAAACTGCTGACTGAATTTCACATTTGAAATATGCCCCACTGTGCTTTGCCTAGCTTCAGATCAAACCTGTAATATACCTTTAGTTCTGCAATCTTCCCATGCCTTGCATTTTGCATTCCCACCACTCATTTTCCTGTTATATATTTTCTCTCTAATCTCTTATCAGTTTCTCTCTTAACTTATCTGTTACTCAGTGGGGTTTTTTTCAGTACTGATGGGAACTGCTATTAAGACTACTTGAAGCTCTTTACATTTAGATTTCCACATACACCAGCTAAATAAAGGGGGGGAAAAGTGTTTAGCAGGGAGAGGTTTTCTACTGAACATAAAATAGTGACAGGAAAATCCCCTGAAAGGACCTATAAACACCCACACAGCATTTCAGTCAGAGAATTTGTTGTTATCATATCTCAATATTAGCTTGGGGCTGGGTATTTAAAATGATAAGGTATTTTAAGATATATCAGTTCAATACACCCACTCTCATTTAATCCCCATTTTCCCCCTGATACAAATACTACATTCCTGCACTGATTTGTAAGAATAAAGCTAAGCAAATTTTTTTCTATAATAAATGCAAGACTTCAATTTCACAAACAAGTTAAATTTTTAGTTCTCTTTATAAAAAAGATTTTTTTTGCCATGCTTTCTTCAGTACATATTTTCTCCTTGTGTTTTTTTAATATACTGTAAGAAGGAAAGGCAACATTCTGCTATTTGACATGAATTATATAGAGGGTCTTAACTTCTACTTATGGTCCAATAATTATTTTAATACATTTAAGAGTTACAAGAATAAGCTGCTGATAAAATCCTATCATGGATCTTAAAGTTGAGGGTGATTACATTTCTGAGATTTCTGGATGCAGAAATATTGAAACAACTAGAAGTTATTGTAATATACTTTAAAGAGAAAAGAACTATAAAACATTTCTTTGATAGAGGTAAACAATGTAGTAATTGTTGTTGTCTTAATCTCCATAATATATGAACATTTAAAACCTGATTAAACTTATATGTGTTTCTAATATTATGATTAGAGGAACTCAGCATTTTAAGGTTCTTTTTAAAATTACCATGTTCCCCCTGAAGTATCTCCTGAATGTATTAAATAATCTTATAGATCTATCAGCCTTCCTTAGTTTTCCAATACGTTTTTTTTTTTAAATTACATTATATATCAATTTTTACTTAGCATGAATGAGCAATACAGCACTCCCAACGTCCTGTGCTGGTGATCACTGCAAGGATACTCCTGCAAACACTGGAATAACTGAACACATCTCCCATGGGAGCAGCACTCACCTCCTCTTATGCAGGGCACTGCAACAGAGCTCCTTATGGAGCTCAAAAGAAGTCAGCTCTAGAAAATCATCCTGTTTTAATTATATTTAATAAATTACCAAATAGATTCAGAAGAAAAATAAGAAAAGCTTCCTCACTGACATCACTTGCATAAACTCAGTCTCCTTAGAAGCAGAGAAAGCATCTGCCAGATGCTGCTATTGTGAAAGACTGATTTTGCATTAATAATTCAGCTGACACCTGGAGATATTGGCATAAACAATGACTTTTTGTAAGATGATGCAGTTCTAATTTAGGAATCACTGCTTCATTTGTTTTCTCTGTATCTTTAGTTTAACCCGTGACATTTAATGCATGTACTGGCTCGGTGGTAATTTTCTTCCTGCACCTAGTATATGGATTCTAAAGGTTAAAAATACTTTGAAAGGACCAAATGTTTGCTTCCAGTTAATGGGTAATTTTTAAAAACTGATCATAATATATTACACTTCAGGGTCAAGTTGCAATCTAATTGGATTCTGTAATTGTGTAACAATTTGCATAGAAACCAATGAAACTTCACAAAAATTTTCAAGTACAGATGTTGAGAAAACTTTTTATGGTAGATTCATATGAAATTTCAACCAATGATTTGACTTCAAAAGCAATTTCCCTAGAAATTACAACCACACTCTTAGAATGTGGTAACTCAATACTGTGCCATCATCACAAGTTAGAAGAATATTCTAACTCTAGAGCTAGAAAAGTTACTCAGAACTGCATTCTCAATGGGACTGTAGGTCATTTAGCTTACAGACAAGTCTTCCCTACACAGCCTTAACTTTCCTAGTAAGAAGTTACTGCCTCCATCAGATTGACAAGCTGAACTGCTTCTAACGGTCTGTTCTACTGAATTTTCCCAATATTTTGGCTGGGAAAAGCAGGCAGGCTCCCAAGAACCTGTGAGCTCAGAGACTGGAAGGGTGGCATCTCCACCACAGCAGCAGTGAGCAGCTCCTGACGGGCTGCAGGAGGTACCCATCCTGCTGACACAGCTGCAGCCAGGGCACGTGCACACAGCTCACACAGCTTAAACTCACAAAGCAGAAAATACAGATCTCTCTGTAAAATGTTTCTGCTAATAACCTGTGTATTTTAGAATGCCTTGGAAAGACAGAGTCAGACACCTGCTGAGTGACACGCACCAAAGCTGCCACCTGAGCTGAATTACAAAGGCAGTGTTCTTGTACTTCCCTGGCATGTTCCTGGTGTGCAGCCTGAGGCAAAATCCTACCTGACAGCTGTTAACAGCAGGGATTTATCCCACTTTACATTTCACCCTAACTTTCAAAGGTGGGATGATTATAATCCACTACTCCATGTTCTTAGAACTGCAGATTGTGTTAAACTTTATTCAACCATGAATTCTACCATGAAGAAAACATGGTCCATTCTATTTCATGACAATAAACCCACATCCTTGAATTTAATTCTTAACTTTCTTCCGGATAACCCATTTGTTTTCCAAAAGTTTGTGTTATCTCTGAATCACTTGAGAAAGAAATACTGCATGGATAATTTCCTTGCCTTTCTTAATGGCAACTTTCTGAGATTTATCACAGTAATACTGAAGCAAAGTGTTTCCAGGGTCAGAAACAGGATGCAGGCTATGTCTACATTAGCAAGTAACCAGAAGCAACCCAGAGTAGACAAACAGACTGAAGCAGCTGGTGCTGAGGCTCCTGCAGCCATGCTACACATTTGTGGTTTTACCTGGACTAATTTAGTCCAGTAGAGTGGATGACTCCACATTGATGTTCCAAGTGGTTTTAAGCTAAGTGACAAATCACTGGTTCAGATCTTCTAAGAGCTAGTGTTTAATACACACCTGAAGCAGAAATTTTGGGTTTAAATTCTTCCCACAAAAACCTAGTACATATGCAGCAGACCAGCATCAAAAAATGGTAAGGGGAGATGCTGGAAGGATTCACTTCAGGTTTACACTACTGCTTAAAATCAGATGTAGGTTTACTCCATTCTGCTAACAGATGGTGTTACCCAATCAGCCAATTTAAGCTTAGAGAAGACACATGAGAGCAGAGAGAACACAGCACCATGACCAAGACAAATGATTAATTCACAGAACTGAACGAACCACCAGGCAGATGGGTTTCAGTATTAGAGCACATGGCAATTTTGTCCTGTTGTAGCCATTGCAACCAGAAAAGGAGCAATAACCCTAAGCCTGCTGTAAGAAAAGGTGTGACACTTGGGCAGATTAACTTATTTGAATGAAAAATGCAGTACTGATTCTCTCAAGAGAAATATCCCAATTTCAAATAAAAAACAACCTTATGACCACAACCAGTGGGAAACGGAAGAGGTAACAAAAATTTCTAAGGTTTTCCTAAGGGGAATTCTGTAGGAATCAAAGCAAATTCCAAGAATATGATTTATTAACTTCTGAGACAGCAATAATGATGGCTGTTGGTGTTTAACACGGGGATACAAAAAAAGTTGGGGGTTTTTTCCATAACATGGTTTTCAATCACCTTCTCAGAAGCTCATTCATTATCAATCTCACATAGATCTAGCTGAATATTGCTTTCCATTGGTTTATCAAGTTATTTAACCTGTGGAGTTTTCCTTAGGTAGCAGAGTAAGGCTACTCACAGACTTCTCTTTCAGGATCCACTTTATGCAAGTTTTCACTATGAATGGGTGTTCCCAGTGAAAAGGCTGGTGCATTAACAGTTATTTTCTGTGATACACAGTCATGCATACATTTTAACACAGGTTAGTAACGTCAAGGAAACTTTCAGCTTTTTCAGTGAGAAAAATCAGAGAATTGGGAAAAGAAGGACACGTACAAGAGGAACTATGCAAGCACCCCTCCTGCTTTTGCATGCACAGAACCTCTGCAAAGAATTTACATTTAGTGCTTTGAGATGAAGAAAAGGACAGACTTCAGAATTAATCTGAAATGAGCATAATCTTCTTAACCTAACTTCTTCCTACACAACGCAATTGTTGGTGTCCATCTTCTTCTGAACATTTACTAGACATAAAACTCAGAACATCTCAGAACCCTTGGTTTATAGCTGTCATTGTTCCCAGAACTGGTGCAGTACAAGGCCTCTTCAAGGCTCATCACCAGGCACAAGGAATTAAAAACTGTCTAGTCAAGGTACTACAGATCAGTCCCTTCCTCCTTCCGAATAAAGGACTCTAAAAGCCAGTCATAGCTTAAAAACCTTCTGTTTGAAATCTCTGCATAAATGACCTTCCCAACCATCCCTCTGAGTCTGCTTTGTGTGGATGGGTCAGTCTCCTCTAGACAACCATTCCAGCTCTCCTTGAGGTGAACTCCAATCACTTTAACAAAACCCAGGGAATGATACTAGTCCTCCCTCAAACCTGTATCTATAACATCTGAAATACTGACATAAACACATTTCTTCATGAAACCCTCTTCCAAATGAAAGTTAGAGGTTGGCTTACCTGATGCACACAGTCTAAGAACTGTAAGAAAACAGGAGTAAATCCACTACCCTGACAATTGAGGGTCAGATTACTGCGTTGACTGAATTTATGACCAAAAGAGAGCCATTCTTTCTCCACCAGCATTCGGAAGCCTTCAAGTGTCCTGTAGAAGGGATCACTGAGTAACTGCACCAGAGATACCACCTAGATCACAAGACAGAATATTCTGTATTATGAGTGACAGAAGTCAGGAGAAAAGTTTACTAAATGAACAGACATATTCAATAACCTATTTATTGCTCAAGAAAACAAAAGCTGTCATATAAACTCAATGACAAGTATTCTATCACATACATCAAGTACTTTTATAAAACAAACCAAATAATATTTCACATGAAAAAACTTCAGTTACATTGAGACTTTATGGCATCTGTAGAAGTAAAACCTAAGCAGCTACAGACTTGGGGGGTGATTACAATGCTTACTACATTTAAATGATGTTTGAAATAAAGCCTCTTTTATAATAAACATTTAAAAGATAGTATCTGCTACCTCAGCAAAGAAAGCATGAAAGAATTGGTCCTGAGGGTTACTTTAGAGTTTTTGCACCTGCCAACTGCAGTCTGTTTTTATACACAGCATCTCAGGAGACTTCAAAATGCAGCACAACCTTCTTGCACTTCCAGCTATGTATCTCCCCTCTCTACTCTTCACTGTTTGGCAAAGATTCCAATAATTATGGCCACATCTTTTTGTGTGTTTGTTTACCTGGTATTATGATGCTGGCTGCACATGAAGGTTTTATTTACTAGAATTATGGATATCTGTGTTTCTCTTCTGAACTATGAAGCAGCAGCATGGACACAATGCGTCTATTAAATGAGGCAGCAGATCTTGATTCACCTAATTTCTAGTTTGAGGTGATCTGTCCTTGCAGCAGGTGTTACAGCCACTTTTGGCACAAATTTAGTTTTGTCCCTGTGTGGTCTCCTAACATCACTTATGGAGAGTGAATGGAAGAGAACGAATCCTTCCCGTGTTTAAAGTGTACTATGTTTAAAATGATAAATTAACAGTTGTGGCAACTTTTAGCTTTAATTCTTACACATGGTCAGGGGCAGGAATGCAGATGAATTCATTTTAAGGAACCGTGAAATAAATTGCACATGATTGCAAGGATTCATGCATTCTGGTTTCTTCTCTGCTGCCACAACACAAATTTATTCATGTTACATAAAATTATCTGTCACTTGTGTAAAAAAGTATTGCCTGGTGTTTTTTCTTAATATTTAACTATTTCAAGGTTTTTATAGCAGCTTACTTGAGCAGTAATATCCCAGCCATCTTCCAAACAAACCATAACAGAAGAACCATTTTCCAGGAGTTCAGAGATGATCACACCCAGTTGCATTATTCTGTGAAGCTATAAAGTATTATGAATGAGTAACACGCTCTAGATAAATCTTTAGAAAATATAAATAAATAGAATCTTTTAATATCTAATATTTAAAAATGTATTCCTGGATCTACACATAGCACAGAGAAATACATTGATGCAATCCATTAGGCAACAACAAAATGTCACAGTCTAAGGATTTCCATCTGAACTACAATAAAACTAAGGGAAGTTTTGAAGATAGGAACTAAAAGTATTAAAGCCAATGAGCACTGTAATAAAATAGCTGTCATAAAAAGGAGAATGGGAACAACACAGCTGACAGATTTACTGGAGAGAAATTCCATCCTGGGCTTAACACTAAAATAATTTCCTGTGAAATGTTAAGGTTCCATAAAGCCTCTAAGTACTTTGATGGGAGAACCCATGTAAGATATTTACAAGATAATATTACTAATATTCAATCCCATGAAAGTTGGAAATTAATGAATTGAACAATAATAACAACAACAACAACACGAATTATCAAACCACAAATGTAAAAACAAATGGAGAAATAGTTTAGATAGTTGGGCAGACAGGCTAAAATAGATGAAAAGAGGACACTTTTAATTATTTGCACGTTAATACTCATTACACAATGATGCTAAAACAAGCAGGTTAAAGTTCAGGTGAATCTGAGCAACTTTATCTTACTATGAGACTTCACATTATTATTACTAAAAAGAAAAATCTATATGATGATTTTACCATTTTTGTATACTATGACAGCACTCTTGGTAAACAACATAATAGGTAACACATAAGCAATTCAGTTTTTTACAGCAGAGTGAAACTGTTCTTTTGCAGCACTGAATATAATCCAATCAACAGAAGCAATAGGAAAGATGAAAGCCTGAAAGAAGGAAGAAAACAGTATAGGAAAACAAATAAAAGATGGCAAGAATCATCTAAGATCATTTAGGCAAGGAAAAAAGTAAGTTCAGAAAGTACAAAAGGCACAGGAAAGTGAGAAGAAAATTAAATTGAAGAAAATAAGAGGAAAAAAGATCAACCAAACAACAGTTAAACCCTAGAAAATTCATCCATATTCAAGGCAGTCTGCTTTTTTTCCTCTTACAAAAACTGATGAATATTGCTATGGAAATTGTGATAGAAAAACCATGACTCCTCTGAGCATTCACAGAGTCGTTATTTAGAAAAATCCCAACCCAAACAGACTACTTTCCTGCAATTTTTATAGGAAAAGATTGAAAAGAGAACCACTTTTAAAACCAAGCTTGTTTAAGCTTCTATGCTTTCTGAGGCAGTAGAATAGAAAAAAGGCTGGTTTTTCCCATCTTTAACGAGGAAATTAATATGCAATCTGATTTTACAGGTTCATTGTTAAAAATGCAAACCACTGTTTTTATAATTTGTGTTCAGAAGATAGGGCAGCACTTCAATTTTCTTCTATGTATTCACATTCTTATAAAGAGATACTTAGTCCATACAGTGTTAAAATCTATTCTATTGGCCAGAAGAGGAAAGCATAATAAAATAAAAAACTTTTCTGAGATGACAGATCTATGTTCTTTCATGGGAATAGCAGAAAATGTGCCAAATCAGTCATAAATTAACTTTATCAGTCATAAATTAGCTTTATCACATAAGTCAGATATGACATGATTTAAACCACAGAAATGTGGTTTAAATGTAACAAAGCTAATGTGTGACATTATGTCCTAGTCCTCAGCAGAGTGATGCACTCAAAGCAAAGAATGATCCTCTCCAATGTGCCAAAAGAGAGTAACTCCAGTGTTATCTGCCCTTGATCCCTGGGCTGCTATGTTTTATTTCATCCATTCAATGATGAAATGAAATTCGATTCATTTATCTACACTTAGCAACTTGCTCAACTAGTCTCTGATTGAAAATGCCCACATGATGAGGAAATCAAGTATTTTCCATGCTCTCCCCACTTCTCCCCTTCCTAAAAACCTTGGTGGCCAGACCCAGCCATGACCAGCTCTGCTCTCACCTCAGGGAGGAAGTTAGAGGGCATTTTCTGATGTGTAGTAACTGACATGTTACTCACAAGTATTTCCTCCTTAAGAAACCAGCTTATGTTTCTATTCTGTTTTCTATGATTAATTGCATTTGAGAAAAGTATATTCAGCAGTGGATTCCAAGCATAACAAGCAGCTGTTAAAAAGCATCCACTGTAATTAAAGTGGTTTTAGATTTACAAAGAGCTGGCTTTCTCACTGGCTTCTTAATTTGAATCTTGCAAAGTTTGCTCCAGTCTTGCCTTTGTTTGGTTAATATTTATGTAAAGGAATATGAGATAGGGAAATAAAGGTACAGATTCAGGGAGAAGAGCTTAACATACATAGAATCCTCTCTTCCCCACACACACTCCCCCATATCCCACAACAGATGTTTGCTTATTTTTTAACTAGTGTATAGCAAAATTCAGGGTGGGAACACATAGGAAGAGTCAAATACTGGTTCTAAAATCAAAAAGCTCATTAATTGTTCCACACTTTTTTCTGATTTTTAAAATATATAAAATAAGAAAAATAATTTAAAACCAAGACCATGAATTTATATACATAGAAAACCCAGTCATCTCTCCTTGTGTGTGAGTTCCATGTTATAAACCATAAATTTTGTTATAAAAATGTCTCCCATATTTGTAAATGTTATGATTGTGTTAAAATAATAATGCTTATGTAATGCCAGAATAGATAGCATGCAAAGTGATTACAGTGAGCAAAGAAGAACAGCTGGTTAGAACACAATAGTCCTCTGTCACAAGAGCTTGGAATTTATTTTGTGTGAGCAGCACTGCATGTAGATTATCAGAAGTACCTGTCAGATAAATTACCTGTGGGAACCACTCTGACTCCCCAAGTGCTTTGAGGAATGTTGCCTCAGAATCAGTAGGAATAGTGCTGGGAACACAAGCTCTCATCAGCTTTTTAAAGCTCGCCTTTGTCTGTCGGATGTCACTGAATTCAACAGGAACAAATTCACAATTCAAAGCAAAATCAAGTTTGAACCCCTGTATGAAAAGGACAGCAGCAGATGTAGTTTAAAAGGGAAGCATATTTTTCACTGACAGTCTCCTTAAATCCCAAAGTCTTGCCTGCTTTATTGCTAAATAATTAATTCCTCATGAAAAATCTGTGTAGCTAAACACCTGCCCAGGCTAATAAAAAATAAAATAAAAATCCTTGCAAAATGTACCATAATAAAGTACCCAGCTAGATCCATAACTGCAGAATGTACTGCACAGCAGTCACATTTTCAATAATAATAATAATAATTCCAGCAGTAACAGTGGTGAGAAAACAAAGTTGAGTGACAATCTGCTCAGTTGTTCATACACAACACAATGTGCTGCCTTTAACATTTTTAAAGCAAATCAACAATAAACAAATAAAAATGAAAATATCTGTACAGATGACATACGAACAGTGCAGGACACATTTTGGGAGTTCAGTAAAGCAGAAAAAGGTACCCCCACACCCAAAAAGAACCCCCATAACTGCAAATAGGCTGACTCATCTAAGCAGTCACTGGACACGGAGGGAGTTGTTTGTCTGAAGTACCTGGTTCAGCACAGAGCAGCAGCTGGATGGTTTTCCTAGCAGAATTCCTCATGTTTTACTCAACTTACTGCATTTAGCAAAGGAGCAGTAAGAGAGGAGGACTGAATTAAGAGAACAAGTTAGCTGAGTGAAGAAAACCCCATCGAAACCCAACGGACTATGATGAAAAGGATAATATGGAGAACGTTATTAGGAAAAACAATTCTCAAGCATGAAGCATCACTGAAGATGTTCATGCCAAACTTCTTGAGTTTTCTTCAGAAATTGCTTTCATTGGATTAAAGCTGGCCTGCAAATAATCTTCATTAAGCTCCTTCACAGAATGCCAAGCGAAAATGCAGGAAAGTGAAAGCCCGGCTTTAATTCTGTTTATATTTTGGCATGGTTCAAAAATAAATTCAATAACTCAACAATGGTAAGTTGTAATAATGCATGACAAAAGCAATTGAGGAAAGTAGCACCATTTCTTTAAAATGTCATATATTTCTGGTTTCCTCCTCAATTTATGTGATGTGATATTTAGCAGAATAAAGCAGTAGTTTCTGCTACACAACTTTAGATGTGTGATTGTACTGTTCGCTTATCATTCATTAAGAAATCAAACAAACAAAAATAGTCATTATTTTTGGATTTTAGCAATTTAATTCTATGTACAGCAAGACGCCTCCACCTCCTGACAGAACATAATTTCAGAAAAAAATGAATAGTCATGTGTTTTCCTACTACCAATAATAGTTTTTGGATCTTTTGTATTTCAAAAAATACATAATATTTTTTGCATGTTCACATTCTGAATAAGAGAGTAGAAATCATTTCAAAAATACATAATATTTTTTGCATGTTCACATTCTGAATAAGAGAGTAGAAATCATTTCAAAAATACATAATATTTTTTGCATGTTCACATTTTGAATAAGAGAGTAGAAATCAACCGGTTTTTTAATCTCTGAATGCAGAGATTTAAAAAAAAAATCTGAAAACAATTTCAGGAAACAAGTAAAACTACTAAGAATTAGATGATATCTGTTTTTCAAACAACTGCATCTAAACCATTAAAATCTAGGAAAAAATATGTACAAAACTGCAGACATCATGGTCCTCTTCATGCAGTCAAATCAGGAGTTCTGGGCTGGCCTTATTCTCATCAACTTGGCTTTGGGTGATTTTAGTGCTGCCCACAGTAACGAAGGCTTCCTTCTCTGAGAATTGCTTCCCTGACTAACAACATTCTGTCTCCTTCATAACACATTTCAACCCAACAGGAAGAATAAAACTGCACTTTCAATTACCAAATCAGCCTGTTTGATGTTTCTCAAAAGAGAAACCACTGAGCAGAGGGCTCAGCTGAACACGAGATGAGCAGGCAGCAAGGTCAGAGGACAGCAGTGTGTATTTAGGTGTCATTAAGCCTGGCTCTGAAAGCAAGACCTTGCAAATACAGAGCTCCACTCCTCTCTGGTCATCTGCTGCCCATTTGGATCTCTCAGCTCAACTACACATCAACACTTCACCAAAAGTGGCAATAGAGCTCTGTGCACAGAACTTTAGTTGAGTTTGAGCCTGATCTTTAACTGCTCTTCAAGATAACTTAGTATATTTTAATTTAGGTTAACTTTGTTGCATTCTATAACCACAGAGCTGGATTTTCACCCAGCCCAGCCCTGACTTAGCAATACAACATTAATTGTTATTCTGCATATAGAAATAACTCTCATTAGACTTTACACCTTTAGGACAGTTACCCATACAGCTTCTCTAGAATATTATTTACTGTTTCTAACAACGTGAGAGTAATTAAACTCAACCAAATAAAAACTACGTTAAACATAGGAAAAAAATTGCCATTACCCGTAACTGAGATTTTTCTCCAAATATATAGAGGGCTGCTTGTCTTCTCAAAAGCTGACTTTGCAGAAAAGAGCTGCTGCTGTAGGGAGGGGTGTTATCTTTCCCTGCAAGTCTTGCACCAACATCAATGAATGGAGTCTGAGTGTTGATAAATCGGTTGCTTGAACGAAGACTCGCCCATACACCTTCATAAGGACGAAGAATATTTAAAAACCTCTTTGTGTGAGGCACTGGAGATCAGAATTACTAAGACATATGCTTAAACATGTCACATGCATCCCTCACATGACATAATTAACAGCATGTGCTGGAAAAAAATTGTTTCGTAACAAAAATTATCAAAACCATCCTACTGCATTGTTATTTAACCTAAGACACTCATCTAACTCGGTCCAGGGCTTTGTATTGTAGATAAAATTGTTGCTATGATATCAGTAACATGGTGATAAATCACAATTTGCAAATAGTAATGTCCACGTAAGTGCACGGAAATGGAATTTGTAGAGGGACAGAAATCAGAAAAGTACAGAAATCCCAAAGCTAGCAAGACCATGAGCTTGGAGCAGTGCAGTGTGACGTGGAACCACGGACTGCACCTGAAAGCAGCAATTTTTGAACGGCATCACACCAACATCCCAACAGCACTCTGAGTTTGCACCTTGCTGCTGCAGCTCTACTGGCACTGCCAGGGGAGGAAATTCCCACAGCACACAGACATGCTCTAATCTCATCATGCTTGAGTAAGTTTTGGTGATTTCAACACAAGATAAAGCAGTGATAGACCAATTGCCAAGGCCTGCTTAGTGACAGAAGAAAAGACAAGCAGTAAATATTTTTCTGTTTCTTGTACCTCAATTAACAACCAGGATTTCATGAGATTGTTTTTGTGTGTGCAATGTGAGGCATGTGAAAGGTACTGGATTCTCAGAGTATGAATAGCACTACTTGAAAATCAAATCCCTTAAAGTACACTAAATTTGGCATTCAAATGGCAGTGTGAAATTCTTTATCCCAATATGCAGTAAATCAGATTATCAGAAGAGACTCTTGTCCATAAATCTGTGAAGCAAGATATCCAAAAGAGGCACCAGAAATACCTCATAGTACTAGAAATTTAGATACTATAGGACCAACACCCACCCCTCTTCAGGAAAATCCAATAATGTGCATAGTTAACATTTCTTGCATAGAAGAAAAAAAGATGCAGATAACAGTAAATTCCACTGAGATAGTTCAACCAGCAAAATAATTTTATTCTATTTTTTAGAAGCAGGATTAGGTTTCTATTAAAAATAATTCCATACAATAACCCTCAACAGGGACCTGTCTGTAGAGCTTAGCTTGTCTGCCTGTCTGGCTGCTAGTCTGAGACGTGAGCAGATGAACTGCAGCAACTGAGAAAGGCTGGCAGAGAGTTCTGAGTCAGTAACAGCTCTCAACAGCTCCCACTTCACAGCCAGCCACTTTCATAGAACACCTCAAACACTAAAGCAGCGTGTTGAGCACAAACTTTTGTTCCACATCTCAGCTAAAGACTTTAGCAAGCGGAAATCAAAGCAAACACTTAATAAGAGAAATAAGCTCTTGCTCATTTGGTATGAAAAATGCAAGCTCCAACACAGACTGCTGTCCCCAAAGATGAAGTGCACGAAAATACACAGTGACACTTCGGAGCATTTCACAAATGCACCCATCATTAGCACTTGTGGCACATCAAAAGCAACAAAACTGGCCACAACTACATGCAGATGAACATGTTTACCAGCATGGACAGCAGTGATTAAAAGGCACAATTAGGTTTCTATTGTAATTTTGCCTAGTAGTTTATTTTTGTTAGCAGTATCTTGCTGCTGTTATTTGGCATATGCCATATTATTATGACTTTCTGATTTGACAGTAATCAACCTTCCCCTGTTCATTAACATTAACAATAATTAAGGAAAGAAATGCATTGACGAGATAATAGTATCTCTTAGCTATTTTACTAAAGCAGTAGGAATACTAAATACTCTTTTCCAGAACTGATTTTTAGCTGTTCAAAATTTCCACACAGAAAATTTTCTACATATCACTCTGTGTTAGATCATTGTCACTGAGCATACATTCAGTGGGCAAAAAACCTCCAAAACATAACAAAACCACAACACTGAACTAAAACCTCCAGAATTTTGTTAACATGGAAACAAGGCTTTCTGTCAGTATCACTTTAGAATGAATTAAGACATTGCAGCAGAAGATGGTAGAAAAGAATGGGCTTTCAGGACACAGAATACAGTACCTTGATGGACTCTTTCCTTAGTTGCTGATTTGGAATTTGAATGAGTGAAACATTTATCTCTGTACCCAAGCACTGGCAGATAACAGTTAAGACAGAAGGAGGAGGAATGGAATGCACATTGCAGCGAAACACATTGCAGGAGAGAAGAAAAGGGTTACTTATTAATTTCCAAAGATCTAGTATATATTGCATTTCTTTACAGTACATGATTTATCAGACAGCACAAGTCTTAGCCATCACAAGACAAAACATCAATCAAGCCACAAAACCAATATAAAATGGGAAGGAGGTATCCATTTATCAAACAGGAATAATTTCAATTGTCACTGCAATAGCTTCAAACACGTAGCACAGCCATCATGTGTTTTTCCATGATTATAATATCAAAGGAAATATAATGCTGAATACTTTATTGAAAGCTTCTATTCAGCTGAAAGCTAGCTTAACTAAAAATCCCAACATTAATGCCTGTTACAAAAAACTGGCTTAGTCTAGGGACATTAAGTATAGAATTTGATGGGCATCAAAATTAAAGCAGAATGCAAGATATTAGTTCTATACACCTACAAACATTTTTAAAGGCCTGTGTACAAGTACATAATTCAGAAAACATTTAATTTCTAGCACAGAAAGAGATTTTCTCTCCCCTTGCAAAAATCCTCATTTTCAGTGGGAGCATTATATGTTTAGCAGTGCATATATCTTTGGCTCAAAACCCACATCAACACAACCAAGTCCTTTTAATACAAATATTCTATTAAATCAGACTCAAAATGTTAATGTTTCCTGCTTTGAAAATAACTCTCTGAGCTGGGCCTGTATTTATTAATTCTAAATATCCTAGTATTTTTCCAATAGCAGCAAAACATACCGAGAAAACTTTTTTGTTCTGCTAAATTACACAGTAACACCAGGTAAGAAGTGATGCTCTGTAGAACCACATTACACTTACAAAGTAATATAAGAGGAAAAGCTATGGCTTTTGAATGAACTTACAATTCTCAGGAAAAAATGTATTTTCAATGAAAATATATAATGAAACATAAGTATTTGACCAAATATTTCAGATCAAAACCAACCTGACTGAGCTTTGGGCAGATGCTTCGTGACAATGTTCCAGATAAAGTAAAAAATCATACTTGACACAGACACAAATATTTAGAACAACTGATGAGTGTTCAGAACAATGATGGTTTTAAAAAATGAGAAATACTATTCACACACTGGAACATTTATTCTAACTTAAATTTTAAAATTATATGTATTACGATACATTGTCTGGCACAAAAAAATAGAAAATGTAATTTTCTACTGGTGTATCATAGCTGAACCTGGCTTTTGAGCCATGGTATGTGTGATAATAAACACAAGGAAAGAAAGGCTGATCCAGAATCCAAACCACAAAAATACTGCTATTGTATTTTGCACAGTGTAGGGTATAATCCATAGCTGCTTGCTGCTTCACATGTGAAATACATCTAGCTGTGAAAAAGTAGTGAGAAACTTCGTAATAATGGATTTGAGAACATTTTTAGAGATTTTATATACTCTCTGTATTTTAGAATTTCTTTTGAAACAATCGTATCAGCTAATCTAAAACCCCTAGTGTTTACTTCTCTCCAGAGAGATATTCCCTTTCTTTGTTCCCTCTTCCCCTGTCAACTTCTCACCTTCACCAGGGCTCCCACTGTACTTGTCAAACATTCTCATGTTTCAGCAAAGTCCTCACATATCCTGCTGAGCTGTGAACAGACACCTTTCAGACACACAGGGCAGGTGTGGCAGCGATCCAGCAAGACACCAGATAACTTCCCTGCCCTCTTCCTGATTACTGCTGAAATTCAGCCAAGGGACTTCAATGTCCAACAAAACAACATCTGTGACCTAATAGTGCCTTCAGGCTCCTTTTTTACCTTCTCTGAGTAGCAACAAACTCATCCTATCACACTTACCACGAACTCTAATCCTAGAAACCAGCAGCAGTTATTTCAGTAATCCCTTTATCTTCAAAAGACAACTTCCACACAGCCACCAGCGAGCTTTCCCTGACTTATCTGGAGCACCTTCTCTGCCCCTCAGCACCTCTTGGCTCTTGGTGCTTTTGTGCTGGCACGAGGGGATGGAACACAACCAAACCTCTGCTGTCAGCCACCCAACACTGCCACTGCTCCAGGGCTCAGCCAGGCTGGGCACTGCCACCATCTATCCAACAACTGCAGCCATTATTTCCTCCTGCTCTCTTCAGCCCCAGCTATTTCACCCAGCCAGGTAAAACCACCAGCTTCATTCATCCCCAGCTACAACACAACAACAACACAGGGAGCACAGAACACAAACAGAACTCTCACATAAGAAATATGCATTTACTATGATTAATGAAAATGCACAGAACTCGCCATTCTTTGGTGATCCCCTCCTCTCCTGTCCTCTTCTGCCCTTCCTCTCTTCCCCTCTGCTACAGTTCTCATGCCACTTCCCCAGACATCTACGAGCATTTTCCTTTCTCCCTCCCTCTCATGTTCTTCCTTCCTTCATTTCCTTAATCCCATTCCACCTCTTCTGGAAGTTTTTCTCTATGAAGTATTTTTATCCTTCCCCATATGAAGCTATAGGTTTTATATCACACAAGAAGATTTAGGTTGGAATGGACCTCAGCAGGTCAATGTAAATCCAACTAATTTTAGATGGGGTATCGAAAGAGAAGAAAAACAACTTTTAGATGCTTAGAAATAATTGTAAAACGAGCCTTCATGGCTAAAAGGTAATAAATCAAATATAAGATGCCCCCTTTTAGGGAACAGATTAATCTCTATTTTAAGAAACCTATATTTAAGGAATTTGGTGCACTAATTTATGCACATAAAAAAATAATTTAACAATTTCATCAGACAAGAAGTGTGGAGGTAGCTGGAATCCCCCTAACAGAATGAAAGGTTCTTGTAGAAATGACACTGATGAGCCCCTGTAACTAGGAATAACTATTTCCAAAGAATGCACTAGATCTCCCTACCTAATACACCTGGCCACATAACTCCCTACATCTTAGAGTAAAATTATTCACAGATTATTTGTAATGTTATGAAGCATCAGCTAAGCTTCAGACACATATTGGAACGATCTGCAATTGCAGATTCTAAAGTCTATTAAGTGCTTATATAAAAATATGCATTTTCAGGCCGTACATAGACAAATTAAAAATATGGATGAATCCCAAATTATTTAGAAATATAATCCCTATTTGAGTGCTTAATTTTTCACTAATTCCAACATGAAACCAACTTTCTTTCAATGGTAAGTAAAGGATTTGAACAGAAATTAGATCCTTAGATAATGTTATGGACTGAGGCCAATCTAATTTCTGTTTTATTGTTTCACAGAGCAATGAAGCAATAAAGAGCATAAATATTTTTATTTCACTAACATTTTTTCATCATTTATTACTTCAAATTGTAGACTTTGAGCTAGTCTTACTAACCTCCTCGAGCAAAGCTATTGGATAGATTTACATCCAAATGTCCTGGCACTACCTGCTTAAACACAGTAGACATTCTTGAAGCCCTCGTTTCAGTGCCTAAAGTCAGCCAAAAAAAGAATAGAAGATTAAAAAAGCTACAGTGTTAACCAGACTAACACTTAATATGACCGATAAAATGCCCCTTTTCACCCAGTACAGCTTATTCTTGCCAATTTTGTACTTTAGATTTATTTTTTAAGACAAATGCATACATTGGCAATAGCATGGAGGTGTTAGATACAGCTAAGCAATCAAAGTATTTTACAATAAATGAAGCAAAGCACACACACTTTGGGATGGTGTTACTTTACAAGAAAAGCCACTGTTTGGCAGTATTAGGCCAATTAAAACCAACTGAGTAAGACAAGACAGACACAATTTCAAGTCACATAGTCCCTCCTGACATGTTGGGGTTACCTTCACCTAAACCTTACCAGGTTTCATCATAAAATAACTGAAATAAAACATGGATTAATTTTGTCATGGTTCCACCGAAGCATAACTGAAATAGTGTATTTTGAAAGAGTTTTCACTGCAAAAAATGCTCTGTTTGGAAATTACATTAGTAGAAACCATTATGAGTATGTAAAGCATAAAGAGGCCTATATGCCTTCCACTGCTGCTGCAGCTACACAGTGTTATCTGTTCTGATCTTGCAACCTCATACTTCCTCATCATATAAAATGGAGCAGATTTGGCATTCTTTCAAATCTGGTAATTTTTTATTCAATATGCAGTTTACTGTTAATTTGTTATAAGAGACTTTACTGTCAGATTAATACTGAAAACTACTTTGGGAAGATCATAAACATTCTTTACCTACAGAAAATACATTCACTGAAACGAAGAGTGAATAGGCTACCTGGAAAGTCTAACAATAAAGAAACAACAGAATTCATATGGAAAATTGAACTAGCACCAAATCAGAGAAAAGTCACCCATCAGTTTAACCAGAGAAAAGCACTGTACAGACCAATTTTACCTGGAGACAGAGCAATTGTTGGGCTAACAGTGAGAGTGTTACTGCCATTCATTTTGCAGTGGACGGATATCACATTCAGTAAGGCTTGTAGGTATTTCTCCTGTTCTATACTGCTTGAAGATTCTAAAGAAGCAGGAGCTAGAGTCACAAGAAGAACGGAACACATTAAAAAAGAAAAATACAATTTGTAAATACATAGAATAAAAGGCGGATTGTGTAAAGCAGAGCATTGAACATGTCCTAGTTTGTCTATCAAAGGTTCAAAAAGCCTTTCCTCTGATGACAAGCTGTTCATCACCTGGCTGCACAGCAGGACCCAGCAATGTTCTCTTGCACTCCACACAAAGCTGAACTTCTGAAACTGTTACTTCATGGTCACTACTTAAAATATTTATCATCAGCCACTATGTGATCAGCACAAACTGAGTGAAGATAATGCAGCTTTCCCTTCACTCTCCAAACAAAAGGTAACATTTCTAAGTTTGTGCTACTTGTCAGCAGAATGTGCAGAGAACAGACAGAACTGTTCCTTTAACAAAAGTAAGTTAAAACCATATTCAACCAGCTCTTCCTCATTCCAGAAAAGGAAGGTTACTTACCTGTACTTGGAGGTTCCTTGGGATACAGTGCCCATTAAAAAAGTTAAGAAACCGTTAACAAAACATAGAAGCAAGGGAAAAAAACCCCAAAAATAATAATTAAAAAAATAATCTCAACTAGAAAAACTTCACCCATTGTGTCCAGGTGCAAGGACTTAAGGAAAGGAGATGAAGCTCAGGTCCTGGGCCATAACATGATGACAAAATAGTGTTCAGGATCAATGAGTCAGTTTATTTTTTTTCAAATGGCAAACAAAATGTTTGGCATTCCAGTTTATTGCAGCCACCTCTGGACTTACCATAGGACAAAAGTTTCATAGCTGCTTAAACCAGGATTTGGTATCTTGATCACAAGAGCCAAGATTTGGAATAAGAGACAGAGTCAAAGAATTTGACTGAGCACATTTTGACAAAACACAGTGGTAATTTGTAAATAGTTTTCCCCAATGATGATCCAATCAGACTCTATGCTGGAGACTAATAGACAGTAAGCTAATTAGCTGGAGGTGGCAAATGAAATTTCCAGATAGAAATTAGTGTCTGAATTGAAAGTACAATTAAGAAGTGAAGATAGTTCCTGCAGGAAACATCATGCAGTTTCTATCTGACCAAGTGGAAAAAGCCTGAGGAGGAACATTATTTTCTCTTCAACTCCTAAGCAGGATTTACACATCCTGAAATTCACTGGAATGATCTCTAGGTCCCCTAGTCCTTGAAATAATGCCACAAAAAGTCAATTTAGGTCTTAACAATTTAGTTATATGAAAAGAAATGAATCATCTAAACAAAAGGATAATGTCTATACCACTTGCACTTACGAAGTTTTATTTTGTGCAGTGTTGTGTGTGTTTTAAAAAACAGCTTCACTTCCATCAAAGTCTGTCACTGAACCGAGCAGCTATCAGAATTAAAGAGTGAGGGCAAAAATGTCCTTGTGAAGGATTAGAGATGGAAAATTTGCCCTTCATCCTTAGCACACATCATCCCATCACAGCAGCATAGAGTGGTAACTCCAAGCATTGCCCCTTCCTGCACAGGTGAACTGGGATTTCTATGAAATGACTCATCCTTCAAGAGCTCTATCTCATGTGAAGGTCACCACAGCAACATGGATTTAAACAAAAGATGGGGATGGAGATCCTGGTAGCAATTTTATCCCATTTAATTTTTCTTTCATCTCAGGGAAGAAATGCATTGCTTAGTCCTGCAATGCTAATATGTGCTTTATATGCCTGGTCTCAGGTTGCTCCATCTTTATCTTACAAGTCCTAATGTAATCAATAATCGAGCCTGAACGGATATAACTGTTCTCTTGGATGGTATTACCACATCCAAGAAACACAAATGTTCTTCCCACAGGGTAGCTGAGCAATAAATGCTAATTTAGGTGTAGAATGCAATATTTGGAACTACAATGCTCTGCAACAAAATTCCCAGAGAGGTCAAAGTAATTCAGAAACCAACTTGCAGGTTTCAAAGGAACATTTCAAAAGACCTATATAATCTCCAGCTCATATCCGAACATCTGTTAATAATCTTTTTTTGGACAGATGTAAGAAAAATACAATTCTGTTGCACAGTTTGGTTTCACACAGAAATTAAGTACTGTGCATAATCTCTTTAAAAAATATGTTTCGTGCTTCTTATATAACATATTGACCTCCAACTATGCTTTAAGAACTTGTGTAACACACCACGTAACAGGAAATCACAAAAATGTTCATTAAGTTCCAGCAGGTCCTCTCTGTTTCTCTGTATCAATCCAGAACTGACCAGTAAAAATCTACTGCTATGAATCTCTGCTTAGGAGAGAATGAATCTGTCAATTTGAACTTAATTTCAGATTATCTTTGTCCTCTTAGTTTGCCTCACATTGCATTTTTTGATACAGACTTTCCTTCACTGTACACAACTCCTGCTGAGGCAGCTGTGTGTAACTACCTTTGCTGATCGGTTTTGTTTCACCAAGCTTCAACTTCATTCTGAGTAAGATAAATATCCTATAAATATTCTCCATTTTCCTTGCTGTACCTTCATGAGGAAAGTCTCCATTTTCTTCACATTTTAAAAGAAACAGTAACTCCAGAAGAGAGTTATCTGTCAGACACAGTTATTGTCAATCAGTTTATCTACTGCATAGTATTCTGCTGGATGTATGGCAATGGAAATACAAAAGACTATATAAAATTAAGAAAATAAACCACCTACAAAAGCATTAAGATTGCACACAAGAAACATGTTTTCATGGGTCAGGCTTTGTGGGTCTTGATTTGGAAGGCTCTCCTACTCCCATGCACAAAGAAATGATAGCTGCTACAGAAAGCATCAAAGTGTTTGTCCTTATATAATTTCGAGACTATTCCTGCAGATTTCTTCCAATTTATTCTATTTGTACCAGGTTAAAGATGCCTCATCTGTATTTCAGCCAGGACAATCAGTATTAAATCTGTTTGAGACTAACATTTGAACTGCCATGCCTAGGATTCACACCATAAGCACGTGGAAGAACTGGTGCAGCCTTTAGCTTTGGCAGCTGCTGTGACAATTATTGAATCACTGAAGTACTTCCATTTTATTAATCCTTTCAACAAAAATACATTATATAAATTTCAATTCATTGCCTTCATTGCTCATCACTCCAACTAAAAAAAAAGCTGCCACAAAACACTGAAGAGTTACACTGAACCAGTGCTATAGCAATGAATATTCAGCAGATGTGATTCAGTGATTCACAAATTAATGTTAACAGCCAGTCCAGACACTGTCTAATGTAAAAACCATTTTTCTAGTATCTCTGAAACAATGAGATTTTAAACGTGCATTTGATACAAACAAAACCTCATTATGTCTGATATAAATTGCTCTTAAAAAGTAGGAGAAACATGGTTTTCGTAAAGGTATTCTGTGAAGGAAAAATCATGGAGGACTATGCAAAAAATATTTAAATAATGTAATTTTCAAATTACTTTTATGCCACTTGTATATAATTGTACAATATGTTTCTTATAGGTTTTGAAAAATTCTATAGAACACACGAGTCAAACCTTTTAGTTGCATTTTAGCCATTACTGGGGAGAAATGCAAACATAAACACAACAAAGGAATTTCTTTGCTACCTTAACGAGTTTCTGGTATTCCAATGAGACCTCACATTTCCTTTTTCTCCAAAAAGAAAAATTATGGCCTAATTCTGGATTTTGATTAAACAACTTTGATTAAAGAAAATACTGACTCTTTCATTCTTGGCTTGAAATTAACTCCGAAAAAGCCATCAGCATAAGAGATGGAAATCCAGGCAGTCTTAACTATCCTAAACACTGCCTGTGAATGATGGAAGTCAACTAACGCTATTTTCAAAATTAGTGTTACCCTATTATTATATTCCTCTGAAAAACTAACTATTCTGATAAATCTTGTGTTGGTCGAATCTCTGTCCAAACTATTCATTCATATTTTTTGAACTGCTTTCATACCATTCAGGATTTTGACATACAATAAATAATAATATCAGATAACCATTCATATCCTGAGACTTCTGATTCAACTGAATCACTGATTTTCCTCCTGCAAAATAAGCATTTCTACGTGAAATTCCTTCTACAGAAAGCCTGGCTGCATCAACTCACCCGTGGGATGTGTGTTTTGGGATTTGAAGAGGCCCACCACACTTTTTCCATGAAAGCCCCCAGATCTAAGCAGCAGAGTGCTGTTTTTGGTGTTCTTCCAGCAGACAACGGGCAGCCGATTGTGGCGGTAACAGCGAGCCACCCTCTGCAGGCTGCTGTCCTGCACAGCCTGAGGGACCACCAGCAGCCCAGGATAACTGCATCGACAAGAAGGTGAAGAGAAAAAAACGGAACAATTAAAACTGCTTTCAAAATGCTCAGCTGCAACGAAAAAAAAATCCTAAAATTACAAGGTGAAAATATGACTTGATGAAAATACACCTTAACTGTCGGAATTACTTTTATTTTTAAAGTAATTTTTAGTCCAAGCCTAGCAAATACATTAATCTAAGCAAACTGCATTTTCAACAGAAATTGAATTATGAAAAAATTTGTAAGAGTATCACTACTAATCACTTTCCATTTAAGGTTACATTTTATTTGGTAGTATTTTTCTTCTTCGCATATCTCTTATCTGTCACTATAACAAAGCCGTATTTTTAAGCATGACAGAAAATAGAATTTTGAAGTATGCAAATGATGATGTGGATTTGTTTTGACAATTGTATATGAAATATGAGAATTGAAAGGAAAGCATGTTAGATTGCCTAAAGTATCACAACGAAAATAATAAATTTTGGTTTACGGAAAAATACATTTAAATTTTACAGTCAGATTCCTTGGAATAGTGTGCTTGAAACTGCATTTTTGTGTTCTTTTTAAAACACTGCAATACACTTAGAGATTAGGAAATTCACTGATATAATACCTTTAAAGATCGAAAACACAACAAGATGGTTAGTTGTGTTCATGTCAGTGAAAGAAGGATTCAAGCAATATGAAATATGATTTTCTATCTCCTCCAAAAAATAAAAAATCAACTTAAATGCCAATTTCATATGTTAAGAAGAAACTAAGATGAGGAACAGGAAACAGCTACTGCTTACTAAATAACTTTTATTCCCTCTAAATACACTGTTTCTGCAAATTCAGTTCTTGGACATTTATTGAACTGCCCTCAGACAAAATAAATGTGCATGGTATTTACAGTCTACACAGTAAACACAATAATATAGCAACAGGTAAGTAGTGAGATTTGTAATTCATTCAGATATTAATTGTATTTCCCAAAAAACCCTAGAGAATGTTAAAAACATGTGGGTTCAGGGGAGGAAAGAGTTGTCTGTATAATGTTCAAAGCATAATGAAAATGGACAGATTGCACGCCTCCATCTGCATTGTACTCCATGGTGACTAAACAAAACCAGTACTCTACACAAGTCAGAAAACAAGAAAGGATCTAGTACTTTTCTTCTGTGCCCTTCTTCCTGGCAATTCCATTGTCCATAATGAAAGCAATGACCAGCCCAAACTGGATCTACAGAATGCAAATGTCTTCTGATATGACTCACGTAGATAGGCTTTTGTATTAAGAGGAATTTTTGTGGGCAGTGGTAGTAAACTACAGCAGCTTTCACAACAAAAAAAAAGGACTTAGTAACGCTGATGTGCTAAAACACAGCATGTGACTTTCAGCACATGATAAACTTTTAAAGTAGATGTTTTCATGAAGTCAGTTGTAACACATGCTTTTTATTTTGAAGAAAACAGTCATTTATAATTGCTTTTGAAGCTTGCTTTTTTATTTAGGAACAGAAGAGATTTTAAATGCCAATATATTCATGCAGATATACATAGATGTGTCTCTACTTTCAAGAACTTAAGTGAATTGGTACACTCACCTCCTGCAAAGGGAATACATCCTGTTCAGTGCAGTTATTCTTAAGTACTCTGTTTTTGAGCGGGAAGAATTAGTGCTGATGGTCCCCAGCCCCAAACGCTGATAGTCCCTGAAACAGGCTCTTTCCACTAACTGCTCCATGGTGGATTTTTCTGATGCTTTCAGGGTACCACTGGTGTGCAGCTCGCTGTCATCTGAAACTAAAGGTAAAAATCTTCCTGGGGAGGCCAGCAGTTACACAGCACACAATGCTACTTTCTTGTAAACAAGTTTGTCCTCCTCTCAGTGATGAATGGCAAGATCCAGGACATGCAAACCACAGTTTATCAAATTTATAAACACTAAAATAGTATTTTAGACAGGAAACCTGACCATAGCACACAGTTACCTACTGGGCTCGTGACTGGCATAGCTGATGTCTTTCTAGCTAAAATCCTGGAGAAAGTTATCTCACATATTCACTTGAACTGAACAGAAGACAGATAATCTCTCTTTACCAATTTACAAATTCTTTACAAATTCATTACACATTCAAGATAAAAATCAACTGCACAAGTATTTTTTTTTAAACTCTCTTCAGAAGAGGTAACAATCTCTTTAAGGCTTGGTTCAGCCCAAGGAATGTTTCAGTGCTGTAATTTCACAACAGATGACGGCTGGGTTCCGAAAGTCTCAGTTTCAATGTCAGACCGCAGCTTTCTTCAGCCGTGCACATCAGCTGCCCTTTCCAAAGCAGAAAAAACTTCAACCATGAGAGAGAAAAAACTATGTCACAAGTTCAAACCACTCTGAAATTCAAGTCAAGCAAGGTCTTCGTACAAAACCTGCCACCTGCCTATTAGTGACACTTTCAACCATTTCCAAATACTTCTGAGAGCAGATTTACTGCCCACAGCATGTATCAGTTACCTGCTACCACCTCAAGCATTGAAATATGTGCATATGAGAAGTATTTCTTCACAAATGAGGCACTGAAAAGTATAAAAGGATTTCAACTTAAAGCAGGACTTTACAAAACTGGAATTCCAAAGTATTTATAAAAATAAAAATTATGATATTATTAAAACTCTATTGGCAGTAGACAACATTCAGAATTTACAGGAGTAGTACCTCTATGATTTTTTTTCTGTGCATCTTAGTATGAAAGCTAAATGAATAATTTTCTTTGCCCTTTCAGCTAAAGAAAAAAAAATTCTCTATTTGATCTAAATAATGAAGTTGAACACTCTGGATCTCTTCTCTTTTTCCTCTTTTTTCATAGCTGTCATGGCAAGAAAAGTCACACAACATCTGAAGTATAAAGTGCACTAATGAGAAACGAATTTAAATGAGTTTTAGAAATAATTTTTTGGGGTCATACAGAAACTTGGTATTTAACAGTTTTGAATGGAATGCTATAACTGGCTCAGTTAAGATGAGGGTGCATTTTGTGAAATAATTTTTTCTAAATGGATTTTTCTCCCATGAAAGCAGGTATATTTGTGATCAGACTTTGCAAAACATTCTCCTGTACACAAAAAGCTAGAGATGAGAGCTCATATCCATGTCCTTAACCTGAAGAGGGAGATGAAGATACTTTGCTGCCTCAAGATTAACATGATTTATTTGATTTTGAAAAAACAAGGAATAATCCCTCTGTTTTAATGTTTTTGAGAGATGACTATTTGCAAAAGAAGGTTTCACAGTCTCTTGTTTTATTGAACACACCAATATGACCACTGTAAGAAAAAGAATTTACTCATGACTGAGAGATTCTACACTCTGAAAACAAAGAGATGAGGAGGAATTCGAGGGAAATTAGGGGTTCACTGGTAACAACTAATAACTACAGTACTGAGCCCAGTTTTGGTAATCACATTGCAAGTTATATGTGGGCCAGCTAAAGAAGTCTATGAAAGGAGCAATGAAGATGATCAGAAGTCTATCAAGACTAATAAACAAAGAACTGAAAGAACTGCAGATATTTAACACCCACAAAACAACAGAGAAATATTACAACAGACCATAAATACATTATGCATTGCAATCAGAATGAGGGGAATCATCTCTTCTAGATGTATAAAGTGGCAGAGTAAAAAATGAAGGGTTTAAATTGATGATGACTTTTAGTCCTGAATCTCAGAAAATTAATTGTTTTCTCCAGCATTAAGGATAATTAAAGTATTAGTATGAGCTGCCTAGAGTTGTGGAACCTTCACCTTTGAAGGCTTTTAAGAAGAAGTCAGGCAAACGCCTATGAGGAACAGATGAAGTATGTTGATCTTGCCTTGGGGCAGAGAGAGGTGGACTACTTGATCTCTTGAAGTTCCTTCCAGCCCTATCTTTAACATTTCTTTTCCAAGACAGTGCATCACCTGCTGTAAATAGGTCATTGTTGGTAGAGCTGCATAGTTTCCTATACTTCAGTTTCTGAGACTTGCAAACAAGTCAAAACCAAAGCCAAAGCCACAGCAGTCCATATAAAAGGAATTGCAGTGATTACTCCCTGTGGCTCTCTGTGCTCTGTCTGAAGCAGAGTCACTGCTGTTGACAGCTCCCTGTCCCTGATGTGCCAGTGCTGCATGGAGAGAAAAACAAACTCAGCCTTTGGTCACCTTAACACATTTCCAGTCAAGACACCTGGAAAGCAGCAGGCCTTAAGACTCACGAGTTATGATTCTTTTGGGTTTTTTTTTTTTTTAAGGGAAGGAAAAGAGTGACTATCACAAATCTTACATAGCACCTGTGTTCATGGAAGAAGAGTTGTTTGGTATATCAGCAATGGAAAAACTCTTAAAACATCATCATCAAGAGAATATGAATACACAGGTATGACTGTGCTTGGTGTCTCTGGGTGAAGGACACAAAATCACCTCAAAATCACCCAGGTACAGCCTGCAGAATTGCTTCTGACCCAAAGAACATGAACATCAGAACACATGCCAGCTCAGCACTTCGGGAAGATGATGGAAATTCAATTAAGAATGCAATTTTTCTCTCTAAAGAACACACTCTATAGACATTCTGTATTTTCCAAACCTTTCTTTTTGACTATTTCTCATCATTTTATCCGGAATGAAAGAAGACAAACTATTTTTTAGGTCGCCTGAAATGGCTTTCTTCCATTTGGGAAAGAACAGAGGCTTCAGTCCTGCTTTAGACAACTTTCATGCATCTGCTCATAGGTCACGTAAGTTGCCTTGCTCAGTGACCAAATATTCAACAGGGAAATTTGGCTCGTTTGATGTTTGAAAGAAATTATCAATGTTTGAAGAACACTTCATTATCTGAGATGCCTATGGTTTTTTTAAAAGAAAGAATGGTATGAAAAAACAACACCTGTTTATGTACAGGAGAATCTGGTTCCCTCTAGTGGTTTATTATAAATTAGCAGTGGTCCAGATAAGGATACACAGCAGAGAGTCAACAGTGTATGGGAGGAAAAGAGGCTTTTTGGGCAAAGTGCAGCTCCACACCATCACACAAACTGCATAAAGTGCCCAAACCCCTTTCTACCTTCTACCACAAAATCATTTCAACCAAAAATATGGGAAGTGGTATTTTCAGTAATAATGAGTTCTGCTGCTTTCAGACATCCTTTGTCAGTTCCACATCCACAAAAGTCTCCAATTTGCTCATTCTTGCACCTCACCAGTTACTGCCTTCTCATCATAGACTAATTGCAGATGTCTAGAGATAAATGGAAGCTGCAGCATGCTTCTGTGCTGTTTCATCTCCACTAGCATGAGGTAAAAATGATCTAAAAGATATCATATCTAAATAGTTTGACAATTAAAAAATAATCTAGTACTTTGCTGTACCACTGAATTAAGTCAACTTCCTCTTCTGCCTCGTCACTGAAAAAGAAAACACTCACTAAATGTACAGATTTGAACCCCTTCTCCTTCCTGTAGAGGAAGACCCTTCAATTTCTTGTTGAAGGCATTTCTCATTCAATACACCAGAATGGAAGCACAATAGGATAGACTTATTAACCAACATAGAAAAAAAAGTCATACTCTTACCAGAGATATCATCATCTTCATTCCAGCCAGGGCGATTCCCTCTCTCCTCCACTATTGTGCCTGTCTTCTTCTTCAATAAATACTGGCGCCCAATTGTCATCTTCCCAGCACGTTTCGCTCCCTTCACAATGCTTTTGGAGAAGGTGCTATAAATCCAAAGCAACAGAAGTATTTAGAAAGATTCCCATGGTTCTGCCTAATAGCATTTACAGATTTCTATGATGAACGCAAATAAAATGGATTCGATAATTTTCCACTTAATACAAACAATTATAAACGTCAGAAAAATTACTTCCTATGTTAATTTTTAAACAAAAATTGTATTACTTTGAGATAAATTTGTGTCTTTTTTGTCTATTGGTAATGAATAAGCAGATATCATCTTTCTTTTTTATTTTTTATTTTGCTAGTAATGTGATAAATCTAAAAAGTTGCCAAAGTAAAGGCAGGAAAAATAGAAATTACCTTTAAGTTTTAGGATTTCATTACTATCTTGGGATTCTACTTTCCTGTGTCAACAGTGCAATAATCAACAGAGAATTACAGGAGCTACCACTCTGGAATAGACTAATGATGCAGCTGGTCCAGTAAAAATTAATGTGCAACATAAAACTCAAACGAGGACCCAAAGCTCAAACTCTAAATTAAAAACCAGTAGGGCAAATGCATAGGGTAAAATTAATCCTAATCCATACTAGGTTCTAAGTGGGTAGGCTATTAATTATAAAGTAATACACAATTAATCTTGTTTCCATGTTGGCACAGCTCAAGATGCTACTTCTATTTTGTGTGTTTCAAAATGTAAAAGGTGCTTGTTCAAATCTACTGCAGCCAGAAATTTAGATAAATAATATAATTCCTATCCCAAATAAACATCTGTATCCTACTGATCTATCTCTTACTCAGGAAATACAAAGAGATGCACAATAGCAATCACTTATTTTGACATTCCTGAAAGCTGCTTGATTGATCTGCACTTGTGCAGAGCTTTCAGATTGTTCAGTGCATGTGGCTAATACAAGACAAGAACATCAGCAAGAACAGAAAAGAAGAAAGACTGTACCGGAATGAAGTGTTCTTTTCTTTCTGTTTTGGTAGAATTATCTGTGGTGCTGTTTGCCCAGCTGCAAAGGCAAAAGTGCTGAAGATGGACTGAGGATAGCGGAACTTCATCAACTGTTTCTTAAATATTTCCACCACTTCGGGACTTACTTCTTCATCAAATGCTACTTTAATCAACTGTGTATTAAAGACACGACATGTTAGAAACTGAAAAAAAATCTGAGAACTTCAGAAATTGAAAGATTCTAAAATATATTAGGAAAATTCCAATATTTTCGCAGTACTGTGCTCATCAGAAAATACAAACTTACGTACATATACCTTATTTATTTTGAGGGCTATTAAATATTTTAGTAAATTTTTATTTCCTATTTTAAATTTATGTCCTAGTACTAAGGTATCTTCACTAAGCAGCATCTGGAATTCTCATAAGATCAAATACAAAATATTTTGGTAAATCCAAGTCATAGTGCTGGCACTAAGACGTCTACAACAGTTCAAATTCTGGTCACATGGGACAGCTTAGCTGGGAAATAGTCTGCCAGCTCTGCCCCTATACTGGGAACTGAGGTTGGTAATGCACTTCAAAGACTCTCACCAAGCCAGCAATTTCAGCATTCATATGTCACAACCATTATATTTCTATTACTTAGATGTTCCAATCTTGGCCTCACCTTACAAAGTATAGAAAACTGCTAGTAACAAAAATGTGATAGTGAAATCTGCTCCTTAAAAAGGAAATAACCTTGTGCTGTTCAACACTGATCCGTCTACTTGACTAAAAATGCTTTTTTGAAAGGTTCTGGGGGAAAAGAAAAAATCCAATCCAATCATCCTCAGCTGAAAGGAAGTCAACAATTCGGAGAAAACAAATAGACAGAAAATACGGAATCCATAAAAAGGCCCAAAAGAACTCTAAGAATGTGGAGAAAGCAAACAAATATCCTAGAGCTCTCTTTCTGAGCGCATACCTAGACACCTTTTAAATTCCTCTGCTTGCCATCTAAGAGGTGGATTTCATCCTTGCTTTTCCAATTTCACTTGTTTTGTAAATACTTTCCAAATGACTAATGACTCTGTTGTTCTAGGACCTCCTTGAAAGGAGCTCTTCAATCTGAAGATCCAAAGTTCTAAAGATATGAAACAGCGTAACTGCACACAGACCCATCTGAAAATCCTAATTAATAAACAAAGGGGAGGGGCTATTTCATACTGCGTTGAACCCTGGCTGTTACATAGGGGACAGGGAATAAACTGTTTGCTGATTGTTTTTGTTCTCATAACCTAATACAAAACTATGCTAAACAAAAGCAAAGATGATGTTTGACCCGAATCCAGCTCTGAAAACACTGAGCTGTGTCTGTATTTATCACATCATTGAAGCATGATAAGTATTCTGGTAAAAAGATTGCTGGAAAATAAAAGTCCTCTAAAAGGCCACAAGAACAACTTTTTTTTGCTTGTTTTACTCACTTGCATTCCTAATTTTCTGCTTTTGAATAGGATACTGAAGGATGATTAGCTAAATAATGTCCATTATTGCAAGGAATTAGTAAAATGCTATTCTATGTTTTCTGTTGTGTTTTCAAATATTAGAGTTATTGTTCTCAATGAAAATATGCCTCTGCAGTCAGTCAACCCAGCAAAGTATTTCATATCTTAAGCACTGCAGTCTACTTTCAATCCTTGATACAAAATTCTTTGCTTGCAACTTTCAATCTCTTAGGGTTTGACCATAGTTAAGATCAAAACGAAGAAGGAAAATTCAGGGAAGACTTCAGAGACTTCAGGATTCCTAATTTTTACAAGTCCATCTCTGTCAATTGCCCTGCAATACATACTTCTGTTGAACACACTGATGGGGATCCTACAGAAAATTCCAGGATCTGTGCCCATCATACGGAGGCTCACTGGTTCTACCCTAAAGATTCCTGGAAGTGCAGCTTCCATGTGTGACATACCATGACTTCCTGCCACGGATTTTAACAGAAGGCTGGTAAAGTGACAAACCTTGAGAAGAAAGCAATACTTAAAGCTTTTCCATATTGATTCCATGTAGCTGTAGGAGAGAGAAAGCAGGTTCCCACTTGTCTGCCTAGGCCTCTACTTACATGAAGGGATTCTGGACCCAAAACAGCCCTTTACTGGATCCAAAATAGGTGAGGAAAGCAGTGAAAGAGATCCAGTGTGAAAACAGCAACCCTCAGTAAACACCAAGTGGGCCAAGAAATGCCAGGGTTTCTATGAGTTCTGAGCTGTCTATTGACCTTACAGGGCAGAAAATCAGACTCTTCACGAATACCAGGGCAAAGTGCTGCTCGTAAATATTTTGAGCTGACTGCAGCCACATAAATTTTCACAAAACTTCCTTTTACCTGAAAGGTGGCTGAACTGATCTGCAGCCCTTCCTGCATGCTCTGCTGCAGCTGGTTCTGGATACTGATCTTCTTCTCCTTGGTAACAGAGGCAATAGGAAAGCTCCGGATCACGGTCTGCTCCCCAACTGAGGATACAACACACAGACACTTGTTAGATCACAGAATCAGGGCTGCTCTGCTCACATTGTTATCTGAATAAACGAGAAAGAACAAGTACAAAGCACCACAAAGATAACGGTACAGGATTAATTTCAGGCAAAATACCTGAAAAGTTGGCAAATTCCTGAAACATCATTTGTAATCTGAATTCCCGCTCTATTTCAGCTGTGATGATTAGAAAAATATTCTCCTTCTGAGTCTTTCTACATAATGGAAATGCACCCCCAAAATCTAGGTAGGTAGCGGGTAAAGAAACAATTCAAGTTTATTCAGATTTCACAATGCAATATATAACTTATAAACAGAAATTATACACTTTGATATCCTTACATATGACCGTGAACTTTCCACAATAAATTTATACTTCTGAATGACAATCTGCTTAGAAACGGCACATGTTAAATCATGAAAATTTATCATTGAGAAGAGCGGACATATTAAGAAAACACTGTATTTACAAGCAATAATTTTAAGTAGAATACCAGCTCATTAATATTTTTCCTTTCACTTGTTTCCAGTGTCTGAAAAAAACTGTTTAATGATGTTCTTGCTTGAATATGTGGACAGGCCAGCTCAAAATCCTGCCTATCTGAAGGACCACAATTATCACTATCTGGATCTTCTTACCCAGTTGATCGTGAGGAGTGCCTTTAAATATAATTCTGTAAGTGGTAAGGAACAAAGCTCCTTCAGCAGGGAGGATATGAGGACCTCCAAGCAGTCCTCCTGTGGCTTCCTCTCTGCCATCAGGATCCAGCAGCACACGGAGACCTTCACAAACAAATTCTTCTCCTGGCAGTAAAGTTGGCCGTAGAATTTTGGGCTGATGCAAATAAATCAAAGTGTAAGTGTAAATCAGTGTTACACCTCAGGCTGGTAATAACATTTAAAAGCTTTAAAACAAAATTGTTATGACGCTGAGTCCAAAGAAAGGAGATGGAGTTTGGACTCAAAGAAGAGAAATGGGTCTCAGAAAGCAGTGGGCATGCAACAGCTTGTTTGTGATCAGAAGTCTGGCTCTACTAGTTGCATAAGTTCATATTTCATGAGACCAAAGCCAAACACTTTATTTATCACTGGTGGAAATTTTCTTTTAAGGTTTTGATGTTTCCTCATAACATTATGAGAGGAAAAAAAAGATGACTAAATTTCCTGATTCTAATACTTGTAAAGAATACAAATATGTTTCATAATACTTGCCTTCTGTATTGGTGGAAGCCTCCTACTCTCCCGATGGACAGCCTCCAGAGTCTCTATGTGCATTGCTACAATGCCTGGAAAGCAGCAACACCATAAATGAAGTCTCACACAATGTGAAAGAGAAAGCTGCTCTGTAATTAAAACTCTGATAATTCTGAAATTCTCATGGAAATCATTATCTGAGATTCAATAGCAATTACAGTCTGGAAAAGAAATCTAATACTCTAACTTATCTGAAAGCAACTCAAATTAGAAAGTACATTTGTTTAATCAGGAAAAGAAAAAGGAAAGACTACAAAGCACTTTTTTGTGACAATTCCTACCTGGTATCATGCAGTGCAGACCCTTGATGTGGTCCTGTGTGACCCCACTTTCTGTGCAAACCTTGTCAATAAATCTGGTGATGAAGCGCACGACTGCGTTTGCAACGTCGTTGTTCTCTGAGTCCTCGAACCCACTCTCAGTGTCATAACTCTCTGCAACACTGCCTGCAATGCTAACAGCAGAAATAAAAGCAGTAACAAGTGTGAACAATTCAGCTGCTGATGCACATATGATACCTGGATAGACAGACAAGCTGTGGGGTTTTTTTCTAGTTTACAATATGCAAACCTTGCTAAAAGTATATGGTGGTACCACAATTACATTGTACTTTCACTGCCTTGAAAACTTCATGAATGATGACATAGGGCAATTTTCTCTCCATGAGTCCAGCACAGATAGGGCCACAAGAAGAAAAAACAGCTTTTTGGAAGTGAGCTCTATGTCTTCTCTTCATAAAATCAAGTAAAGTATTTGCAACCCGTGGTAAATAAATATCCAGTTATTTAGAGAAAGATACATTAAACGTATATTTAGGTTGCAGAACAAAGCAATCAAAAGCTAAGAAGATCATAAGAAAAATTTTTTGTGCGTTAGATAAGGCAGCAAGTCAGTGGGAGATGTGCTTTGAATGTCTAAAAATGCCTCCCATAATATTAGGGGCCAAATTCACAGATTGCAACATACACCACAAGCAGTCTACTGAGCATGTCCTAATGCCTGAGATTAGAGGTTTTTAGTCAGCAGAAATTAGTAACTCTATGGGGAGTTTCATCCTGATAGTCTTTTACTTGATGTCAGTGTTCTAACATAGTGTTCTATAATTTTATCAAGTGGGAATTCGTACAGAGAGGTGATAATGAAGACAATAAACAAAGAGAGAGGAAGGCTTGTTATGAAACGTCCTGGATTTGCATGCTAGGGAATGAATGCAACTGGTGTTATACTCCTACTGCTTCCTTAGTAATTTAACCTTTGCCATTGTGGTTTAGCCCTCTTGCTTTTTGTGACCTCAGTGCCTTTTCTTCCTTGCAGCTGTTGCACAGAAATGCTGATTTTATAGATGGTATACAAATGCTTTCTTGATTTCAGGTTCAAAAAACTGGTTTTTTCAAGTTATATAAAAAACTAACAGACTGGGTTTGGGGCTGCTGTTTTCTTTCTCACCAAACCACGTTTGTCTTCAACATCTGCATTACTAGATTAAAGATTCTTACTGGGACGATACAATGTTCCTTTAAATGGAAGTAAATCACTCCAGACAAAGTTCTGTCATTTGAGAGGCATCATGTTAGACTTCTGCTCTCCTTAACTACTGACCTTGAAAGGAATTGAAGATATTGAAATAATCTGGTATTTAGAGTCAAGCTGCTGCAAGCCATGGCCCATGGTGACAGATGAGCACTGCACTCAGACACCCACCTGTTTGTGACAATGCTGTTGCTTCCACTCTCCCAGTCCCCAGTGGCTGATGTTCTCAGCAGCTTGTTCTTACTTGTATCCAGTGGTACCAGCAGGTAGACCATGAGGTTGGCAAAATGAATGGCCTGGCTGAAAACTGTGCTTTCCTCATTCTGGACTAGTTCCTGCTGTGTCTGTTTATTAAGAGTTGGCCATAATCTCAGCTGCTCAGCAGCCAGGTCCATTGCTGTCTTATCCTGGTCTGCAGGAGTTTTTTCCTAGAAGATGAAGAGAGAGAAATATAAAGACACAGAAGAAATTATAAAGCTGTAAGTTAAAAAAAAAAATGCTTAGCCAAAACTTTATTTATTAAATTGCTAATTAAACTTCTCCTGTTATTTAACTTATACATTCATTTAAAAAGAAAGAGCAAATAACTTCCCTCAATAGGGTTTAAGGAGAGTTGTGATTACGGGAAGTGAGCTTTGAGAGCAGTTTACTGAAATACATCAGCAGCACAACATGGGCAGATCTAAATAATATAATTTCTTTTAAGATCTTTTTTATGCCAGTCTTCCATGTTTCTTCAGTGGTTTACTGATTTTAACATAGCTGCTCTCCTCAGCTTATCCACTTAGCTCACATAAGAACAAGCATAAATCAGATTGAGAAATAACATGCAGCTCATGGCTCAATGCTGGCAATAGTCTCCAAATTCCTAGGATATTCAGGTGAGGGAAGCTTTTATATAAATAGTTTCCAGACCAGCTGAAACATTCGTGTTTTTATATGTTGGAGTCCAATTCTAACATTAGTTTGAAGCAAACTCGTAGATGGCACACAGTCAAAGTAGAATAAAGGAATCTGGCAGCTGATATTAGTAAAGCCTGATGTAAAATTAATGAATGACTAGGTGTCTTGCAAATGCTTTTTCCACACTAAGTTGAGCTAACGTCAAATTATAATGCTTTGCAGATAAGTGTATATTTCTATTATTTCTCAAGTTATTGTATACTGTGCATTATGGGAAAAAAATTAAGGAAAATACATAAAACTGAAAAAACCCCATAACTTTCTGTAACTTAGGAGACAATTAAAATGTGAATAAAAATACTACTTCAATATTTAATCTATTTTCTTACCTTTTGTTTTAACTGTACTGCATGGTTGTCATCTTTGGCTGTCAGGTAGAGAGAGCGAACTTGATTTTGCACGTTGCTATAGAAGGTTGTTTCCCAAAACTGTTGGTTAGTCCAGATGGGATGATCTTGTACACAGGTGTAAGCAAACTGACTAACCCCAGGTGCTAATTTCTGAAAGCAAAAAATGTGCAAAGTTGACAAATCAGTCCTATTATTCAGTTTCTTTTAAAGGCTATGACTTCAGAACTGACATACACTCACACACACATACTCATATATATATATATATATATATATGTATAAATATGATTAGTTGTACAGACTGAAATATGAAATGTATAAACCTTTGTAGTGCAATATGTTAAAGAGAAATTATCTCCAGTTTTGTGCCATTCAAGAAATCTACATACAGGGAGGTTGTACACAAGTCTAATGCCAGTGCAAGGCATGGTTTTCTTGACTTAGAGTAGAAAAATGAGAATCAAGATAAGAATTTTGTGTTAACAGTACAGAACACATTTGTAATACAAAATATCTTCCTTGCCAACAAACCACAGTATTTTTAATAACCTAGCTGTACAACACAGAAATCAGTATTCAAACAGATGAAAATTATCTCATCTTATTTCTAAGTCAGAACTGCAGTAATGAAATATAAAGTAATGTAAGTGTCAACTGAGTCCTTCCAATAAACTGCATTTGTTGCAACAACAGAGGATTAGATAAACTGTTATCTTCAGAGTTATTTACTGAACTGTATGACCCAAATTCAGTTCCTGAAAGAGTGCTAATTTGGGTATTTCTTTGAAGTCACAAGGGTCTGGATCACTGTAAAGTCTCAAACAAACCCAGAATTGTTACAGCATTAGTCATTATGAATGAACCATTTTTTTCAAGTACATCTATTTATTTAGGTTGCACAAGTCTCCCAGGGAGTTGGTTCATATTCTTGATAGCCACATACAAAGAAAAGGAAATTTATTTCAATGACTTGAATCATGAAGAATGAAATCCTTTATCATATGTTCTTACTTTTTGCTAAAAGAAGGCCATAAAAAACCTGTGTTGTATACTGTATGTAGCAAAGAAGCAGGTAATCTAAATATCTGCTTATGACTATTTCTGCAGCAGAACTGAAGAATGAAGTACATTACTGGGTGCCTCATTTAATGACTATCACACAGAATACTACCCATACCTGAAACACACATTTTATCTAGAACTTAAATTTTACTTCAGTGATTGTGTTCTGAACCACTTTCCTGGAGAGCATGAATACTACTCAGTTTAATATTTGTAATTGTAGAATTGTACAGAACAGCCAGTTCCTATAATACTTCCCTAGCTGGCACTTGGGCATTCGAATGGAAGGGTAGGAAATTACAACCAAAAATTTTGAAGTCTGGTTTACAGATTTCCGGTTTTGCAATTCTTCAGACTGTGTTTTCCTCACTATGCTCTTCCAAGTACAGCATGAACTGAGAGTCCTGATCATGTGCCATGTACTTACTCCCTATCAAAGGTCCTGGAAAATTCTGTATCTGAGGAAATGGTATGTGACATGCTAATAAAATTTACCCAATTGAAGTGCCTTTTTTGTGCTTAGCCATCTAAAAGTGAGCAGTATAATTTTGATTTGATCATACAGAATTTCATCAAAAAATTCTTGGTAACCTGTTAAGAAATCTACATCTATTCAAATAATGTTAAATGTGACTTTGTTTATTCTATACAGACTGAGAGAGCGGAGAGCTGGCTGGTTTAAGAGATGCCCAAGTTTCAGTTGTGCTGCAGTTTATGGCAGATCACAGGAAATGATCTCCCACGCCTGATGCAGCTGTTAAATCACTGAACAGGTCAGCACAAAGAGTGTCCTACTGATCTTTGGAGGGACTGCTGGACATCCCTTGAAAACACCTCATCACACAAAAGATACACCACAGGGCCCACAAATTGATCTGGCCCAGTCACTGACCCACATCAAAATCCAGATGCACAAAACCTGTGTTACAGAGGAATACGGATGATGGGTAAATCATGGAATAAAAATATGGACAACACATCTCAAAAGCAAAGATTAGTACTAAAGCCATATAACGACTTTTACTTTGATGTACTGTTTGTTTTTTCACTGGCACTGAGTTCCCAGTCACAACAGATCTGCAAAAAAAGGAGTACGAATGTCAAGAAGAGGGGGAAGGAAAACGGGGAAAGGAAAGAAAAGGGGGAAAGGAAAAACAAAAGGAGAAAGGAAACAAGAAGTCTGTTCAAGCCTAGCTAGCTGGTAGGGTTAACTCATGTCAATTGGTGCAGTAAATGCCACACAAAGAGTGAACTGACTATCAACCTCTTCAGCTGCCTTTGATGCCACAACCCAAATCAGGTAATTGTGTAAACTGGGTAAAAAGAGGGTGATCTTTGACACAAACTCAAAAGGAAGTTTAAGCTCCTAAGCCTGTGTCCAAAGAAATAAAAATGAGATACATGATTTTCACATGGGGACAAACATGACAGGAAAGCTGAGGGGCTTTTAGATGCTCTTCCTGTGCTCATCATTTAAAACCACGAACAGCCATGTACAAAACATAATTTTTAAACAATGGAGATTTATGTTCAAATATAATGACATAAATCAACACTGACAATAATTCCTAGACCAAATAAAAAAGGTTTGTTTACAAAAGCATGAAAGAAAACACATCAAAAAAGCTTAGTGATCATAAACATTATCCTTCTCATCATCTGCATGTGTTGAAACAAATGGCAAAACCTCACAGTGGCCAGAGCACAGAATCAAAATCAGGACTTGCAGTTCCTGGCTCTGCCAGTTATTTTGGGCAAAATCACTTTGGATTCTCTGCTTGTTTGGGTTAGTTTGTTTGTAAAAAAAGCAGTAAGAATACCAGCCTCAAGAAGCACACTGTTGTTCTTATGCAGTCTAAATCCATGGACTAAAAATACTCTTGGTACAAATATAAGCATTCCATGAAGTTTGCAGTGTCTATATTCTCTACCCTGAGAGTGCTTAGTCAGCCCATTTCTCCAGAATGGAAACTCCTCTAACACATCAAAAGGGCCTCAGTGTTTACTGCTGCATTCAAAAGAATTTGCTCAGAATTTCTCCAATTTAAATACAACAGTAGTTTTGTGGTTTTTACATCAAGCAATACTACATGCAAAAAACATATCTTCATCCACCACTCCACAGGGCAGCTAAACTCTACTGATATTTGTGCTCTTTCCCTCTGTCCCAATAACTCACTCCTGCCAGACAGAATGAATGCAGGAGGCAGCAAAAGAATTTCCTACTTATAAGGGAGGATTTAGGGACTGACAGCTTAAAAGAGACCCCAGAAGAACATAATAAAAATAGTTCTGAACTGATGAAGTCCTTATTCTAAAGCTGTCAGTACGACAAAAAGAGCACTGAGGTGTAAATTGTAACAACCAACAGAACATCAGTTAATTGCTGCAAAGGACACTGAGTGCTTTAAATAGATTAATGCAAATTAAAAACCCCTGAACACTCCCCTCCCAAACTGCCTATAAAACAGACCTTACCCCAATCAAAATAATTAATTTTATACTACAGTTTGTGAAAACACAAGGTAGGTTTGGGACTTGCTATGTATGACTACACAGGCAACTTCTTGAATTCAAGAATTATCTTTCCATTATTTCTACCTTACTGAGGGGTACTGGATAACACCTGCTGAGAACTTTTTCCCTGTTTGCTGACACTGGATAGTTCTGATTGTGAAAATGATACTTGCAGCTCAGTAAGAAATGTGCACCAGCTCCAAGACTCCCAAACTTGCTGTGAGGTGCAGGTCCCCAAAGAGCTTCTCTATAACATTATATTATCTAGACTGCTTGTTTCTGATAAGGAAAAGCATGTGTTGTGCTGATCACTCAGCAGTTACTAGCCTTCACACAAAAGCTTAAAGAGGGAATCAAATTTATTATAGCAAAGCAAAGGATCCAGCTAATGACTGTGAAGTCGGAAAATGATTTTCAAAACAAAAAGAATAAAAACCAGAATATGAATATACCTAAGACTGCTCCTTTCTCACAGGATTTTGCTGCATGTCTCTCAGTTATGGAAGTGAAGGGGCAAACTCAACAGTGCTCTATTTTTTAGAGAAATCCAGTTTACTTCAGAAATTAAGTGTATTTCTGTCTCCAATTGACAGCCTGAGTTACCGGTTTGGATATATCTGGTGAGAAAATGAAGCAAAACGAGTGAGAAGGAGGGTGTTGCTGAATGCAAAGAGTAGCTTCCTCCTCAGCTCCTCGAGGAATCACTGGCTGTGGGTTATCCATCTGGCCTCTGTGAGGAAGCTACTGCAGCACCTTTGCATGCCAAAGCTCTTCCTCTCCTGTATTGGTTACAGTTATCCCTGGAATCTGCTAGAGCAGGCTTAGAGATCATCAGGACATCGTGGCATTGCTAATTTAAAGAGTTACTCCCTGTCTCTGAGCTGCTTAGGAAAACATCCAGTCAGTCACCACCGACTGCCTCTCAGGAGAGGTAACACTCACTGCAGGAACCAGCTGCCCCTGCCCAGGTGATGCAAACCAAATTCTGCAAGTGAACGTGTCCTGCCAGCCAGTCCTGCATTCACACCTGTGCTGTGCCCACACAGATCCTGGTAAATCCAAAAAACCTTCAAATTTGTCCCCAAGGATCAACCCTCACTGACTGACCAGCAGTACTGAGCCTTATCTACGTACTACTTGCAGATAACACTGCATCACAGTGTGTGCAGATAACACTGCATCACAGTGTGTGCAGATAACACTGCAGATAACACTGCATCACAATGTGTGCAGATAACACTGCATCACAGTGTGTGCAGATAACACTGCAGATAACACTGCATCCCAGTGTGTGCAGGTAACACTGCATCCCAGTGTGTGCAGGTAACACTGCAGATAACACTGCATCACAGTGTGTGCAGATAACACTGCAGATAACACTGCATCACAGTGTGTGCATGTGTCACAGAATGGCCTGGGCTGGGAGGCACCTTGAAGATCATCCAGCTCCAGTCCCCTGTGCCATGGGCAGGGACACCTTCCACTGTCCCAGGCTGCTCAGAGCTCCATCCAACCTGGCCTTGGACACTGCCAGGGATCCAGGGGCAGCCACAGCTTCTCTGGGCAACCTTCTCGTGTCTCATCACCCCTACAATAAACAATTTATTCTCATCACCTGTTCTAAATCTACCCTCCTTCACTTTAAAGCCATTACATGCACAAGTATAATATGTATGTATGACTGAGTGCTGCATGGATAACATCAGTCAAAAAACTCAATTCAATGAATGGTTTTCCTATTTGGTCTCATGTACAAAATTATACCCACATGTATTGTGCACAAAAATGTGGGGAAAGGTCATAAAAGCATGGAGGAAGAACTGCAAAGCTTTGCTAAAATCTATTTTACTGCTTTAGGAAAAAAAGGTGAAATACTAAATTGAGCTTCGTCTCCAACCTGAAAATCTCAGCAAAAAAAAGAAAACAATTTCCCACCTCTCCTGCCTTCAGAAAGCCACCAAACCAGACTCAATGATTGACTTCTATTTTAAAAGAAAATGAGTAGTAAAGTGGTGCATTACGCTGTTTATCTACTATTATTTCATCATGAAAAATAAAAGGAAGGTCAATTCACTCATAATTCAGCGCTACCAAATCACAGCCAGGTACACTAAACCAGCAGAGGGCAATAGAATTCTAGAATTTTGCAAAAATGGGATGTAATTCTGGATGGAGCTTTATTTACTGTATACATTTTCTGGCAGAAGTCACTTAAACATCTAATTACTCATGGTCTCTAATCCGAGATTCCTGAAGGTCATGTCTAATTTGCTAGACATTACTTAAAGCCATGCAGAATATCTCAGATTTCTACATAGATTTATCAAGATAGATATATGCTAATACAGACTTTCCTGTAAAATTAAATACTGTACATAATAATGTACTTTCTCCAAGGAGATAAAAAGAGATTTAAATAGTTCTGTTATACAAAGAAAGAAAGGAAACTAAAATCATCTAAAACAAAGTATGTTCAGATCCCAGAAAAAAGAGAGAAGACATTTTCATACCAGAACTTCACAATTCTAAATGAGGTTAAACTCCAAGAAGCGGATGAGAAAGAGGTCGATTTTCTTTCTCTAAGAAGTACATTAAAGTTGTGGGGAGTTTAATCCATTAGTTAAGACAAAAATTTCACAAATTCTCGGTTGAGATGTTGAACCCATCTGAAGAGTTTTTCAAACTTTGACACGGTTATTTTGAAAATCTCCTAAAAAGTCACCAAATCCCTTTGGACGAGGTGGTTCAGCAGTGAGTGTGCACCTGTGAGTGCACTGAAATGGTGGGATTGGCTCTACCCACAAAAGTAAGCCCTCAGCGACAAAGTTGTTATCCAGGTCTGTGGTCAGAGACAAATAAACCCCGTAAATCTCAGAAGTTTATGGGTTTTATCTATATTCAAATACTGGTTCTTAGAATTATTGATGACCTGATACGTAACTTAAATCCCCACTAAACAGAGCGTCAAAGTAATCCCCCAAGGTTTAATAAAGTAACTACTTTAAGTTCTTCTGTCACTTCCTTCTAGTAGTTCTTTAATTACTATTTTTCTTCTTCTATGGCAGCTCTCTCTGTCTTCACTGGTCAAATGCTTTCTGAATTTCTCTCAATATGCAGCCTTTCCTTATCCAAAGAACCTATTAAAACAATAGTCCTCAGGTAGCCCTCAAGAACAGGATGAGCAAATTTGAAAGATGTATGGGTACAATACAGAATATAAATTGCAAATCCATAAAATTTTAACAGCAGTAGATCTCATCTTGGCAATACAAATTATATATATACTACATGCTTCAGGGGAAAGAGGATGGGGAAAATCAGGAACCACATTATTATGAAGAATTCTGAAAGAATGGACAAGAAAATGGAATTTTAACTCTGAGCTAAGCTATTTGAGAGATTAAACAAAATCCAGTCTGACCAACAGACAAAGCAAATGGTTGTGGAGGTGATGGATGGAAGTGCCTTACAGAGCAGGATATTGCCAGGAACAGTTCTGCCAAATGCTAAGATGCAGTTTTGGCACGTGCAGTTCATGAGGAAGAGGTGAGCCACACACCTGCCCTGTGAATTCTTACTGACACAGTGTTACGACACTCATAACAACAAGCTGATGTGTTATTCACAAATTCAGAGAGCTGTGATGACTCAGATCAAGCCAAGAAGAGCATCCTACCAAGAATTCCAACTGTAGGTACTGTCGTGAAGGGTATAGAAGCAGCAAATGGAAAAAACGCAGGGACATGGATGAAAACAAGAGTAGGAGATAGAAACTTCAATTATGGGCTTAAATCACTTCGATGTGTAAGGAAGAAAAGCATTTGTGACACCTCAGTTCTTTGGTCACACTCAGTTAAAACTGTTGACGAGATATCTAGGATAGCAACTGAGACATTCACACAGAAGCAGGCAATACACACAAATACACCAGCAATTTCTCTCCCTTTCCATCTGTAAGCATTTGCCCTCCCGTGGAAACATAAAATAATGCTGCTCAAATCATGACAGATACTAATGCTACAATGAAATGGAACTCCATGAAGGAAATTGTGTTTTCATGCACAAAGTTCCATTCTACTGGGATAAGGACGTAGTGATGAGGAGGCAAAGTTGAACTTACACATATGGAAAATGCATGGGGGACTCGGTTACTTCATTTACATTCCTTCACTTTAAGGTCAGAAGCTTTAACAGAATTTTAATTAAACCACCAGAAATTCTTTCATGGTGAAAATTCTAAGTGAATCAGAATTTCTGTAACATTGTAATCCCCCCTAGAAGTAACAGCGCAAAGAGACGGGCTACAACTCAATTTAAATCGTTAAACCAGCGTTACCTCTCATTTCTAGAAAACAAGCTCAAGTGAAATCAGTTACAAATGATGTGATCTAATACTACTTGAAATGCAACAGAAAGATTTCTCCTTATTCTAGGAGATTGTGGGTCAGTTCCCCAGTTACAGAAATTCACTACAAAATTTATCTTTACACCTTATTTTAATCGGGGGGAATTTCCTTTTTCTTCCTGACCAAGTACTTCCTCCCACAAACCACTAAGGAAAGGAACTACAGATTGCTAAGCTCTCTTCCATGTTTCCCATGATGTTATCATTCTGGGAAATCCAGCTTCTTCAACAGAGCAAAGTTACCACAGTAATTAACTTCCTAAATTCCTTGTAAAGACATGTTAAAAACATACTCTAGTTGGTCTCTCCTAATAATACGCTAACTTGTCGTATTATACTTTCCTAATTTCTTTCTTCCCCATCTAAAAACAGTTTTGGAAGTGAGACATTCTCTACTGCAAAGACATAAAATGTATTCTGTACATGTATTATGTATCCATTCAGAACTAACGTGCACAAATTAACATCTTAAGGATCAGAGATCACTTTTCGGTGCCTGTGTTTGCAAGGGATACTGCAAAACCACTCGATCACAGCTAACAAGAACCCTCAGATTCCTGTTTTAACTTGAAAAGTATGTTTGCTTTTACAAAAATAATTTACTGAACTAGAATATTTATATGAAAAGAACTTTTAATGGATGTAATAAAAAATTTTGACTGGAGGAGTGTTTGGAAATATTGACAGAACTTTGACCATTGCCTTAAAAATGCTCTTCCGTGACCCCACTCATATTCATAAACACCTGCCAAGTAACCACATTATCCTCTCTCAAAAGTCAATAAAATACTGCTTTTAGGTCATGTCTATAAAAACTTCAGCACTAATTAACCTTCTGGTGGACACAGTCACCAACAGTAATGATGACTATTATGAATAATGATGACTGTCATGAGTCATGAACAATACTGATGACTCCAGAGCTTCCTTCCAATGCTTCAAACTGCCCAGCTTCAGGTATTATTACTTATCTCAAATACATATTGTAAGCTCTTGAGGGTAAGTATCTTCATTTTTCTGCTCTTTTGTACAAAAGCAACACCAGCAGTTCTGGTCCACAATTGAGGCTCCTGGATTTTCCAGGAATGCAAATAATGCTCATATACACACTTGATAATGTTGTAAATATTCTTTTGTGCTTCACCTTCCTCCATATTATCCATTACACGACACAGCCATGTTCTTTTTAAGGAGGCAACTTAATGTATTTCTACACTAAAGGGATTAGCATTCTGAGAATGGATAAATAAAAATAATTTTAGTACTAAAAATAATGTTACTTAATACTATTTCAGTCACAAAAACATTTCCATAGACTAAGATAGTATCAGAACTGGCAGGATAGAGATACAAAAAGAAAATTAATGGAAGCAGACAAAACTCCTTGCCAAGACAATAAAGGAAGTCTTTCACGATGGGAGTTTCCTAAATTAAAGCCAGCAATTCAAGAGTGGAGAATTTTAAAGTAGAAGTGATTTTAACCTGAGCATATCAGAGCAGGACAGAAAGTTTTAAAAGGCAGTATAACAACTAGGTGCAAGAATGAAAATATTTCAGTGTAGAAAGCTAAGACACTACAGAAAGTCTTCCCAGCTTTCCAGGAGGCTAAAAGCATGCTGATGATTATGAGAATTACTTGGGACAATCACAGTTGTGCAGAAATTGAAGTTAAGAATCAAAACTCATGTTAATTGTAAAAAAAACCCAATAATTTTGCTTTTCTAAATTAACTGCACAATCCAATAGCTTTATGCAATTTCCTGGTATTTACACAAATTCTAAAATAAACATATAATGTAGTTATAAAGTAACAGAGGTAATGGTAGTACCAAATTTTCCCACTTTTCCACAGTAGAGATGGACCAATATCCCACTGATTCCAGCTGATACTAACTGTAAAACCTGCCTGACAAAGACATAAAAATGGAAACAATTCTTCATCATAGATTTTCCACATCAGCTTTTCATTGGGTATCTTCCCTGTGACTTTGTAGCTGCTGCTACACAACAAAGAGCACATTTCAAATTATGAAGCTTCTTTTACATAATTAATCTTAAATTGGGTCTCTCTTGGAAGGGGGGTTCATGATAATAATTAAAATATTATAAACTATTCTGAATTTCTCTAGTACTGCCTCCAATCTTCAGAGAAAGCCCTTATCCTTTTCCCTGGGAATCTCTCCTACACCCAACAGGCTCTGGAGTAGAGTGGTCATTTATTCAGGCATTTCAAGGAATAAAGACTTTCTTCCACTGAACATCTGCCATAACTGTTACTGAATCCATTTCAGCTAGGAAAGTACACACTCATTTTACTTTCATTTTATTATTATGCTATGCAAAAGAGCATATATATTTCACTATGGAAAACATTAGAATTATTTCTATTGGTGTATTAACATGAAATACTTCCAGTCTCACATTTTATTATTAATTCAACTTTTTACTTAAGTTATGATTTTTGTATTCACCTTGAAGACTGTAAAAAAAAAAACCCGTGGACTAAAATCCTTTTCACCACAAAAACGCTGCCAGGATAATTCTTAGGATGACCTGAAAAAATGTTCTGTACTATATTCAAAGCTTTTAAGTTAAACGATTTACACCAAATTTTGTTCTTTTAAAAGCACTGAATGAAGTCTTCTATATTACGTAATTCTATTTCATTCTCAATAAAGGTACAGGAACATGGAGTGAAATTTGAAAAATGGGCAGCCATGCAGATGAATAGCCCAATGATACCATATCCTAAGGAATTCAGTCAGCCCCAGCCCACAAAACTGCAGATTCATTTCTCTCATTCCATTTCAAGCTCTAAAAAAAAATTAGCATCAGTATCCAACTGAAATTTTATTTGAAAATTTGTGGCTTAGAGCATTAAAATAAAATAATAATAATAATTTTAAGAAATAATTTTTTCCCTCTGTCCCTCCCAAGAATTACATAATTTCGTCCCATAAAAACTATAAAGTAGTCTCCAGTGCATCTTGCTAAAAGACAAATGTCAATTTGAATGCAATACATCCAAACTGTGAGACATTTTGCTGCATTTGTGTTATTTTTGCCTAAGAGAGATCAGCACTCACCAAGTGTACATCAAGCCATTAAAAACAACTGACTCTGAATTTTAAATTAAACACCTGTGACTCTGAAAAATAATACTGCTCTGGATACTGCAATTTTAAGAAACGCTTGTCTATAAACGCGGAAGCCCATTCATAATATCTACACAGAGAAAACTTTACTCTCAGAACAGTGTATTTTTATTATGCCACTTCCTTTATTCAAACACCTCTGAATGTCAAACAACAAAAGATTTCCAAGTGTATTACTATAGACTATGCAATGTGGTAGAATATACTCAAAAGGTATGGGAACAAAGATGATTATGTACAGTTTAACCATAAAATTTTAGCTATAAAATTTTGGAAAAGATTGCTGAGAGGTAGAAAACTGCACTGTTGCCTTTTTCTGGTCTTAAAATGCAAGCCAAACGTGGTTAAAAGGGAGAAGGGGTTTGCCTCGGTGTTTATTTAAGGCTCCTTAAGGCGCACTCTCAGTCTGGGTGGAATGGGCAGAGAAGCCCAGACCGAAATGCACACACACAACACATGGCATGTACAGTTACAGGCCTTGGCAATCAGCACAGCTATCAAAGATTCCCCAGGGAGAGGCTCCAGTGAACCCCTCATCCGAGGAACCTTCCCCTGGATGGGCCTATCTCAGTTCACAGAATGTGTTCTGGAGAGGACCTTGGTGTCTGGGGCTCTCTGACCCCCAGCTGCGAGGCTTCCAGGATGTTTGGTCTCCTGGCTTAACAGAATATTGGGCCTATGCTGGTTATCAAACTATGGACTTAAAATATGTGGGCTAAAAAGCACTAAGAATACATAAAAGCTATATAAAAGAGTATATAAAAAGGGGTGTATTAAAAGGCAAAAAACCATCGTGGCATGGGTACTATAATCTGCACAATCAGGTTCAGAGCAGAACAACGTCCAGTGGTTGAGGGATACAAGAAAGAATGTCTGATCAGTGACAAACATCAGCTGAGCTGCAAAGGGAGGGAAGATGGAGAGGTGGCCTCTGCCTGGGGCAGCAGCAGGCACCAGCTTTTGCTCCTTGTGTTGCTGTCCAGGACAGGCTGGAACTGGTGCTTGCCACTGCTCCTGCCTGGCTGCGCCCTGAGCCTCCCAAAAACGCAGCGTGGCGCTCACCACATCCTGCCACCCTGGCAGGGGCCCAGAATGAAACGGGGAACCCAAACCCTGGGAGTTTGACAGCGCCAGTTACACAATCGTCGAATTGTCTTCCTCGATGAGTTAATAAAAGGAAAACATGACTAAAATACGTCCCTTTCCTCTTGTCCTTTCTTCCCACACGTAGAACAAGATCCCTTTTCCACAGCACCAAGGAATACTACATTCCACCATATACACAGAAGAAGTGAGCACATACTGAATACGCATGGGTCACCCGTACCATGAAAACATGGAAAAATTCTTTTATCTTCACGTATAAATACATTTTATTTGTATTGTTTCAATTTTAAACAAAATTCCAGCAGTATTAGTAATGGTAAACTAAAACCTTTTTCTAACCCAGAAGCAAAAATTTGTTTGTTTTTGTGACATTAACAGTACACACCAAAGTCCACTGTCACTGATGAGTCACATTTTGCTAACAGCTTGTGTCCAATATTTAAAATTTTTAAAAAGCATTGGGACTATTTTTTCTAGAAAAATTCAATTATTACTCCAGGCCACAAATATGCAACCAGTGCTGACTTCCTGTCTATGACTTTAATCCCATCAGCTCTGACTTAGAGTGCGATCAAATCCTGCCTGATCAAGTTTCACAATAGATCAGTCACCAGACTTCAGGGAGAATTCTGAAATTTCACCAGACATCCCAAGAGCTCCTAGCATGCTGTACACAGTGTGATGTTTCTTGTAATTTTAATTGGATCTGTGTAGAAATACCCTAGACTAGTTTTTAAATAAGCAAAGACATTAAGACAAGACGGGTTACATCATGCCAGCTTGTTCCTTTCTTCAAATTTTCTGCTGTTTTTCCAAAAATATTTAAAAATCCCTCAAGGGTAATGCATGACACAACCATTCCAGAATCTTACCAACATCACCTCTGAGTTGTAAGTTGTCTTACTGCTCAGCTTCTTAGCTCATCTGCTGAACTCAAACAAAACCACATCTTTCACATTATTTATACACCTCAAACACTTGGTGGCTGCACTGTGTGCAGTAAAACACAGTAAAGTTATTTAAGAAGAATGGGTAATTGTTTCATTTGTGCTCTGCTTTGTCTTACACAAATAAAATGAAACCTAACATTTCATGTACACAACAGTCCTTCCATAAAGTGAACTGTGATGTTGTGTAACTCCTTTTTACTATTTCATTTGAAGCAACAGGAATTACACTAACAGTGAAATGCTGTGACATGGAATCCCACCACAATTTCCCATCAAAATGCTACAGCAAACATAGATGGTAGAATATCAGACTGGTAGAACTCTACTACATTTTTAGATTTACTACAGATTTTGTCACTGATAACTTGGAGCACTGCCTGTGCAATTACACCAGTGCACACACAAATGAAACCCTGTGTCACTGCCAGATGCACAATTCCTGTCTATTCCTGGCTACCAAGAACATTGTCCAGTCTCAACAGGGGTGGGTAAAATGAGATTTAATATGCTGCTGGCATTAAACATGGTATTCTGAGAACAGAAACACCAATAAAACAACTGCACTCTGCCAAGCACTGCTTCATCCTTGGGAAGCATCAACACAATCATATGGCAGGAGTAAGATCATTCTTCATGTTGAAGCACAGGTTCATGCCAGGTAGAACATATTCACTCTAGTCTATGCCAAAATTTTGAAAACCTCTAGATAGGTTGAAAAATCCTCCAAAAAGTGTAATTTTTTACTCACATTCCAAACTGAACCTTAAACTGTTAATCTGAATTTTAACTAATCAGTGCAAAGTTAGTCTAACAGTCTCATGTTCTGAACAGCATTTCAGTTTGTGTCTAGTATGAATAGTTTTATACCAAAATAAGTACTTTTGCCAAAGAATTGTATCTAATGGGACATACCAAAGGGGACCATCACTGAACCTGAGGATTAGATTTGGGAAAAACAAAATTCTTTTTCTATTATGCATTAACAGCTGGCTTTTGCAAGTTAACAGTCAGGTTACTTTAATTTTTAATTCAGGTCAGGAACATTAAAAAACTCATCATGCTTCTTCCATCCAGGGACTCACAGTTTCCTGAGTGTATTTTTAGAGTTAAATAGTCTAGGCTATTAATAAAAGAGAACCTTCTGTGAGAGAAATGGTGTGAGATCTTCATACCCCTACCAAAAAATACAAGTGTATATATGCAACTATGTAAATGCATTCTATATTCAATCCAGATTTTTGCTCTGCTTGATGGTGAAATCAAAACCTTAAGCTTATTTCAACACTCCTGATACAAGATTTTTAAAAAGTCTCTTTTTACCGTCCTCTTTTTTTTTTCCTACTTGATAAAACTTTACCAAGGTAGGAATCTGACCAAACTGCTACAACACCCCAAAATACTCCCCGTACCTCTCAAGGTAAAGAGTTATGCGGACTCTCTAGGCTATTTTTATAAGCAAAACTACAAACCAGAAAATAAAAGAAAACAGAAGTTTCTTCAAAATGTAGAATTTATGCAGTAGTAAGAATAAAATAAGGAAGGAGGGAAATTTCTATAGTTCATTAGCTCTTCCCTCAAATTAAGTATTTGTGGCAGCAACAATTCTTCTACTCAAGGACTCAAAACAGAGGGAACAGAGGAAGATAAACTTGGAACTAAAGATGGGAGAATTCTATTTACTGGGATCGAAAAATTTAACATCTCACCATGCTACCTTACATAAGAGAATGAAAATACTCTGTACGCTCTTACCCAAAAGTAGTTGTGGAGTATTATGTACAGCTATGAAATAAAACCCATTTAAATGAAACTTTTTTACAGTTCGAATAATTAGAAGAGGAAAAAACCCGGCCATTTTGTGCTCTACACATGTTGTTAAGTACTAGTTTAAATAAGAAATGTCAAGAAATTTACACATTTAACTTTTTCAAAATTGCTCTTGCCTTCAACAGCTGATTCTGTTTCTATGACTGGTAAAGTTCAACATTTTTTATTCTAAGAGCAACATGAAAAAATCTATTTCTAGCTTAAAAAACCCCCCAGAAATCTACTAGAACATATAATTTAAACTAAAAATGACTGACTGATTTCTCAGCTTTTTGTTGCAGAAACCTTGGTTTCCATTCAGCTAAAACAGGGAACTTTCTGCATTTTACTTATGGCTACTCATAAATGCCTCATAAACCACCTGAAAGGTGGAAGGTTGTATTTTCAATTTCTATATTATTAATGTCTCGATAAGCTGTCATGGCAACTATTGTTTTGCAATACCACAGTGTACCAATTACCAATGACTAAACACTTCTTTCCCAAACTGAGTTGTTGTATAACAACATTCACATTGAATGAAATTTATTTAATATTGCAGCCAAGTCCACATTCTGAACTTATCTCCTCAGGTATGTACATCCTAAAAAGCAGGACTGGAGCTACCCAGAACTGGTGAAAATGCTACTGTTTTGGGACACTGAAATAAATACAGTCATACTACAAGAGTTCTGCTTCTGAAATAATTACTTACAAAATTTGCATTATTTACATTTTCATATTTACTATCATATTGCATTTTGCCACTATCAAACATTATGTACTTTCCCCTTCAAAAAGAAACTGAAACAAGAAATTGAAAACAAATAAACAGTTAAAACAACCCATTCATAATGTTCTCCAAAATTAACAACTACACCACTTGTACTTTTGGCCAAGTACTTTATTGGCCAATTTTACTACAGTGACCATTGTATTATACTGGCCAGTAGATGTTTAACATGCCAAATTAAACAAAGTAGTACTGCAATAAATAGTTTTTATACAGTAACATCAGAACTTACTCTTTTCTGTTATTTTAGTGACTAAATAAAATTCAATGATAATTCTCTAACCCATCATTTACACCCACATTTAGTTCTGGGTGTGTGTCTCATAATCATAATGATCCAACATCAATAAATGTCATTCTGGAGTAATGTCCATACCAGTCTTTTTGATGATTGCCATTGACATCAATAAATTTTAGAATGAATTTTCCTATCTGTCATGTATCTCCTGTCATCCCTTTCTCCATTTTAATAACATATGTGCGTGAAAAAAATACAAACCAGCAGTGGTTTTCAATAGAAACTCACCCTATAGAAGGCAGTCGTCAGGGGCAGCAATGCTGCAGCAATGCTGTATTCTTCTGAAGATGAACAATCCTGCAAGAAAGAAAATACAGAAGAAAATAAGCAAAACCATTTTATGCACTATAATTTCATTTCTGCCTTATGGAGTCCCTCTGGCATCCTTCTGACACACAATGTAATCTTTAATCATTTGATATCATGTCAGAATATCACAATTTATGTGTGTGTACATACATACATACACGTGTATCTTCTCATGATTTCTCCTAGACAGGTATTGCTGTGATTCTTCCCACTTTAGAAATTCATTAGCCAATTTCTCATGCATATGTCTGATAGACAATTTCACTGACGTAGTTTACATATAAAAAGGAAAGTTTTCCTCATTTAGGAAGCAAAAAAAAAGGTAGCTTGCTTCCATTTGGGTCAACAGCAAACCTGACTAAAATGGAAGTGATGTGATGACCAAAGAATGCCCTTTCAAAATGTCTACATGAAGGAAGTGACATTTATGCAATATGAAATAATCACCTCCACAGCCTCTACAAAAGTTTGGCGCAAGGTTAACTTTAAAAGAAGGTGAAAACCCATTCTCTTCAAGTCTCTGAATGCCTCATTCAACAGCCAAGTGTGTCATTCATGTCTCTCTAGGCAGAGAAGGGTATGCCAAAGTAAATCAACCAGTAATTGTGCTGATGAAAGCCGTGATTTTATTACGGAAGTCTTTTAAAAGAAAGCAGAATTGGAATGTAACTTAATATTTAAAAAACTAACTACTTGAATTTTAATAACTATAAAGAAAAATCCGGAACAAAAAATACCCAAGAAGAGTTAAAAATGATACTTTAAAAAAAAGTGATCAGGTGGGTTTCTTTTATCAGCTCTTTTTGCCACCACTAAAGAACACAATAACACACATAGACAAATGTATCACCATTGTGCCCCTGGATGATGAATGGACAACCAACATTTCCAGCTGAACAATTCATTTCAGTATTTTTAACAACCATTGTTACAGTGGGCACCCTGAAACTCAAACCACTCCTATTGACTGTAACAAGTGCCAAAATTGAAATATCTCAAGTGTTCCTCTGCCAGACTTTACAGTTATGCCTTCATCTCATATCAGAGTTCTCTAAAACAGAACAACTAGCAAAAACCTGGCAACAGCCAATTGTGATAGCAGAAATATGAAATCTACATTACAAAAGCAATCATGCTAAGGATCATGAGGATGTTATTTGTACTCATCTCACTCTTTGCTCTTAAATGGCTGCACAGTGACAGTGGACTGCAGGTTTAGAACAAAAGACCAAAAAATTCATCACGACTATTTTGTTTCTCATCCTTTTAAAGCCTATTCCAACCTTTGTGATTTTTCAATAACAAATACTTCATCTTCTATTACTTTAATCAAGCTCACCTTAACAGAATACCAATGTCCATTACAGTCCAATACAGCAGTATTTAGAAAACTGCTTACATATATATTCTGAAAAGGCACACAAGCAGCTCACAATTGTGAAGGTTCATTTCTGCACAGTTACTGAGGGTTTCAATGTGTCTAACTCTGCACAAATGCAGGAGTGCTAACGGTGCATGGACGAGAGCTTGGCAAGTGCTCACACTTTATAACACACCCCAGTCTGCTAGAGGAAAACTAACAAAAATGGACACTGAGAAACTCAATAAATGTTTCAATGATGCCTCTTAGTACTGCGATACGTATATAACAAACCCAAATTAGTTTGTTAAGATCTCAGAGCATAAGGCTAAAGGACACAGCCTCACCTACTTTTAATTTTCCATTTCTGCATAATTTCCTATTGTTATCCATATCCTTAATCCCCATTTGGAATTTAGCACATGTATTTTTAGTTCAGTATATGATAAATATTCTTAGTACTTTTTCACTTTACAGGAACACTTCCCATTTAAAATTTAACTTTCCAATCTTTAGGAATGTGCAACAGCTTTCAAAGAAATACATATCTTATTTCTGTACATGATTATTTATAACCAGGTATAAAATAATCCATCCTCAATTTCAGGTTACCTACTTAATCCCTTAGCTCAAATTATTTGAAAGAGTTTGGGCTTTTATCCAAAATACACATAAAAATATCTTTATAAAAACTGAGCAATGTATCTTCACCTAGAGAGCATTCAATACTCCAAGAGCTAACATATGTCTCAAAGATATATATCATCACCATATAAACAACACATTAGATTATTTTTCCATTCCTTCCTTCAAGTATGAAATTCTCCACATATTCCATGTCAGCAGTACATGGACTTGTAGCATGGAAGTAGTATCTATATTTTTTTTTCTTCTCCAGTATATGACAAGGAATATAAAGTGATCTCAGTTAGGAATACATTACAACACTATTCTTTTAAGATGAGTGGAACTAAATAACTGTTTACCTGCTTTGTAGCTGCAAAACCGAATGCCATAGTTAAAAGAGATGTTGCACTGAAATCTCAGCTTCTCAATTTTTCAGACAAAGCAAAGTACTGGAAATGTCATATATGTGTTGTAGGTAATTAATTTAGACTCCTGAAACAATGCAATCCAGCTGCCTTACATATAATGTCTTTACCAATTGTGAAAAATATCTCTTACTGCTGCTACAGAAGTAGACAAAAATCAAATACCATAAAATAATCAAAGCTGTTCCACCTAATTTGCACAAAATGAAGCTGAAACACATCTGGGGAACAAAAATTATTTTCAGCAAATTCATCACCAAAAAACCAACGTCCTTTGACAGTGAAATACAGACTTCCACCATGACATATGCAGAGTACTGCTTTGAATCCATGCCTAATTGAGTGAAAACCTGGCACATTGTTCTGGCCATACTGATCATATATCCAGACAGTTGCTGAACTCTGTAGCAGATTGGAAGTTTTACAGGAATTCATGTACACTTAAAATAGCTTTGCTACACTGAATTGACAAGTGAATAATAAAAGGAGAATGTTTTTCCTTACATCACTTACTTTGACAATGCCTGTGATTTGCTTTTATATTCCAGTCAGTTTAAATATGCAGCTAAACTTCGGTGGTTTGATATTGCCATCAGAATGCAGAGCTGAGAGCTTGGAAGTTACAGATTTTGACTGCTTGGATGGACACATGGGGCTGATATGGGGAAGCACTGATGGCTTTTGGAATCTGGCTGGTGGCTTCGGCTTCTGATGCTGAAGGAGAGAGTCAAATCTGCTCCTCACTCTTGGCTTCAGAACAAGTACTGCCTGCAAGTCTTCCTTGCAAAACAAGGTATTGTACATCATCGTGAAGCTGAGATGCCCTCTGCAGTGTGGTCCTAGTGATGAACAGCCAGGAAAAGTCACCCCAGGAAAGATCTTCCCTGATCTGCTACTGGACATGCAGGCCCAGGCTCAAGAAAGCCCCTAAACCCCCTCTGATATCCCACAAGAGCAAGTCCAAGCCAGTGAAGCACAGTGACAGTGCACAAAAATTACCTCTCTTCCTGCATTAAAGAATAACTTACACTTCTGTTTTCCTAGTCACATGATAAAAATCTAGAAGACATTTATGGAATAGCCAGTTAACATTTGAGGGGGAATTTTCTTTTAAAATTCAGCTTGATAGTGTCTCTCATTAACTGCTACCTGATACAGTATCTTCCTGCCTTAAAACCCATTCTGCTTTAGGCACTAAGCTTTTCAAACAGACACCACATTTTTAATAATCTACAGAAATCCAAGTATGCCAAAAACTTGGGATCCAATTCTGCCTTGCATTCAGGAACACCATAAACACATGGAATTCCCCACAGGCCTGACTATTGCATGAAATCACCGTAGCATGCAGCAAATGCATCCAGACTAAAAAGCTGAACATGACAGCACTTGATCCATACCTTTTTGGCAGCACAGCAGGATGCATGCAAGCTCTATTAAAAATACTGCTCAAGTCATGCTCAACACTGCACTGTCCCTCTTGAGAATAACTGAAGTCAATTTTCAGGCATACCAAGAGCATTCATCACCCTGCAGGACTAAGCTCATAATGAATCCGGGAAAAAAAGAAGCCAGAAACTTGAGGGTCATATGTGTTCTTAAAGCACGAACCCAAGAACTGTTAAGTCAGCATGTGTAACTATGTGCAGAACATTGGCTACAAATTGCAGGTGAAACATTAGTTACAAATTCAACAGATGACTTCACTGGTGTCAGGATTTAATCCTAATTCTTACAGATATATTATGTGGGAAGGGTTTTACTGAATCACAGCATTTTTATTATTGATGCAGTCTATATTTTGGAAATACAAACTGTCAATCCTCATGCACAGGACTACTACTTTTGTCTAAAGCAGTAACAGAATTCAATGGTCCAGTTTAGAAAAAATGTTTTGTTGGCTAAAAGGAATAGGGATTCATCAGGTAGAACTGCAATATTATTCATAACTATAATACTAATGAGGTTAATTTTCATTTCATTAGACAAGCTGCATAAATTTTATCCATCCATATACAAATAAAATATTAATGCAATTGAACAATTACAAATGATAGTTTTGATCAAAGAAAACCATTGATTGTTACCATCAATGTCCTTTATATCCAGTCTTTGCAGAGTTAAAAATTCAAGTAAATAAACTGACAATTTCACAATACCTAATCACAGCTAATATAATTATAAACTATCTTGAAACAGATGAAAAGACACAGACCTATTTGGAATTTCCAAAGTAAGTCTTAAAAGTATTTAAAACACGAATTTTAACTTCACAGATAAAGCCATCACCTAAAGCAATAGTTGAAAATTACAGAGTTTGTTGGAATAAATGCCAATATGACAATAATCACTTGTATTACCTTTACTAACATCACATAATTAACTCAACAGTAAAGTTTTAAATCTTCTTATTGGAATCATAAGCAAAATTGCTTTTTCCAGTGAAAATTAATCTGCATTTACTTTCTTGCTAACAGCCATACAGAGCTTTGCCCAGTGAAGTTACCATCAATGCTAGCTGATGCTCTGATTTCTAGAGCGATCAAGCTTTTCCTTTTTTTTGTCGACAAAGGTGAAATCAAACCTTATTGAAGCAGCTACAGTTTTAGAGGGTCCATAGAGCTGACTACCTGTTGTCTTACCTTTTAGCAGAATTACAAGAAGAAACTCAAAATTTGGAAGATACTGCCTTACATAATTCTCATTACTTTTAAAACTTCTTGTTTTGCTAAGAATATATAGAGCTTTTCAAAATTATTAATTCACAAAAACCAACTCTTTCTTCATAAATGACCCCAACATTTATTGTGTTGCTCATTAACACAAGCTTTTAATTTCATTTTTGTTCTGCTTAAATACTGCTGCAGGGATTCACAGTTAATAAAACCAAGGCAAGTACATTCTTATTGTCTATGGTTTCCAGGTTTAACATGCATCAGAACCACTCTCTGGGCTTTTGATGAGCAGCTTCTCACACTGCTGCCTGGTCTGACAGCAGTAATTGAGCACAAAGTCCAGATCACAGACTTGACCTGTGCTCTGAATTGTGCCACCTGTAACAGGCTCTTCACCCTCCATGGCCATCACGCCACAGAGTGGTGCCAGTGCAGAAGACAAAGGAACAGCACCCAACCCAGGAAGAATCCTCACTGATTTGTTTTGACTTTGTGGTCTCTCTGCCTGATTAGAAGCCTTTGCAATGACCATTTGATTAAGGAACCTTTTCTGCCAGCAACAGGATGCAAGGTATTGTAGAGCTGCCATTCCAGGCACGAGATCCAGTTTTATTTTAGAGGTATTTTACTTCCTGAAGAACTTCATGTTCATTTTCACCTGGCCCTGAATTCTTGTAAGTTTGCCTGCCCTTGAAGCATAGTGGCATAAGGAACAGCATTCAACTGATGCAGTTTAGATGCAATTACACAAGCCCATAGTGTTCACTGATTTTTAAGTTTCCTTTTGCTTTACTCCACACGTTCACAAGCTAGCAAATGAAACAGATTTTCTCTATGCAGCTCCAGCCTACTCCTGATCTCACAGCAAGTGAAAACAAGAAACAACATTTCACTCAAAGAAAAGCTGTCAAGCCCCCTCCACCCCCACTCTTTCTCAATAAATACATTTCCATCTAGGCTTGAGGTTAGTCACTTCCTCCTCCTCGTTACAAATTACATTTAGGAAATTGGGAACCTCAATTTTTACGTGCATAAATTACACATTTGTCACTGTATTTGTACTGTACCCCAAAAGCCTAAAAACATTTCGCTTTTTTTGCAAGATACTGATAAAAACAAGAATGCCATCCCTTGCGTCTCAGCACATCTGAGTTTCTTTAACAGAAATGCCATGCATGTTTCTGAATACTGTCATGAGGCCCATGGCAATAAAGTTCAACATACTCAGGCTGTAATCTTCTCCCAAGGAAATGGTTGGGATGCCAAGATGCCTTTTGACTTTTATTTCACAGCAGGGCTTCATTCACAGTGACTCTGTCCAAACCTTAAACTACACCAGCTGTGATACAAGGTCCTGCACAGCAATTTGTAAAAAGTTTTGACAAACAACACTCAAATGATAGAATACACTGCAACTCGTGACAAAAAAGTGATCAATATCCATTAGCAGCTCAGTTGGGGAGGGTGATTAACTCCTAACATATCTGTGAACTGTAGTGTACTCCTAGAGCCCTGGTAGAGCAAAGCACTTCTGCAGCCACTGCAAAACATTAACACAGGATACTCTGTAAACTGCTGTACAGACAGCCTGTTTAATTGAGTTAAGGAACAACAGAGAAACGCTTAAGACATTGGAAGAACTATAAAAACAGATGCCTTATTACAGTATAGTCCAGTTGCATATTAGGAAATCAGTTCACAAGTACACAGGACACATCTTTACTCCCAGCAGCATCTCCTCTCCTAAATTTTAAGCAAAGTCATAAACTTTCAAATATGTACAAATAAATTCATATTGCTTAACTTAATTTTACTGTTCTTCTCTAAGTTTCATGTGATTTTCCAGTTTCACATACTTTTAATAAAAATGCATCACATCATCAGTGGACATTCTATACAGCTTTTACAGCTTAACAGGAATGAACTAAAAAAAAAAAAAATCAGATTTATATGGGTATGTAAAGTGATTCACTGAAAAATCAGTTTTCCAGTTTAGAAGAATAACGTTTGGATAGAAGTGGAATTTTACATCCATCTTCTGTCATGTAATGAGTCAACACTCAGTTCAAATCAGTTACCAAAAGATTTGGGGTCTAGCTCACTATGGAGAAACTGAACAGTGTCTGATGAAATGTAACTTGGAAGTAAGGCTCACTGAAAATTTTCCACTGAACAGCACGTGATAACAAAATAATTTTTTATTTATGCTAAAAACCCTCAATGACATCATCTTAGGAAAGAGAACTTCTAATCCTCAAGGTTTTCCCCTTGGGAGAATCAGTCTCTTGCCAATTAATTTTCTGGGGAACCAAAAACAAAACCTTTGACAACAACTCAAAGAAGGCAAGGAACAGGTTTGGGGGAGCTACAGACTGGACTGCAGGGAGCAAGTCCTCATACAGGGCATTTCCAGACACAGGAGGAACACAAAAGTGATTTAGAACACAAAGCACCAGCTGACCAAGGAAAACTGCATCATCTTCTTCAATGAAATAACGAGCTCTGTATCTGAGGAAAGAGCAGCCTGTCTTTTGCAGGCTCCTTTGGTACCCTTGTGGGCAAGCTGGGAGAAAAAGTCTGGATGAAAAAGCGGAAAACTGACAGCACTGTCAGGCTCAAGGCTTAGCAGGCAGGTGGTTCTGAATCATGTTTTCAAGATCTGATACTGTGGTTAATGTTTTCATTAACAACCTGGAAAATGGCATGAAATGCATCTTCATCACATTTCTGACTGACAACAAATTTGGGGGAGTGGTAAATAATACGCTGGAGGGCAGGGCTGCTGTCAGCTGGCATCACAGCCTGGCAGACACATCCTGGAAGAGCCTCCTGAGCCTCCCAAAGACAAAGTTCTGCACAAGGGACAGGGTAACTCCACATGGAAACATAAACTACGTATGAACAGCACCGAGAGCCATGTGCTGTGCTACACATGTCAAACCAAGTCAAAAAGCCTGAAACATTAGTCTCACCAAGAGTTATAGCAGGGGCAAAAGAACAAAACAATTAGAAAGTTTATGGATCCAAACCAAGAGACTGAAACTATCAGGAGAGTGCACAACTGAAAGAATCCCAAAAAGCCGAAATAAATATATAAAGAGAAAACAGTATACTCAACCAGCACAGACAGAAATTATCGGGAAGAAAGCTGATGCCAGTTCTATACAGCTGTATCTGTGTCCAATGCATCCACAGGGCTCTGGCAGGTGCTCCTGGAAAGCCAAGCCCATGGCTGCAGCACTGCCTCTGGCAGATGTATTTTCCTCAAGCTGCCGAAAGTGGGGTGTCTTTTCAATATGTGTCTGACATCTTGCTGCAGGACAGCTTGGGGTTTTTTAAGCCAACCTTGATAGTACTGAAAAGCTTTGCTGCAGTTTTGGCAGGGGCACCAGATAGTCTGTGTACAGCTGCACCAAAGGACAACACGAACGACAATGAGCAGCTGCTCCTGGAAGAAGTTTTCTTGGATCGGCTTTGTCGGTGCAGCTCCATTTCTGGATCCATGAAACAAGTGTCAGCTGCTGGAAGAGGATATTTCTGGGATGACCTGCAATGGCTGCAGAATTTCAAGGATGACAAGGGGTGTTCTGTGGGCTTTTCTGAGGTAATTCTGATTATAAGGTTGTGAATCTTGAATTCATCCAGCAAGGGCTTTTCCATGCTCAGGCACAGATGACGCACTGCATTCGTTGTGCTGGTGAACTTGACAGAACCTTGCTGCCAGCCCTGCTGCCAGACCCCTCTGTTCCTTAATAGACTGGAATGTAAATCCTCTGTTATGTCTCAAAGAGCAGTTGCAGTTTTAACAACATTAATGGAAATTGTTGTAGAAGTTGCTTAATGCAAGAATCAACCTTGTAACAACAACCAGAACGAGGCACACTGCACATCATGAAAAAATCACATTACTAGAGTCGTTATCAGAAATATCCCATTTTTCTGGAGAAAAAAAATTCCAGCAATAAAGTCATTTCAAGGATAAACAGTTCATAGAAAAGAATACTTAAAGCAAATTTGGGAAACTGAAAGACATATGCTGTGCATGATTAAGTAGCACGTTGTAGAGCAGTGTCCACCTTGATTAACACACCAAATCTGCGTGATCAAGGAAGAATGTTGCTACAAAGCCTGAAAAGCCCAAGAGATTCAGAGATTCCAAGCCTGCTTGATTTAGTAAAGTGCTCCCTCCAAGATAACATCTGTCAATGAAATATATTCTAATACAAATATTTTTACTATGAAAAAAGAAAACATATAGTATTTTTATTTAACTAAATGTTACATATTTTGAACTTTCTGATTGTACCTTTCAGTGCATGGACAGCAACCACCTCTTTCATACAGATAGAGATTTTATCTGAAATCTTACTTCTATTATTGAACAACCAAAAAGGGTGTGATAAATGCATGGGAGATGTGGGAACTGTTTCTTACGAAGCATTTGTAAAAAATAAATTTCTTGATTATTAAAAAAATGTTTGCTTTTCTAAGAATCCAAGTGAAAACAAGAATGAAGCATTTTTTGTAAGAGATAGAGACAATGGAAGAAACAGTAAATCAATTTTGAACTGGCAATTGTAGAACTACCCTCAGGATCCTTCCATTTTAAAGCTTGCTGAATTGATAATTTTCTCTGGGATTTTCAAATAGCTTCAGGAAACAAGAAGGTTAGAATTCCATGAAGTAACTCCTCCAACACTGGTTACAGAAGTAAAGAAGCAAACTCCCAAAACATACTAGTTGGTCATCTAGCTGAAGAGGCATGTTTGGATGTCCTTGAAAATAAATCCTGTTCTCTGTAAAAACAGTTTGGCAGGGCAAACACAACCAGACGAAAAAAAAGACATCCTTAAGCTCACTGTGTGGACCAAAGAAGCAGAAGTGTACTAGCATTGCCCTCCAGCAAAATTCTTTCTTTGATACAAATTCTAGGAAATCTTGGTACGATCCCTTCCTGTTCCATAGCCTTCTAAATCACCACCAGTAGCAAGATCCAGCTAACCAGCCACAGAGAAAGCCTTCTTTGCCAGCTTTTGGGTCACCAGTCAATCCATTTTAAAACCCTGACAAATCTTCTCCTAAGCTATCTGATCTTCCTTCCAGAAGGTTTTGTTCCAAACACCTGTCTGTTTTGTTCTTATCTTACTGAGATTTTAAGATAAAATGCAGATAGGGTAGTTCCACTATGTAATCTCAGTAAATGGCAATGAGAAGTTTAATAAAATTTCTGTACCTTGGGGTACAGTGAAATATTATTGAAGTTCTAAGTCTCAACTATAGTCATACTGTTTGAAATTCTTTCCTCACAATTCATGTTTGGAGCTTTCAGAAGGATGAGCCAGACTGCAATGGCTGGATAAAAAAGAACGGGTAGTGAAAACAAAAACTGAGAAGTTCAAGCATTAGCAATGGCTTTGGCATCCTAAAACCAGCATGACTCCAGCTCCAGAGAACACACTAGCAATCACCAAACGAGTGCAGAACATAGTTCTGAAGATCAGCAGCTGATTTCTGGACAGCATGGCACTATTTAGTGCACATACTGAATGAAACACTGTATCAGCAAGAACTATCAGCCATGTACAATAAATGCAATGACCCACATGATAAGTATTTCTTATCTGTGTCTCTTCCTAACAAGAAATATGAGTAGATAGCCTGATGCATTTGACCATCTTCTCATTCCTTTTATCCTATCTGCAGTTCTAAGTAGCAAAGAAATCCTCAAGCTTCCAGGAGGACCTTCACTATTAGAGTCTACATTAATCCCCAAGTACCCACCACCTTCTCTTTCAATACCACACAAGTGCTGATGGCCACATTTTGTCCAAGTTCCTCAAGCTGTTAAAATTGTGGATCTTGTTCTTTGCTGTTTTACAAGGACATTTAGGAGCACAGCTTTTGGTTCAGTCCTGTGAAACATCCTGCCAGGTGCTGCTAGTCAACAACTCACTAAAAATTTCAAACACTCTTACTTACCATCCTTCTCCTTCTTTGAATCTTCTCCTATGCACAGAGACTAAAACAATGAAGATTTGGGCTTTCTAAATTAAAACACAGGGTGAGAGCTGGGTGCACATGCACAGCATGATGCTACTGTGACATTTGCTGGAGCCCATTTGTGGAATGAGACGTGGCTGTCGTGATGCAGGCAAAATTCACCACTAATTTAACAATAACACAGAGGTGCTACACACCTGGTTTTGATGAAAATCTCTAGAATATACCTTATCATTAAATTGGTTGGAATAATTAACTATGGTTTGCTGGACTGATTTCAAATGAATCAGTTCTGATGCCTATTGTTTTCATATGCAGGTTATATCTGGAATTTGAAATTAGAGTATTACGAACAGAATATTATAATGCAGACAAGGAAAAATATGAAGTTTCTAAAGAGGAAGTGCTGAAAATCATGGCACCCTCATAATCTAGGTCGATTTAAAGTGCATTATTATTACCACAGTTAGAGTAAGATCTAGAAAGGTATTTCATTCCACACACCTGGAAGGGATAGAGATTATTACATGCCAACTGTACAGAACTTAGGTATAACAAAGGATATGTATTCTCTAAAGGGATGTTCAATCAGTTAATATTCTAAGTAAAGGTTTTACAAGGTGTTCAACCAACTAGAGGACTTAATTGAATCAAAATAAGTTGCTTTTGTCCTCAAAAGTCAAATAATCTGGATAGACAATCAAATCAATGAGTTCATTTACAAACACTGTGGGACTTTAGACTGTTAAACATGCATTTCCAGGTCCAATTCCTAGCTCCCAAGTGGAGTTTTGGACTTAAGAGTTCAAGAATTGGGGGAGGGGTGGGGAAAGGGGGTTGTGGGATTTGTTTGTTTTATCTATAGACATTAGGTAAAGTAATTTTTAAATACCTTGTTGGACCACTAGATACCAAAGCCTGCCCCCCTGAGTGCATACAGGGAGGGAATTACTAAAAATAATCCTCATTAAAGCATGTTTACGTGGCATTTTCCATGTATCCTACAAGTCAATTAATTTAAGTCATAATTCTGGGCTGTAATATTGAAAAAGAACGTCAACAGCTGCAAGAATTTTTTACAACATATGTAGATTGTCAAATGTTTTTTTTTTTTACACCTTTATTTTTTGTTCCTGCTCTATATTGGCACATACTTTTAATGTAACAGTAGAGGTAGGTCTTTTACTGTAAAGAAATCTATCCTTATGCTTTTTTCCTTAAAAAAACCTCTAAAATGTCCCATAGTTCACTATTATTTGTTTGTCATATTAATGAATTTGTCAAAGTTTACACAAAATATTGACAAAACCCAGAACTGGCCTATGTTTTATTGTATTTATCTCAGCAGCACACTTCAGTTTTTGAATGCAAGCTGCCAAGATCTCAATTGTTTAAACGAAAGGTTATGCAAACATGACATCAACCAAATGATTAGAAGACTTTGGATATTCCATCTTCTTTCTGCTTTAGAAATTACTGTATGCAAAAAATAATGAGGCTCTTACAGCCACCCATTAGTAATTTTTATGCAAATTCCTGTAAAATCAAACACTTAGAAGCGTCACAAAGTTCCTTACAGAAACAACAAACCAGTTGTATGCCACGTGTCTCCTGGTGGTCAAGGCAGCACACCTTGCTCTACCTGGGCTTACCACGTACTTGAAGGGTGAAGTGCAGGGGAAGGAAGATCAGAGACCACATTCCACAGGCACTCCTTTTCCTAAAAATACACATGTGCACATGTGTGGCCACAGGGGTACAGTCACTGCAGGGTACAGCAAATCAACACCATGCAGTATTCTGTCACTCACTGTACACATAAAATGGCACTCAGAGCAGGTGAAGTGCATGTACACATACCCAACAGTGTTATACATGTATCTATAGGGGATTATGGACCTGTACTGTAATACACTTTATAAACATACATAACAGCTAAGATAAAACCAAAATTCCACGTGTTACTTCCTTATTTTTATAGATACAAAACCTGTAAAAACAGAAGTCACTGATTTCACACAGCTTATTATAACAGCAAAATGCCTATTCTTTCCAACATGATGAAAGACTTTTTGTTTTGGTTTGCTTTTTACTACCTTTCATCAGTGCACCTCTTTCCCAGCCAGGCTGGAGAGCACCAGCACAGCAGTACAACACAATTCCCAACCCAGACTTGTTTTATTTACAGCAGTGAGCAGCGTACAAACACATGTCTGCTTTTCATCACAACGACCAAAAATATTCAGAACACAGCGTTATTAGGAACACTCGGCAACCACAAGGCCACAATTAACAGTAATGAACACTTGAGAGCAGTCAGAGCTTACCATGCCAACACTCCAAGGAGCTGCATGGTCTCAGTGAGATACCTGCGTGTGAGCAAACACAGGGAGCACATCCTGCACCAACAGCAAACGCCAGAGGGTTGAACAAAAGGCCAGCAACAAGGAGACATCTATGAAGAATAAAGCCTGAGTAAAGCCTGCTCCAGCTGCCCAACGGCGCAGAGACCTGTCTGGGATGGGTGGGTTTGTGCCACCCTCCTCACCCATGCCACGGAGCTGCTCAGGGAAACTCCCCTGTGAGCCCCAACGCTCCTCCTCCAGCCAGAGGAGCTGCTGGGGCCACTGCTCACGTGGAGTTCTGCTTGGTTTTGGTTATTGTATTGCTTTTGTATTAAAACCAACACTCTGCTATAGTTTGATCTTTTTATATAATATTAAGCAAAGAGCCTTAAAACAAGGCTGGACCTGCTCTGGTAACTGCACAGAACTGTAACTAAGGCATAAACAATGTCCCCACACCCTGTGGTCTAGAAATCAAGTTGTATCTATAGCGAGTTATATCAAGAGAAAGTAGAATGCTATCACATTTTTATTCCAGCATTTTTGATCCCTTTTCATGTTAGCAGCAAGAGACCTGGAGCAAACCAGGGGATTCCCTGCAACCAGAGCCCTCCAGATCCATGCTGGAAATAAACATTCATTCACACTCTGAACAGGCTGCTCTGACCAGAGCAGGACTTGGGGGTTATTTGGACTTCTACTTCCTACTGGGTTTATATTTAAGTGCATCTATTTTTCTGTATAGCAGACATGGGTCTCTGGATCACTCCTGCATGCACATGCACATGTTAGACATTGAGGGGAGGAGGAAGTGTGTGAACACCACATGTTTTGGTGAGAAGCCAGGAGGGAGGGGAGAGAAGTTGAAGGCAGATGCAGGAATGGACAGCACACCATGGGACTCTCGTTTCTGCTAATCCCTCTCTTTTCCCTTCCTTTCCTTAAGTAACAGTCTTGTGCAATAGTTATGCAGGGTAGGTCCATGCAGAAGTCAAGATTAACAGAAGCAGGGTCTCGGAAGTCTGCAGGAAAACAGCAATTTAGGAATTTCCCTGCCACACACGAGCTCATTCCTGAACAGCACTGCTGGCACAGCCCCAGTGTGAAAAGCAGCCACGGTTTTCTGCTGCCCGGTCACCAAAAACCCATCCCTGCTAAAACCACAGAGGCAGTTTAACACAGCTGCACACAGCAGCCCCCTGTGCATGGACACAGATGCAGAACCAGCCAGACACCTCGCTGGGGACACTGCACACACTGATGTCCCCAAGGATGCACCAAGGAATTACCTGGACACTGTCACCTCCCCAGGGAGAGTCCTGGCCCGAAGAATGGTCACTGCTCTGCCAAAGGGGTCGCCTCCCCTGACCCCCGCAGTGCAGGGAATGCAGACTGGCCTTCCAGCAGGGCTAGGAAAGCTGGCAGTGCTGAGACAGCAGCACACACAAACACACCCACACACACCCCTGCTCCATGATACAGACACAGCCCTGCAAAGAAAGAAACTCCGTCTCCTGGATTTCATAAAGAGATGCCCTTGAGTGGAATTTTCCAGGACCCTGTGGCCATCCTATGACATGGGATGAGTATAACAAACTATGAGTATAACAAACTATGAGTATGTGCCTCAGAGCAGAGAAAGGAAAAACGAAAACTGATCAACAATACAATATTTTCCATTTCTTTTCTAGAGAAATGATGTGAGCACTATCAGTTCAATATCAGTGCAATGGTATTTTGGTACTGTGCAATCTCTTGGGAAAAGACATTATCACAATGATTCAGGAATGGCAGCTTCTTTCATTGAGTCCAGAACATTATAAGTGGACCCCTAAAAGATCAGCAGGGAAAAAAACCTGTTGTTTCTACTTTTCGGGTGATGAACCATGGATGAGAGACACTATATGACGTGCCCAAAAATACCCCAAAAAATCATGCCCAGCACAATACAGAATTAAGTCTGGAAGCTTGAAGCCCAAGCCTTAAACACTGGAATCTCCTTTTTTTCCCACTTAAATAATACCATGACTACATTTAACATGACAAGAAAGATCAAACCAGTAATTAGTGATGAATTAATAGAATTGTGTGGCCCTGTTAAACTCCCATGATTTCTCTTCAAGTCAGATTTTCTATGCTTTAAAATACCTTTAAATATTTTCAAATAGTGCTGTTTTTCAAACATGAATTCTGAGACTCTGCTTCCAGGAATGCAAGTCAAATTGAGTAACAAAAGACAGGTCATGAAGTAGAAGTCCAAAAGGAGAGAAATCTACTGTAACCCTCCAAAATAAAGATGTTTAGCAACATAGTTTTCAACATAAAATATGAGAAATGCTAGTTCATGTAACCTTCATATTGCCAAGAATTCGAATCATATGACACACACACCAAGCTGATTTTCTCTCAGGAATAATAAAATCTTTCTTGCTATTGGACAGTATTTGCAAACCTCTGAATTCTGAGAACTGACTGACAGGCTTTTAAACTTTTGCTCGTGACAGATTATAACACAATGGTTATTTGCCTAAAAAAATAATATTATTTGTAGAATGCCACCATTTTTAATTTTGCTTATCAAAGTTTCTATCACAACAGACTGCATAGTAAGTGCTACAAAGAGGCCCTTATTACACTAAAGTGATACAGAAGAATCACAAGTTCTAGAGGCAAAATAAATCAATATTATCTTCCATCTGCTTTTGGCCAATGTTGAAGAACAGATGATGGCCCAGATGTGCCTTTGTTGTAACCTAATACAGGTTACATTTTTAATTTTGTCCTGGTTGCTACTAAGATTTCCTACAGTTGTGTTTCATACTATATACTACAAGTATACTTTTAGAATATCCAGTATAATCTGTTTAAAAATAAAGATAAACATCTGGTTATTGCCACTTCGAAAAGCCACAGTGATCTATCAGAAATCACCTAAAGCACTAAAACAATGACTAATTAGTCTGCTATTAAAGATATTCTCTCAGTTATAGTGGTACAACATGTGTCTATTCACACAGATGTGACATTGGAGCAGGTCCTAAACCAGCATCAGGGACTGTGGAAGTCTCAAATTAAATCACATCACAGGAAGACCTCACTCCCTTCCTGCAGCTAAAGACCAGAATTTTGAGAGTATTTACGTATTTATCAGTTTTATGAACATTTTTCCCATCTAACCACATTTAGATTAAGAATCCAGATGTCTGGGGCAGATGTGTTTTCCAATTTGACTCACATTTGCCAAACAAAAGCATTAATCTGCAGTTAGGCAATGTTGCTGACCATCTTACAGAGGCAGTGCTGTACCACAACATCCTGGAGCTCTTCCTTTGAGATGAGCAGTTCGATCTGTTCCAGCTACCCAAGGAAGGTGTCTCACAGTCCTGCATTATCTGAGGAGAATCTTTCCCCAGAAATGATTTTTCTTTAGGAAGACTTATTGTTACTGTTAAATATTTTATGCAAATTGTTTCTAATACCTTTTTAATATGAAAATTGTTTCAGATTATCAAATACGATCCCCAAAGTGTCTTCAGGCCTCTTCTTGCTTTTACTACCACTTTCTCAAATTAGGTGCTACTTCATTTCAAAATACACTGTTCACTTGCTGCTGCCAGAAGAAAGTCAGAGAGACAACTGAAATTCTGGGCAAGTCATGACTGCAATAAATGAATGGAGAAGTATGCAAATTGAGCCATGATTTCTAAACAGGTGTTAAAAATACAGTGTGTTGCTGAAAACATAATTACATAGAAGTGTTTCCCTGCTAACAAAAACGGCTTTTCAGTTGCAAAAAAAAATTAAGTATTTTTTCCTGAGATGTCAGCAAATGTCATTATAGAAAATTAAAATAGAAAGTAAAACGTTTGAAATAGCAATTTATGTGTAACTGCCAATTTTTCTGAGGTAACCATAGCAGAGAAAAGCAAGTAGGACTGAAATAGTTTCAGATAATTTCACAGATAATTTCACATTTTTATCTCCAGTGGTATCTGTTTGAATGAACTGAATTGTCAATCAATATATTAAGCTTTCACAACACTGCAGATGCTTTTAACAGTAATTTAGTCACATAACGTATGGAACAGAACATAATGCTCCTGCTGCTCTATCAAAGGCATTAATCACTACTGTGAGACTGGCTGATTTAAATGTTTGCCACAGTACATGATTTAGCAGGGGAAAAAGTCTTACTCAGGGCATGACAAAGTTTTCAGCAAGTGGTCAGTCACAACTCCTAGCAGAGATAAAAGCAACTGACTGGGGATTTAATTGTCCTCATCAGAAGATATCTGCTTTAATGAATGACCAGTACAATCTCCATGTAATTTTGATCTTCCTTACTACTAAAATCAATCAGAAATACTTCTCTCATTTCCATTTCAGCAGCAGTAATTGTCAATACTTCTCAAACACAGGACAGCACGTTTTTAACACTTCAGTACTGACCTGCTGCATCATACCTTACTTTAACTGTATTTGTAAGGCCTCCTACAGTCTACCACAGCTGCTAAATAAGACAGATGAATGTGAAACTCTAACTTACTATTCCACAGATCACAGGCCTGTTAAAATTGGCAGGTTCTACCTGTTATCAGTGGAAAGAAGAACAGTTTAAAAGAATGCCTCTTCTTGGACTGAGAGAACTCAAGCTGACAACCACCAGAGATGTGGCAAGCCCAAGTTTTGCCATCTCTGGAGAAATCAGTAAAATACCACCCTCACTTCCTCCCAGTTGCAAAATGGCTAGATCAGATACTTGGGGAAATACAGCCTATGTAATTATTCTCTAAAATAAAGTAGCTATTCACTTGAAGCTATAGTAGGAATATTTTATTTCTCTTCCTTAATCTCTTCTCAAGCCCTGTGGTAGCAGACAGGTATGAGAACAGCAATAATATACATGGTGGGATTACTACAAGCATTTTGTTAACATACTGCTCTTCATGCACAAAATGAGTACACAGAAGCTCTGAAAAAGCATCTGACCTTTACTTTTATGGACTGCAGTAAAACGAGAATAGATCCTATTAAATGAAAAAACCTGACATTAAACAATCAGAAAAATCTTGACTAGCAATGGAGGGCTCTGCATTAGACTAGCAGAGTGCAATCTTCCTGATTTTGTAACACACAGCACTTCACAGTAAGACCAGAAAAGAATTCAGTCCAAAAGACACTTCCCAGAAATGGCCAACCTGCATCTCTTGAAATTCTTAGATTTTTGTGTCTTTTAACAGACACTGCTTAAATTACTTGGTCTATGACCTGCAGCCAAGAGAATCCATGTGTCTACGGCAAAATGATGACTTGCTGAGCTGGCAACAATTCACCTTATCAGTTTGCAACACTTCACCTCATCGTCAGCAGAGGTTTGGTGGCTGGAGAGCATCAGATTTCCCACCTGGAGGAGCAGGTGAGAGCGGTGTGTCCCAGGGCAAACCATGGGACTGGAGCTTGCTGCACACACATCCCCACTCAGCCCAGCGTGTCCCCTGTCACCTCTGCCAGAGCACTCCCTTCCCTTCCTCTCAGCTGTTGGATCACCCTCTGAGTGCCTCCAGCCACTGCAGAATTGGAGTCTGCATCTTGCAGAAGCCACTGGGAACATGCAATAACATTAACAGAAAAATCTGGTGGTAAGACTGAGACAGTTTCTACAATTCCAGTAGTTCAGTGAGGTCTGAAAGCTGTACTGCAACCTAACTCTCCCCAAAAACGCCATCAACAATTAATGTGATATTTCCCTAAAGCTCAACTACATCTCCAGTTGAGACCACATTTCTTAAATTAGATTTTTGTGTCTTTTAACAGACACTGCTTAAATTACTTGGTCTATGACCTGCAGCTAACAGAATTCATGTGTCTACAGCAACATGCTGACTTGCTGAGTCCCCCTGCAGCAAGGGCAAACTTAAGTAAGCTCTTGATAATGTGCTTTTTTCTTGAATTGATACAGGGAAGCTCCAAAATGTCAAAATTTGCACATTGTTTCAAATAACACACTTGAGCAAAGTGCACAGACAAATTGTAAATCATGTTTTTATCTCAATAAATAACTTCATATGTCATAAAAGTAGATGTTAAAAATACTTGCTTCTAACTTGCTGCCCAGTGTCAGGAGTTCAGATATTTTCGCGTTGGCCAAGTTTATTCCTGAGAAATGAAAACTTTCATTTTGTATTTTCAAAGATATGAAAATATTGGGGGGGGGCGGGGGGGGAAGGCATAAAAACTGTGCCTCCTTATTTGATCTCTTTCCCCTGCATGATTTGGTTTATATTTGCTAGTTTGATAGAGAAAAAACAAGCCTATTTTAATTTCAGTAACTCTTCAGACACACTGATTTCCTTGAACTTAAGCTTCTTCTTGGGCCTTCAAATGAGCAGGATGGAAAAAAAGTTTTTCTTCCACAGCAAAATTGGCTTTTATTATTTTATTAAAAGGTGATATCAGTATTTCTTTCTTCAGAAAATCTAATTTCATTTTCTTCTGATATCAGTTTTCTACAAAGATACAAAAATAAAGGGGATTTGTATTTTGTTCCTATTGTCTAAAAACATCTGGATTCTTTTTTAACCCAGGAATGATCAAAAAAGTAAAAGCAAAATCTGTGACACATCTAGACAATCCTGCTTTCTGGTTTGAAAGAAAATTTCTAACTCTGGAATACACAGCAGGTGCGATATTCCATTAGTCATGATTTTGGACACAGAAATAGAGTTTCACAGACAAATTCAATTTTTCTTTCAACTCTAAGGCTAAATTTAGGACTTGGAAAAGGTGAAGACCTGTGCCAAAAAGCAGATTCTACATGCTGTGTAATTTTAGCCAGTCAACTTCAGTTTTCATCTGCTGACTGCACGTAATTTTGCTCCTAAGACCACTGCTCAGACAAAGATTAACTTCTTTCACAACAGTAAAAAAAAATCTTACTGTGAACAATCAAGAAATGCAACACAACAGAACTTGCATTTGATGGTGACCTGAGGCAGCATTTGCTCAGTCAATGTAAATTTATTTCTACACTTCAGTGAAAGCTGCATTTAGCACCCATCTTTGAAAAAATGTGGGTCAACAAACTGCTGCAAAACAATTTAGGTGGTTTTTAGGTTAGAGGAGAGTGGGATTAAAATACTATGGCCTCCCTCAAACCCAAAATTTGATATAACAACTCAGACAGGGTCAACAAAAAAGAAATTATAACCAAATGTCATCATATTACAAATTAAGAAAAATACTACTACATTCTTAGACAACAGACTGAAAACATGTAAGTCTATAAAATATTTCCGATGATGAATTGAGAACAACTGAAGGTAAAACAGACCAATTATTGAAATGAAAGTCAAAAGAAGTCACCCTCGTATTTTGCTTTCATATGTAGCTGCCATCATATGCTGATGCTTATCCAGCACATAACATTTTGTCAGTAGAATTAACTTTGGAGATGAACTGCAAACACTTGCAGTGAGTCTCTGACAAACTAAAATGTCACTGCGACAAGCAGAACTGCCACCATGACCCACAGAAGCAGAAAATCCACTTTCTTCTTAAACTATGTGATGACAAAGAAGAAAAATTTTGTTCTTTTTAACTGAGCAGTGAGTGACAGAACTTTTAGGAACTCTGGGTTGAAAATTACTAGGAAAAGCCAAGATCCACTCATTAAAAAAAGCACTTCAAGCCATTAAGTTATATCATTTCAATACTTACCAAACTAAATTGTATCTGAATTATTAATAATGGGAACAGTTTTCTTTCTGCTTGTCATATCAGGCAGAACCGTACAGACCTGAGCGTTCTGTCCTTTGTTATTTCAACAACAAAATATCTTAAATCCACCATCAAGTAGTATCCGCTACATCGCTGTAGGACACGGTCCAGCAATTTAATTATTTTAGTTGTCCACAACCCTCAAAGCAATTTTGCTTATCCTAATAACAAGAGAAAGACAATCAAGGCCAAAGCCTTGCCACACTGTACCTGCAAAGCACAGTTCATCATTCTCACAATGTAGTCGAACTGCTGATGGTCCAGGATTGCTCGGTTTTCTTTAACGTGCTGGCCCAGCTCCTGGGTCAGGCAGTGCCGAGCTGCCTTGCCTTTCAGGGCTCTCAGAGCTGCAGGCAGGGTCTGCAGAGAAGAAGATCTCACTTTATGGAAATGAAATTAAATGGCACTACTCATACTGAACAGCATTCATTTTTTATTAAGAAACTGCAAGTGACAGACTTTGGAAATTACCCATTAGCTTGAATATCAAACTTTCACATAATGGTTGATTTAGCCTGAGTGACTGAGTACTAAATTTTACCTCTCTTTTTTTTCCAAATGCATTGAACAGCATTCAGCATTTCTCACCTACATCTGTAAACAGAAATCATTTAATATGGACAGGCATTGAATGGATGTGAAATCAGAAATGGATTATTGTGGATGAAAGCAAGAGCTCTGTTCTGTACAAGCAGGCCAGGACTGGAGTTTGCCTATCAAGGCCGACCAGAATGTTTTCTGATAAGCAGTGAACGACAAATGGGTTTAGAAGTGCATACCTCTCATAGCAATGAGGCCACTAGACTGTCATGCAGTTTATCCCAAACCAGTGCCAATAGAAAATTTATATCAAAGTTTCCAAGATGCAGCTAATGCTACAACAGTGATTATCAGCTGTGGCCCTTTAGACTGGAGGTAATGGGTAAGAAAGAAGAGGTAGCCTATTGGCTAAGGACAAATTTACCATACAGAGGGACAAAAAGCCCACTGAACTTCCCCAAGTGCCTGGAAATTGAAAGAGGTTAAAAACTACTGTGCTCTGCTTGGGTCAAAACTCTTTTAAGAGTTACACGCTTTATTAGGACTTCTTCCATGTGCATTTTGACACCGGAATTCAAGAAAGGCTCATTTTCTATCTCGATCTGCACAGCCTCAGAGATATTCAGGTGATACTTCCCTGAGAAATCAAAACATTTCTTAAAATCATTTTACAGTCACTTTCATATGTAGAATTAGATTTGATTGTAAGTTTGAGTGATTGTTCTAGAATCAATCACTAAAAACTCGGTGAAAAGAATCTACAAAACCTGGCAACTTCTCAATGAAGAGAAAATAAGAATGTCGAGGATGAGAACTCACTAGCACGTTTCAATGAAGACAGACGTGCCAAATATTGACATTCATCTCTGAGTTGTATCAAATCACTGATTTCTAAAACCAGCAAAGTTGACTGTACTGAAAATTTCCAAGGAGCATTGGCTGTTAAACACTGAAGCACGTATGTATGCCTTTTGTTTGCATTCCCTCGAATTAATGCTGCTAGACCAATATACACCCATCTCTGTTAAAAAAAAAATATGTGGACAATACTACTTATAACAGTAATAAATTTTGCAAAAAGGGCTTTCAACTCACCCATATAGTATTAGAAACAGGTTTTCAAATCCATTAGCCTCATATTACACACAATACTGCATTTAGATGATTATTTTTATTGCTTACTTAATTCATTTAAATGGCCAGAATAATCCTTAGCATTTGAAACAAGATTTCAAAATGTACTTTGTGATTAGGCCTGTCTCCATTTGCTCATTAACAGAACAGAGGGTTATTTGGGAGAATTAAAATTTCATTTTATTACCTTTTCAGTTTCCAAAAATTTGTTTTCAAAAATGAACGAGATGCAGTTTCTAACAACTTCCAGCCTTTGAGCACTGTTGAAAACTGTGCTTCCTTTTTCCATTATGGAAACTAACAAAGAAAAAGAAGAATATACATCTGTGAAATGTCTTCTGCAAGAACCACAAAGAATACCACAAATTTCTTTACAAAAATAATTACTGTGTCCTCCCTTCCATTCTGTTAAGCAAACACCCTTAGTAGGCAGATGGGATCACAAGATCCTAAATCTTTGGTGTTCCTAAACATCTGAAGAGGAGAGTGCTCTGAATTTTAACTGGAGTAGTTGATTCTCTTAACTATTCTGTTTGTCTCATACAGGCACAAAGAGATTATAACCTCTAACATACTGGTGAAATACATAAACACAAATAAATAATAAATATGTGTGTGTGTGTTCTGCAGCGAGCTATGTAGCCTTGCATATTTTGTAGCAGGAGATAACTATTTTTAGATGGCCATGACAAGAATTCTGCAACACAGAATAAAACCTGACAAACCTCTTACCTAGATTCCAAATTGCCAAGATCTTATTTTCTTAATGCACTGTTTAGCTCTGATTTTTCAAGAAAATTCAGAATGTAAGAACTAACATTCTCCTTTCCTCTATAATATCAAATAAATAGTATCTAAGTGCAGAATATGCCTTTCTAGTAGATAATAATGAGCTACTTATATCCATGGATTCTGAGACACAGTCCAGCAGGGAGTGTAAGTGTGAAAGCTGTTCCTCAGAAAAAAAACCAGCAAACCCCCTGCATTGACACAGAAATTAACTTATTAACAAAACCCCTTCTCTTGCAACTAGCCTTTTGAAGAAAAAGAACAGAATACAACCACATCTCCTTTAAATTTTTTAAGTACCAGACTCAATGACACAGTCAACAGCAAAGGCAGGTGAAGAGAGTTCACCCTCTTCTTACATAAACCCAAAGAGAAACAGGCCTGGGCAGGGCCTCAAGAGGCCATCTAGTTCACCCTGCTGTCCCTAGACAGGATCAACACTATTTATGTTATTTCTCATGTTTGTCTAATATGTTCCCAATGTTCCGTGATAACAGAGACTCCATGGCTTCACAAGAAATCCACTCAACTGCCTCACAACCCTCACTTTACCATGTCTTGCTGACAAATAACTCTATTTCTGTGCTGCAATTAAACCCATTATTTCTTATCATTACAGATTATTCCCCTTCTTTTTCTAACTGTCTCTTGTATAATTGAAGCCTGCTATTACGTGTCCCCTCAGTCTCCTATTTTTCAGTCTAAACAACTCCCCATCTCTCCTGGTAGGTCACATTCTCTGGACCACTGGTCATTCCTGTTGCTTTCTTATGGACTCCCTCCAACAGAACCAAAAACGGAGACAGTCTTCCAGTGTCCAAAAATGGACACAAACACTCCAGCTGAGGTCTTACTGAGCACAATGAAAAGATTTCTCCATGGGGTTCACTGACTGCGCTCCTGTTTATACATCCTGCTAAGATGTTTGTCCTTTTTGCAGTAGCTTGATATCGTTGGGTCATGTTTGCCCTATGGTCATTAAAGCTCTCAAATGAACTTCTGAAGAACTGCTGCCTAATGATCAGCTGATCAGGCCTAGGCAAGTGCAATACCTTATTTGAAGAAAAGCAGAAGAGAAGAACAAAATTCAATGGAGTCTTGTGGTTAGATATTTAATTTTTTAAGATGGATTTGAATTCTGATCCCATCCTTCAAAAGTTTTGCAAGCTCTGCCAACTTCATGTGCAAGTTTACTAACCATACTGGTTTATGCCATCATTCACATCGATGAGTATGACTATGACTAATAGAACTTTTTGGCATTAAAATGAAATTGCAGGCCTACAATGTCCACATCTGCTCTTTATGTTTAAATATAGATATATTTATTTTGAGCCAGATGCCATCTTTGCTCTTTGCCTTTTTCCGGTAATTTACATGCCTCCCACTGGTATCAAAGGAGAAACTCAAATGGTTCAAAGCTTGGTTCACCAGTCCTACAAGTGTCCCATGGTGATATTTAACAGGCCTAGGTGAGTAGACAATATCTAGTTTAATTGTTCAACTCAAAATCTAACTCAGATCAAATCCTTTTTTGTTGGCCCCTCACTCTCTGGATGTCCGACTTCTTAGCAAAGGCAGATAAAAAATAGCTTTTAAAATTGCAAAGGCAAACACTGAAGTCTACGCACCAGAGTTTGCTACGATCACAAAAAATACAGCATTAACATAAAGTTGGGAGCAAAACATTGCAGTCATGTGAATTATCCACGAGACCCAGGTGAGGCAGAGAACAGAGGAACATACCCACAGGGGGACCCGCTGGAACCACGCACTTCTTGTCCCCCCGCGTGGCAGGAGGGGCACCCTGACTCCTGGCCAGCCCCTCCTGGAGGAGCTCCTGCACCCGGCCCTCGTTGATCCGGGGGAAAGGCAGGATGTGAACCCGCAGGTGGGAGCCCTCCGTGGGCCGTGGCACTTTCTGGAACGCTATGTGGGGATTGGGGTTCTCCTGCAGGGCAAAAGGAGAAGGTCACACACCAAATGAATCACGCAGTGTCACCATCTAATTTTACTGCTGTTCGGAGAATCGGCTATCCCCGAAAGATTAAGAAGTCAAATATCTAATGCAGATGACTAATAAAATGTTTCATATTCATATCACCCTTGACTCATTATCTTTAATATTTCCAACTTTTTAAAAGGCTTTTATAAAATTATTTTTGTTGATGTGCAAAATTCACAATGAAAGCAAAAGAAAAGCACTGCTTAACTCAGGTTGATTTTATGCAGCTCAATGAATATTAAGAACTTGAATACAAATTAATGTGACAGTCAAGCTCTTCATTAGAGAGACTATCTACCACCATGCATAGAATCACATCTCACATTTTCAGGGATGTAGTAATCAAACAAAATGGGGTATTTTCATATCTTCATTCATTTATACCAGGGATACCATTAATCACATCTGAATTTACTGCTGTCCAATTTGACTCTATGCTGTTACTCATTACTGGCTACATACCACTGCCAAAAAGTGCTATCCATCAATGAGGTTTCTCTTGTAAATGCACAGTAAGTTTGGAAGAAAACTTGTAAACAGGAGCTTAAAACTGTTGTTTACAGGAGCAAAAGGCAACAAGGAGATCAAATGTATCAACTTGAGAAATAGCAGTCAAAACAGAGCAGCTACTCAGCCACATGCATTCTCTGCAAAGGAAAATTTAATGGAAACAGCCAAAAATCCAGGGGTCTGAGAGCAACAGATGCCAGAGGAAGCAAGGGAGAGAAAGAGAACACAGTCTCAGGAGTGGATAACAGAGGACAGAGGGCAGAAAATGCCAGAAAAGGAGAATAAATTCCACAATCCATTTCAGTGAGAGGAGAGATTCAGAAGACATACAAAGGAAAAGTTACTTCTAATCTTGGACATCACAAATGTCATGTCAGATGTACATGCTATTAATCTAATTAAAGGTCTAATGCCTTGTATTTTCCACTTGTACCATCATGACTCATGCAAACATTATCTCTCCCCAACAGATCTTGTCTCTCCCTTGTATCTAAACTGTCACAGCTACAAGATTATGACTGTTAAAACTGTGAAACAAGATGTCAAAATACATCATGCAGTCAGTTTAAAATCAGACAGCTCTAGGCACAACTTAAAGAAGCAGTGTCACTCATCACCTATACTTACTCAAAGATAGGTGCATGCACAACTACTAGAAATCTGACTTCTCAATGCACAAAGTCACTGACTTAGTGATTACTCCTGTGAGGCCACTGACTTGGTGATAGTGAAGGAGCAGGTCAGTCACAATGGTATAAATAAATCTCATCATCAGAAAAGACACACAGAACCCAAAAGAAACCTCCAAACACCCCAGAACTTAGCAGTATTTGGTAGTTCTCGTGGGATTTTTTGCAGAATCGCAGTTGTAAACCACAGTTTTGGGGAAGTGGGACGAAGAGAGGAAAGGGTGACAAAGGTGTCAGCTGATGGTGTAATAGATAAATGTTCTGTGGAGTCTGAATAACCATAGAAGTGTGAGGGGGAGGGAGATCAGCCTGTGACAGAAAAGCCCACAAACCCCAAAACAAACAAAAACCCCAAAACCCACAAAAAAAACCCCCATCCTAGAACCAGCTAATGGAATGGTAAAAGATTTTATAAAAGCACTACATAAAATAAATGTGATACGAAGGCAAGAACTGAACTGGAAATGGTGTTGTCGGAAACCTAAAGAGTACAAGAAATGGACTGTAAAAAATGAAATATGCTTGCTGAGCACGCAAAGCAGGGGGACTGGGTCACACAGCAGGAAAGAACTGCTGAAAATACACATTATGCCAAACTGGATGTATGGTTTTCATATGGAAACCTGTTGAGAGGCAAGAAGAGAGATGTATTTGGCATGGACAGCTTGCAGCAGAGAAAATAGTTTATAGACATTATGTGAATACACACTAAAAAGTAGTTGTAGCTATATGTAAATCAATATTAGCATCAATCAATCAATACTACCATACTGAATTTCCTTTGCATCTACAAAATTAGAGATCATTAAAGTTCCAGAGTTTTTTGCCATAATGTAGATGATGACTACCACAAGCAGGCATTTCCATCTTCTGGATACTGGATCAGTCTGAGAAATAAGAATTTTCAATGTTACCATCTCAACTCTACAGATGCAGTAGGTACAGTCAACTTACATTTTTGAAGAGCTGTTCTGCAAGTTCTCTAACATGCTTTATCATTTTTGGTGGATTGCCCTCTTCAGCTTTAATTCTTTCGACTTCAAAGGCCACCAACTTTTTTTAAAAGAAGAAAGAATAAAAATGTTGATAATTCAACTAAAAAAAAATATTTCCTATTTAAGCCATGAAACGTTAATCTTAAATTGAAGCCAGGGAAAGAAAGCTGAATGCTGAAAAGTGTGTTATGTCACATTGCTCTAGAACTTGAGACATTTTCAGTTTCATATGCAGTGTTTGTTACCAGACAGAAAGTCCTACATACCTAAACCAGTCCTTTCACACTTCTATACCTCAATCCATATTTCTCATAAGTACTACTACTACAACACAGAATTCATGTCAAACTCTATTTTTACTCTACATTCAACTCAAAGCCAACAGAGTAAAAATGGCATTGCTTTTTAAAATGATTTCTTTTTGTCTCAGTTTACATTGTTGGATATGTATTTAATGTAATATTTCTCGATGAGTTTGTTAACATTTCATAGAATATAATTAAATTACTCAAAATAATTCTGTACTAGCAGATGCAATGTGTTATGAAGCTACAGATCTGACAATAGGAGCAGCATTACCGAGGTTTACACAACTATTTAACTTCATACATATGAGGGGGCATAATTTTACGGAAGTAAGCCAGAAATATCTCCTTAGCAGAAAATAAGAGTTGAGATGATTAGTATAAACTTGATATAATAAACAGCGGGGATTCAGATGCATTTCAGTAGTTTTTCCCGTGCTGAAATATCACAGGTACGTTGTCATTTACTTGGGAATACAGAAACAGTTTTCACCTCATCAAAAAGATCACAGGTCCTGAAGGGAGGACCTCTCTCTGACACAAAGCCAGCAAATGCCATTCCATTGAGGACTTTGGTTAGAAAGTCATTCTCAATTAAGCCTCGCTGGCCCAAGAAGGCTGCCTGCAACAAAGACAGAAAAAAATGCACTTTTTCATTAGCATCAAAATTACAAGCAACTATTAGATACTAGCAGTTAAACATTTTCACCAGCCTATCAGTATCACTTATACTAGTAACTGGTACTTTCTAATTAAATCTTTTACTATACTTAGTATCTTTTTATACCTAAATTCAGAAATGGAAAGTTGATGCACACATTTTTTAAATCTCACAGGTTATAAAAACTAACACCTTCAAGCAATGTCATCACATACAGAGGTTTTCAAAATTCCACAATGATTCTTCAAATATTTATTTGTGTTAAATTTAAATGTTAACTTTGTTGTATATTTCATTACTATCCCTGTAATTAGTCTCACGAAAACACACTGGTATTGTGCTATGCCAAAATGATGTGCTTATCACATGTAGATAATTTTATTTGCATTTTTAAACTTTACCACTTGTTCAAAAGGCAGGCTTACGGGAGTAACATGGCACAAAGGAATACCATAAATACACATAACTGCTCCTCCTTTACCTTATGGAAGTGAATGACTGGCTCAGCATGAATTCTGATCAGCTGAAGACAGGAGCGGTATCCTTGGAAAAGCTGTGCAAATAGCCTAAGGAAGATTGCTCGCACTTCTTTATCCTGTAAGCAGGAATTGAATACGCTGTCAAAACATCCTTGTATTCTAAATTTCTCCACACTTCGTAGAGAATAAAACAAGAAATGCCTACAGATTCATGAGTGTAGCAGTGCAGCACATGAAGCAGAGATACTCGTACAGGTATGAGGTTGTCTCATAGAATGTTTAGGGCTGGAAGGGACCTAAAGAACACCAGGTTCCCCTACCCTGTCCTCAGATGGCAATCACAGATTCTGTACACAGCCACCCTTCATCCCTGCTGACCTGTCCCATGCCTGCACCACAAGCTCTGGGCAATGCCAAGGCAACTGGGGAGTGCTCATGTGGTGAACCACACAAATCAACTGCTATGAGAGAAAACTGATGTGAAATAAAAGAAAGAGGCTATTTTATCCTGGATTTATTCCCTAAAGTAAGTGTGCCTTTGCAGCACTACACAAGCAGGGTCTTCAGAGTGAGCAGGGGCAGCAGGGCACAACAGGAGCCTAAGGTGGCACTGCTGCTGCTGCTTGAGGAGCCAGGCTTGGAGCATCCCACTAGAGCCACCAGCTGCAGCACTGCCAGATGAGCAGACTGCTCCAGGTTTGCCCAGCTACCAGGCTGGGACTCTTCCAACTCATGTCTTCACTTGCCAACCTTCTGCTGCCAAAATAAGCCAGAGTTACTTTAAAAGTTTAATATAGTAGGTCTTTAAAGTTCTGGTTTATTTATTTGAGTAAGAGAGTGCTTACATACACACCACCATATTAATGGAAATGATGTGAACAGCCGGGCAGACTCGGGGTAGTGACATCTCCACCTGGCCCAGATGCCACTAGAGACTGACATCAAATCCTGTGCCACCCTATTATTTTATCTCGGCAGCCATGTCAAAAACCTGAGGTCCCAAAAATTGTTTTATGACCTGAGGTTTTACGGCATCATTTTATAAACTCTAATTTTAAATGTTGCACACAGCAAAGAATATTGTATTTAGTAACAGGCAACCAGCTGATCAGATAACTAACAAGCAAATACAGCCTAAATAAGTTACACCTTGTAACTCATTTTTAAAGAGAAAAGTTATATATAAGATTATATAAAGCTGGAATGTATTACTGGAATATTTTACTAGATGTCTGTTTATTTTTCACTGGAACATGATCATTGCTGTTCTATTTTTAAGTTAAATTTTGTATGGGTCACTTTACTGAGAGATATGTTCATTTTCTGCTGCTCTCTAAAATTTTAACAAGTACATTTGTACCCTGACATTTTTAAATACCTGAAAACACGGTAATTTCTTTCAGATTTAACAAAATTCTTACTTTGATCCAAAATGATATTAATTTATAACTTCCATATTCAAAGTGAAATCTTAACAGAATTCTACCATCAGTTTAGATGAAGTCTGGATGACATTCCCTGTCTTCAGCAATGAAAAATCCCAATCTTAAAGCAAGAAATAAGTACAACAAATATATTGTACCACCTAAGAGTTTAACATTTTCAAATATATTTACACAAAAACCCCAAATGTGTGTTCTTAAACTGAACTGGCTTTTGGATTTTATAAAACTTCTAACCCATTAGAACGCTATTAGAGGCCAAAATACATTTCTTTGCTCCACTGATAATACTATAAAGTACATGGAAAAGCAAACACAAATTCTTAAAAGAAAGTTAGTCTAAAATTTCAGTGCTTTTCCACTTAAGAAAAGTCAGACAGAAAATAACACAGAAATCTTACCAGCATTTTTGAGTGTGATAAAGCTGTTCGTGGGGGAGGGAATGCATAATCTGCTGTTTCCAAATCAGGATGCAAAACCTAGAGAATTTCGAAAACAAAATCTTTTTCCTTCACTTTGCTGAGAAAAAGATAGTATTTTTTTTCTTCTTTCTCAAATTAATGTCCACTGATATTGAGTCCCTCAAGAATTAAATTGAGTTAAATTGTGAAGACTGTATGCAAATAAAGGTGGAATTAACTTCTGAGCTTCAGGTTTCTATATGTGAGCTAGTTATCAAAAACTCCCATCACAGTCCATGAAGCTGATCAATACCATTAGGGATTTTAGTCAATTCAGCTGAAACAGATGAACAGACTAAAAATTCTTCTTTTCAAGATAAGAAGATTTGCTCAGAAGCCTCCAAATAAGGTGATTTCTAACTAATTACAATGATAGCAAAAAGACAAACTGAAGTATTTTTATGGTGATTCCCTAATGTAGAATCCATCATTCCTGAATAGTGAATAGGGGCATCACACAAATAAACTTTAAGACTAAAGGGTTATTCGTCTGCTAAATTTCAAGAAAATGTACAGTTGAAATGAATTTTTAAAAACAGAAAGGCAGCAGAACTGAATAGTTATAATGCTGCTCAAATACTCTTAATTAAAAATCATTATAAAGGAAAAATCCCTACCTCCTGAACAGTGAAAAGACATTTTAGATTTAAATTACCGATTAACTTGAACTACAGAGAATAAACTCTTCTAAAAACAGGAATGTTGCATGAATCATTCTATGAAATCTCACTTCCAGTGTGTTTGAAAGCTTAATATAGAAATCTTTCATTCGTTACACAGAGGTGAGAGGGTGGAAGGTGGAGATTTTATCCAAACGTACCAGAGAAAGTGCCATTTGAGTCTGGTGGAGCAGTGGCTCTGGCAGCTGGGACAGATGAATACATTCAGGAATTTTAATTGTTCCTCCATCCAGGTCTGCTATGATTACATCTAACTGTAAGGGACAAATACATTATTGGTAGTGCACACAGTGAGCATAGCTTAAAAACACAACACATTTCACGATCTGCAAATAAGTTAGAATAAACTAATTAGAACAGTACTAACTTTAATGTACAGAATGCTTTTGATACAGGAAATACTCCAAATAGTTCCTATTACTAAATCTAGCCATGATAAATTAAATTAAACCAAATAAAATGAAATTAGGCCAAACTTTCAAAAGTGACTTTTGTTTCTGGATGTTCCAGGTCTGTGTTCAGAGATTTGGGATGCCTAATAGGCTGTTTGCAAAGGAACACAGTGAGGCCAACTAGAAGTAAAATTTCATGTTTCTAAGCACCTCTTGTAACCCTGGTTCAGATTCTCCAAACACATGCCTAAAAAGGGTAAAATAAAACAATTGAGAACACCCTTGAAAATCCTAAGTGAACTGTTCAAACTCAGGACAATAGATAACGAAGCTGGAAATTGATCCATTCCTTCCTCTCCTGCACTAGAATCAAGTAACTTCCCTCCTTGACTTTACAGTCTCAATGTATTTACAAAACAAATGATGCTTCTTCTCTTTTTTCTTCTCCTAATTGTCCTGCCTTGCTTTCTTACAGTAACATTTTGAACATCCGTGAATTATTCACACAAACATCTCCAGAGCACTGAGAAGCTCCCTGCAGCTGAACACCACAGCAGGCACTGTGACTGTGAGTGGGCACAAATACTCACAAGCTCATGAATGTCATTGCGAAAGACAGAGTGAACACCAATGATGAAAGGTGTCGGGGAGCTGAGAACCTCCAGAAGCTGTGCAGGAAGAATTGGAATATAGGGATAACTGTGAAAAGAATAAATAAAATAGAATAAAAGCTTCTGACCGTGCTTTCACACAGGGCAACTGTTTTCTTTTAAAAAAAAGAATCATCCTGTTAGTAAGCAGGGACAATAAAGTTATGGACAATAGATTTTAAAAACATGGCTGGTTTTTGGCCAGAAAATATCATTATTAAGAAATCTTTAAAAGAAGTATTTTGTTTTCATATTAAAATGACAACTAAACATTATGTGTAGAACACTATTTCGGGGATTGTTGACTTGGTTTGACAATTTAAAAAACCCAGTGTGTTCATCAAAACAACATCAAGAGCTGAATCTAAATTGATCAATGCATTTCTACACCTAATTTACAATTATTAAAAGTTTACATTCATTACTATTTAAACATTAAGAAACATATTCCAAAACTCAATTTCCAGTTTTTCCTTCTTATTCTACATTAAAATGAAGCCAACCTCTGACATATTTTAAATAAAACAAGCTATTAAACTACAAGCACGGTTTGAAACAGGTGAGTCAGAATTCGATGTCTTCTTCCTAAGAAAACCAAACTGATTGACATAAAGTTTTCCATTTCAAAATTTTGGATCCACCTGTGGCTTTTTAGAGAGGATCAATTTGCTGACTTAAATTTGTTCTCTGGTGGACATTTGTCAGTGACTTAAAACTGTGATATACACTAATGTAGCTGCTATCTCTGAGCCACAGAATCTTTTGGGTTGTGAGTAGGGTTTCTACCCAACATTTCTAGGTGGGATATTTCTCCCTTAATTGTTTCCATGGCCATGATGCAATCAGATTTTTATTAATGACGTGTACAGACTAGGATTTGTATATATCATCATGAATAGCTTTGCTTATTTGAACAAATATAGCACAACTCCTTTTGTTTGGGACAACATAATACAGGTACCAAAATGAGTTATAAAATTAGTTAACAAGTTCAAAGAATCCAAACTTAACTCACCTGTATTTGAGGGGAAACATCAAAGACTCCAGAGCCCTACAGGCATCACTGAGCCTTTGAAAACTTGCTGAGTGAAAGAGAACCTTATTTTCTGTAAGCACGGCACAGAATAAGCTGAGTACATTTTGGATTCCTTAAAAAAATAAAATAACAATAAAGGACTTAAGCAACATGTCAAAAAAAATCAAAGTTACATTAAAATGTACCATTTTCTGGAGGGATTTTCAAAAAAGCATATGATAAATGCATAAATTGCCACGTTCCAAGATATTCTACTTTTTATTTGTCTAGTGTAGCTTCCTTCTGCTTTGCAGGTTGCTAAATTATTTGCTAAATTTTATTTACCTGAATTTATTTCTAGGTTGCAAATATACTGTATTACATCTCTCTTTCAACACCACTTGCAAGGATTTCCACTTCTCAGCACAAATCCCAGCAATGCTTAATAATCTCTTCAAACAGCATTAAGTGCATCTCTGCATAGCCTTCTGTGTATCCAGTACTCAACTCTGGTCACTGATCCAGGCTTAACTTTTAAACCTCTTTGTATCTCCAAGCAGGGGAAAAAATAATAAAATCATCCTGCCAAGCTCCCAAGAAAATTACAAGATTCCTAGTGAATACATTCATACTTTATCCATGGAGAGCATTCCAGGAGTCATGAGGTTAAAAGAGGGCAGTAAGAGAGTGTGTCATTATAAGGATACTTTAAGGAAGATCTGAATGGTTAAGAAAGCCCCACTAGATTTAGGGTAAGACTCATGAATCAGATGATGGGACGGTTTTTGGGCTTTTTTGAGACAGAATAGTTTACCTAGGAGACAAAGCCATGTGCTTTCAGGGAAAACCAAAAATATATTTCCTTTTAAAAAAAGTCCCATCCTGAGAAGCAGACATGCCTGACACGTGTGAGATATGCTGAAATTTATGAAATTTCCTGCAATATGCTGGAATGTATGATGTTTCCCTGAGGACATGGCTTGTGTTATCAGTGAGACAGCCTGTATTACCTTCCCAAAGCTACTGCTTATCTTGCAATAATGTCCCCAAAAAGAAGTGTGACTATGGAGAGCCACTATATTCATATGATAATTAACACTTAGGGTTTTCTAAGTAATTTTTATTACATGTTTTGACAAATCTTTTTTTTTTCCACGATGTATGCAAATTTTCTTGGCTGGAGGAAAGCTCAGTTCATAAACACAGAGGGACAAGGATTTGCAGACGGTTGTTTGGAAAAAGAAGACTTAATTCTTAGGATGAACAAGTCAAACAACAACGTAACAGCTTGTACTTCCAAACTCCGTTCTCCAAGAGTCCTACAGAGCCCACACAACCAAAGGCTTGAGAGGACTGAGGACAGGAGGCTTTGTTACAAAGCTGAGTGAATGACTGTTGCAAATGTTTGCTATTATTTTCAGTAGCATAGTTAAAATTGTGCTACTAGAAAACAAACTGCTTTGTAATCCAACAAGGTGAGGATGATGATAAAAAGCCCAATTTGTTTCCTCATGTGAATGAAACAGCACCCAGCAGTAAATGGTCAGAAGGTAACTGGAAATAGTGTCCTTTCTTGTGTGTATGCACAAGGGGTATGTACTTATTCGAACACGAGGTCAGAAACTGCTGCCTGCTTGAAAAACACCTCAGTAAGAATTTAAAAACTCAAACTGATCCTTTTATGCAAAACTGCCCTTGTTCCTCTCCCGGAAAATTTTAAAGAATATTTTGGAGTATACTTTTTGTTTTAGACTAAGTTTTTGTTTTCAAGACAGCTGGGCTTCTTACACCATTTCATTCCACATCAAATATCTTAACACTCTTAGGAATACATATTTTTTAAACATCTGACAATTTTTTTCTACAATCAGATACAGAGATGCTCAAACAGTCCTCTAAAAACCTACAATGTTTTGGCAGGTATTACCAAGGAAAATAATACCAAAAACCCTCACAAATATTCAAACCATTCGGTACAATGAAATGCCCTAAAAAAGGCCATTCTGTCATCAAAATACCTGTAATTGAAAATTCTTGTAAGAGATGGTTTTCCGTTCCACATATCTTAAAACCCAAACCTGAATTCTAAAAAGTAAGCGTTCTAAAATATTTTCTGGATGTTATCAACTCTAAAGTTTGTTTTGTAAAGAATTAGAACATTCATTTACTGAGCAGATTCAATTGAAATCAAGCTGTGTAAAAAACCAGCCTTTTTAGATATATGATATTATTTTGCTGTGAGTTATGATAATTCAAGAGTCTAGAAAGAATATTTCAATTCTAACACCTTTAAAAGTAATAAAACTTATCAGCATTTTTCATTTCAAATCTCTTTGGAACACAGGTTTCCTCATCAGATATCAAAACTATACACAATTCTCAAGAGTACATAATAACTGAACACTTTTGCAAAAATTTTACTAACAAAAAACATAAATCAGAGTTCTGCTTATGTAGAAAGAGGACACCTGCAAGTACTTCACAGTACTTGAACACAGTGCCTGTAGATCACACTGTCTCTTAGGGACTACTAAAATGATACACTTTTGTATGAATAATAAAGGTAATCTTCATGTGTAGTGCTAAACTGTATATCTGTCTGATCATGATCTATTTTTACCACTGTAAGAAATGGATTTTGTCGGTATTTTCAATTGACAGGAAGTTCTGGATGTCACAAAGTTTATTTGAATTACTAAGCAGTGATGGTACATTTTGTGAGTCTTTCATAGTTTCACTAGGGAAATTAAGTCTGGTTTTGCTGCATAGTAGTGGTCACAGATAAAGCTTCAGTTTGTACTCCACAGAGGCATTTCTCAGTGCCTCTTCATCAGCACCAATATAATTAAAGATGACTACTTTCAGCAGCTATGTCCCACAGCAGAATACATACTTCAAACATGTTTTCATTACATCTGGGAGCTGGTCTCCCAGAAGTTCACTACATTTTAACTGGCCATGGAACGTGAATTTGAAATGTTTACTGTGATATGAACGCACTTGACTTAGTCTCAGCTTTGCTAAGCTGGAGAATAACACTGCTTTATTTGCAGAACTTATGGAAGAGACCAAACTTGAGAGAATCTAACACACTTGGACAATAAAATCCAGGCTAACCACTTCCACTGACTGAAATGTTTATGGAGCCCACACAGCTTATTTCTACCAGTGTTCTCCTTCTCTCTCCCTCTTTCTTTCCTTCTCTCTCTCTCTCTCTTTCTAAATGTTCTGTATGCAATACAGAAATGTATAAAATACATAATATAAATAAAATTAAGTGTACAATACAGACACCTCATCTGAAATTTTCTTATTTTCAAGATGATGGCCACTAACTCAACACAAAATTATTGCTCCACATGTACTTTGAAATACATCTTTTCAGGAATATCAGCAGTATAATGACTGTGAGGGAAACCTTTGTCTGATAGAATCAAACAAATTATAAATAGCATGACTTTTGATTACTTTCCTTTTCTAAACCATTTAAGCCATTGATTAAATTATTTGAGGAAGCCACCAAGGTGTTTCAAGCCTTCCAAGTTGTTTACTGAAAACAAACCATTCCAAATAACAGCCTGAGCCCAGTTTCCTCATGCTACAAGACACAATCGTGTCTGTCTGTAACCTTGAACCCTCTGCTGGTCTGCAGACTCCACACGGCATCCGATGCTCATTTGTCAGGGCATAAATAGACAACATGAAAAACAACAAACAAGTTGATTTTTACAGATTACTCTTTTGCAGTCTACAGACAGACATCCTGTAAAATATTATACATACGCTGGAAAATTTTGAATGGAGGCTTCCTGACCTTCACTGTTTTCAAGTATTTAAAGAATCTGTAATTTGTACTAAATTATCTGACATCCTACATCAACAAATGTATCATTCTGCCTGCTTCCTGTTGTTCTAGAATTTAAGTACTTATTGAAGCACGATTAAAAAAAACCACCAAACACAAAGCACTTGACAAGTTACTGTCTTCTATATTGTCTGAAATCAAAATATTACCACTTACTTCTTCAGACTTTCGTAAAGAGTTATAAACATGGATTCAGAAACTCAACTAGTTGAATACATTATTATGCCAATATGCCATTCCTGAATTACTGGACACAAGAAAAAGCTTAATAGACAAAATAATCCATAACTTAGCCAGACTAATCCAGGAAATGGGTCAACAAAGCCTGAAAAGCCTTTCTGAAAGGCCACTGGAGACTGCATAGTACAAGTTCTGTGCCAGGCAGTGTCAAGCTCTAAAGATAACTAGGAAAAGAGTAGAGAAAAACAAAACTCTTTTCATATTTATTTTTAGATGTGGCTGCATAGCTCTGCTAATGACCAAAATACAAGCTTAACTAGTAAATAAGGGGCAACAACTGTACTCAATACTCACATAGCTAATCCTTGTCAAATTGCATTCATTTGTCCACCCAAAAATCACACAGCATCTCCAATCAACTACACAGAGTGAGACCCAAAAGACTGCTGCGTCACTCAGCTCAGGATCAATTTGCATTTAGGAAATCATGCAGGCCTGTTGATAGAGTAGGACTGCACACTACGTGATTAAATCATAGCCAAGCTTGCTCACAAATGGGGAGCAATCTGGCTGTGCCAGCAGAGAGCTTTGGGAGGGTTAATTTATCCTGATTTTTGGCTGGGCACCAGAGGACATGAGTCAGATGAGTACCCCAAGAGATTAACTTATTTGGGCTTTGTCAGACTCAAGAGGAAGAGAAGCAATCCCTACAGCATTCAGCTGAGACGCCCTCAAAGAATCCAACATTTCATGAATTCATCCCCATTTCTGAGCCCACAGAAGCAAACACGGGTGTGACATGCAGTAAAGAAGCCAACTTCCATTTTTAGAGATGCATTTTTGATTTGGGAACTGAACTGAAGGCAATTCAGAATCTGAACCATGAATTCTGCATGTTCATTGTAAGAAGGGTGGAATGAAGGTTTCCCAGCAAACCAGCATCTGAGGAGGTGGGAAGAGGAAACAGAAGGACCATACAGAAAGATTCTGGTAGAAACACCATGGAAGCCAACTCATCATTAGAGGCATATCAAAGAGACTGTGAAAATGAGGAGATACATATTAAAGAGATGTCTTCAGCTGATGGATAAATACTCCTACAGCTATCACTCCCCCAAAGTTCAACAGTATCCACTCTGTTCTGTCTACATTGAGTCAAACATATGGTTGTTCTCCAAACCCTAAATGACACATGCACAAAGAAACAGGGATTAAGCACAGTATACGATCTGCTCAGGAGAACAGTCAGTCTGTCTGCCATTTGCATGTTGATATCACTCCATTATTGCCAATTTCACTAAATCCCTCTGCAGACCTGCTTGAAGAAGCAGCAAAAGCCCTTTGGGTTTCTTGAGCCTCCAAATACAACTCTGCCAATACATTAAGAGAACACGATCGGTAATTTTTTTTTTCAGAGACAACAATAAAGCTAAAGACAATTATTAATAAAAGATTTAGATAATAAGGTTTCCATCCCTGAAAAAGATAAGTGCAATACCATTTCTTAAGCATATTTAAAAGCTGTACATATCCAAAGGGAGACTGATAAGCTCAAGATTAATATGGCTATGTTGAGTGAATTTTCTTGGCAAAGCAGAAAAGACACAGGAAGGTAAACCAGACAAATAACCCTTTAAATACAGAAAGTATTCTCATGGCAGGGAGGTAAATGCCAATTTTACAAGAAGGCAGTAAGTTGAATTACACAAATATACAAACATAACCTGCATTACCAGCTAAAAGTTTGCTACTGATTGTATGTCTGGCCCATATAAACAGGTTATGTTCCATAGATGCTACAAGAAGTAGATTTAGTTAAGGGGAAGAATCTTCATAGAAATCAGATATGAGACTAAGGTTTTTTCCTACAGGAAGGGTGGCAAGCACTATTTCTAAATATTGAAGTGTTAACTCTCAGATTAAACCAGAAGGTTTTGTTCTCTTACTGTGTGTCTCTATATGCATGCAGGTGTTAACATTTGAATAATAGTCTATTCTGATCAAATACAATTTAATTTCATGCCTGATTTCATATCTCATCTTCTGCTTAGTTATTTAGTTACCTACAAAGGTAATTAAAATAGGAAGCTATTTGTTTTGGATATTTATCCCATAAGTACCTACTATTCCAACCCTGAAAACAATAACAAAGGTAAACAGTAATCCTGTATAGTTACGAGTAATCTGCGTACTAACTGCTAATTACCTGGATAATAATTAATATCAGGATACAGAAATTCTGTGTAACCCTCATAGGTCCACACTAACAGAAACTCAATAAAACTCTGTAAAAGAATTTTGAGTGGACTGGGATAATGGATACACACTAATGAATTGAAATGCTGCCCAATTTCCACGAGTAGAGGTGGGAGAGTGCTACTGAAATAGTCCCACATTTCTAGAAATTTTTATAGGTGACTTTCTTTCATTCATTCTTTAGAACTGCCCTTTCAAGAATGATGATTTTATTGTTTGAACCAAAGGTTTGGTGAAACCTTTTTTCCCCACATACATCAAAAGATATATTGAAAAAATAAGCACACGTTATAAAAACTATTTATAGCAGTTTGATTAGCCAGAATTATCTCTCTGTACTCTAATAGCAAAACTAAAATTGAGATTTGAGAAATTATTTGCAACTGCTGATGTATTTAAGTAATCAAAACCAGAGAAGTTTACCATCTCTGCAAATTGATTCATAGATGGCAGAAAGTAAAGGAGGATTCTGTTCAGCCACCAACAGACATTTTAAAATTCAGAAGGAGCATTAAATATTTCTGAACAACCTGATTTGTTTTTAAGATTTCATAATCTGTCTGGATTCACTTAAAGCAGAAAAAAACATTATTTAACAAAACAATTCAGAGTGAGGGTAACACCATCAGGATCCTTAGAAAGTAAATATCTAAGAATGAGAAGAGTATTGTCATTCTTGTACTGTACACAGGAAAAATGGTCAAGGATACACAAGAAACTGCAAACATACCTGTTTCCTGTCTAAGGACTACAAAGTCTTTCTCAAGGAACATAACTACAGAAGCCTTTTATTAACATAACCAAATAAACGCAAAGACAACAAGAACAGATGTGGCGTATTGGGATATTCTGTTAGAGCAATCTTCAGCCACCATTGGCTGATATTCACGGAGCATAAAAGGACAAATATTCAACTGAAGAAACTGTGAAACACCGTAACCATGAAAAAGATAAAAAATCACTTTATTTTCTTTAAAGATCATGCTTGGATTCTCTTCAAAACATTTACCAAACTTTAAAAATTCATTGTCAAATTCTCTGAGATTTTCCTGACCTCCTGAAACAGCAATACTTCAGTCCAAACTGCAACTAGAGAGCAAAACTTTAAATATGAATTTACGAGAACAAATACATGGAGGTAAATGTCTATAGAACTATTTTCCTTTTCCTCCCACCACAAGGATTAACTCTAAAGTTTGGAAATTATAGTTTTGCAAGCTCTTATGATTTAATAGCTACCAAGCCTACTTCAGAATAGTGAGAAAAGTTCTGCCTGCACTCATACCAGCAAAAATAGAAAGAAAAGCAATCTGCTCCCAGTAGGCTCCATTTCAGTATTTTCTATAAGCAGAAATAAACTTCTTTTGCCTTTCTGAAATTTGTTTGTCCACTTATTAGACATATGCTTTTTGGAGTTTTCATTTTTCTCATCTCTGGAAAACAATAATTTGTTTGCACTCTTCTAAGAGGTGTTTTCTGAAGGCCTGCTGTAAATAGAAAATTACTCTCTTCTCAAATATCCCAAAAGAAATTTTAACCTAATAGTTTAAATAAATTTCACTGAATCGTTATAGAGCAAACGGTAATTTTATTTTTTCTCTTATTTAAAATGTTTCCTATTAAAAAACCAGCTCATTAACTACAGCACTTTATCAAATACACGGCTTCAAGTTTATTTACTTATGTCAGATAACTTTTCTTTCTCAGATTTATAATTTGCTTAAAATAAACTACTGCACAGTTTGCCTCATTAAAAGAGAAATACAACTTCAGAGTGGATGTAAAGTAAATGAGCATCTTATGTCGTGTGCTTTGCTATGCTGAAAAACAGTGAACACTGCAAGAAATACTGGATATAAGAAATACAGTGCCTCCAACTCATTCCAGACTCCTGCCTACTGCCAGTTGTCACCACAGCAGCAGCAGCAGCATCTCAGGGGGCACTGAGCAGGCTCCCAGTGCATCCCACATGTCAAACAAACAGAAACACTGAGCAGGACGGACTGAAGGAGTAGTTTGGCATTACCCGACTGCAATCTGCCCTAATGGCTCCCTCTGACAGGGATGCTGCTGCTTCTGCTGCTTTCCCTACACCTGCAGCAAAGCTCCCAAGAGTGAGAGATGGGGCTGTTCTCACTGCAGCACTCGGCCATTGGTCTGATTTAACCACAGCAACAAACCACAACCTGAGACTGCTGACAGAAAACAGACGGGACTCTCCCACCTTCCAGCCTCCAAATATTTTCTGTTGACTTGGTGAGGTAAAACTGCTCAGCACGGCTGAGTCAAGCACCACCTCAGCAAAGGAAATGGGGCAGCACTGTGCAACTGGAAGTGGACATTCCAGACAGGTTCATCTGCCTGGCAGTGCATGCTGCTGGGGACATGAAGCCTCAGTGACTGTCCACAAAGTGCCTTTACTTGGAAGTGCAGAAGAGTCCCTGTATAAAATTCACCATGACAATGTCCCTTTATTTCCAACAGCATCTAAAAGAACACTTTCCTTTTGTTCTGCTGTTGCAGCAGCAAGGGCCCATTAGCAGTAAATGCCACATCAAATCCCTTCATAATCTATGTGTTCTTTGATGAACTACACAAATCTACTTGGAAAGCCTGAATGGTAAATTCTCTTTGGCTGGGTTATGGAGCTAATTGCAGCTCACTGGCCAGTGGGATTTAACCTAAAACTAGAACGTAAGCCAACAGCATCTACTCATGTGATGCCACGTCCCACAGGCTAGAGAGTATACAATTTATTAAGATCAAAGACTGATTGGAAGTGTATATACTTTAATAAAACAGTCCTAATTTAATCACACGTGTCGCTAAAAACCAACAAAGGTTATATATGTTCCCATCACATGATACATGATATTTCATGGAAAGGAAAGAAATTGAGTGAGTTGGGTAAGAAGTTTGTAAACAACCTGACAAGTAAAAAAAGTTCTGGTTCGTATCACTGAAATCTCATAACAAAGGTAAGATGTGGAAAGGGCACCACATCGACCCTTAGTGCAACTCCCTGTTATAGGTATTACTGCACTGAAAATGCCTGCATTTGGACTCTTCATATGCTCTGCACATGAAATCTCTCATTGCTTTGCTGCCCTATATAATGAAATATTAAAATATTCTTGCTCTATGTCAAAGACACCAGGATTTTCATAGTGAACAAGTATAAGCCAGCTCACGTGCTGACTGTGCAGTGACCCTTTCATAATGTCTCCCAGCCATAAAAATACACATATATCTTCATCAGGAATGTCTTTTCCCATTTATACAGTAATTTGGTATTGTCATCTCTTGGCATAAAATACATTACATGAGAGGCTGAACATTTTATCTCCCCTAAACCAGAATTAAAATAATGAGAAGTTATTTTATTACCAAAAGCATTATTCAAAGTGTCAAAAAACCAAGTCAAAAGCAAGAATTCTGCGTATTTTAATTTATCCAGGATTTACAAATACAGGACTGACAGGTCTATAAACAGTGAAAGAGTCCAGCTTTTTTCCATCATGGCTACATCAGACAACCCCAAATTGATCAAGCTTCATCTTAAATGTACTGATAATGCTTTGCATTCCTATTCCCAATAGAAGGTGTTTCAGGACGTTTCTCGTCCTACAGTCAGAAATCATCTTTTAACTTCCAGCCTTAAATAACTCATCATCTTTTTATATGAGCCTGTTCTTGGTACTCACCTGTTTCTGTAACTTGTAACTTCTCCCTGAACAATACTGATATAAAAAGCAGTAAATGGTAAATACGTATGGTCTATGACATGGAGTAAATTAAAAAGATAGAATACAGCAGAAAACTAACACTGTTCAAAAAGCAGCCTCTAGAAGCCAGCATGAGCTGTAATATGACCAACAATTTAAATATTCCTTTCAGAGTCTACCTTATCTTGGCATTCATGTTTTCTAAAGGAGGCTACATTTTTTAAGCAGTAGGGCTACTTTTTTTTTTTTAATTATTCAGAATAAAAATGTAAAGCATAGCATGTCCTACAAGTATTGTGAGTTTTAAAATGAGCTACCACAAAAATAAACTAATTTGAGGCACACCATAATTCAGTTTTTCTCCTTTTGATTCAATAGGTATTTTCTAATTATCACAGAGGGGTAATATTTTACGTTGTTATATAGGCTGGCCACTGTCACTGTTTATAGCCCCAGTAGCTCACACCATAATTTCTGAGGCAGGGTGTTGGGAAGTGGTAAAACATTGGAAAGATTGATAACAGATGAAGCCAGCTTTAGTGCAGAACACAGAAACTGATCAGTGTTCATAATTTAAGATCAAGTAAATCTTAAGATTTTAAAATCTTGTTCTCTTCCCCAGAATCAAATTATACCAGGAAGTTGTGGTGCACGATTTCATCTCCTGTAGGACTTGTAAAGCTTGATTTTCAGCATCAAAAGGAACAAAACTTACCGTGAAGAACTAATATCAAAGTACCAACTCGAGGCTTTTAGAAGGTAAGCAGAGGAAATTGAAGAACCACCAGGAATCAGCAGCTCCTTAATAGAAGGCAAAATACGGAGCAAGGCGGGAAGGGGCAGTGCCCTCACCAACAAGCGGTGCAGTATCCAGAGAACGTGAGTTGGGCAGGTCTGGTGACAATTAGCCACAAGTTCAGTCAGCCAGACAAGGCCACAGAGGTGAGGAGGGTCTGAGGTGAAGTCAAGGAGCCAGGTGAGCACCAGGTCAGGACGAGGGCCAGCGATGGCAGCCAGGTCAGTCCCAGTGACCACGCGGCAAGGCCAGGCCGTGAGGACGAGCCGAGAGCAAGGCAGTACGTGCAGCCCGCGGGTGAGGGGCCGGCTCACACAGGGCACTGCCTGGCACAACAGCCGTGGCTTGGGCAGGCCCTGGGGCACGGGCTGAGCTTAAGCACAGCGCCCAAGGCGAGGCCAACAGGGCCCTCCTTTCCTCATGTTTCACACAGCTCTTCCCTCGGCCAGAGCCTGAGCCAAAGCCGTGCAGCTGTGCCCAGCACGGCCGGCCTTGAGCACAGCCCAGCCCGGCCAGCAGGGCCTTGGGGCTGCCCCGGGCCCTGACATCGGCTTCCAAAGGAAACGCAACTCCTAAGAACCAAGGACAGAGCCTGCTCAACTCAGCCTAAGCACGGATTTCTTCTGAGAGCAGAACACCTGCTGAATGACATTGGCACAACTACAGAACCATCCTGAAAACGTGGCTTTTCACGAGTTAACCAAAGCTGTAAAGTGCAAGTCTGTCAGTTTAAAATCCCTCCGCACGTATGAATATCTACTTCCAAACAGAGTTGGAGCAGCATACCTTAATTAAAAAAAAGAAAATAATGCTGCCACAATTAAATCTTCCCACCAAATAAATTTTTGAACGCAAAATAATTTTAGCATTTTCATTATATTAAGAAAAAAATGAACCTCCATCGTTCTTCATTAGTTTCTAACAAACCTGAAAAATTAGAAAATACAGCATTTGTTTTACTTCTGTACACTTTAATACACAACTCAAAAAAATTCTAAACAGGTATGATAGTTAATATATGATCCCATCATTATGTTTTGACTAGATTTATCACTATATAACAGTAACAGGGTTTGGCTCCATGACTGAACCAACAAAAATCATCTCTGTCAGTGTCATTCCATGGAAAATAATTCACTTCTCTTTGCTTGTTTGTTGTTGATTAATTATTTCATTTTAAGTAGCTCTCCATGGTATCATAGAAGTATCTGCTCTGATGCAAAAGAAAGGCAAGGAGGGCAAAAGGACAGAGGACACTCCGAACTTCTCAGTCTCAAGTCACAATGTTGAAATTTGGAACTGAACAGTCACATTAAGAAAATACATCAATACTGGAGTGGAGCATTTTAAAGTGCTTGTACTCAAGTGCTTCCCTGCTTAGCAACTCTGCCATCATCACAAACATCTGCCCTAGTATTTATATTTTGTGCAACTGTAATAATCTTTAGAAGTTTAACCAATCAATCACTTTTGATATCTGGAATTACAGATATTTAATGACACTGCAGTCTTCAACTATATTACGTTATTTTTAAGTACTTGTTTTAGAGGCTTCATATACTGCCTAATGGTACACACACAATTTCTAGCTAAAGATATTTTAAGATACATAAAAAGGCTGAAGGATAATGATGTTTAGCCCTTTCAGTTACATCATAGTTTGGACAAATCAAAGACAAGCTTGCCAAGCAACCTGGCTCTACCTACCATTACCATTCATCTTCATGTCATTCCACCTATTTAATCACTATTCTACACAGCCCTGGATTCCAAAGCACCCTTACCTTGTGTCTTCATCCAGAAGATTCAAGGTTTACTTCAAAGTGTCATTTTCACCACTTAAAAAATTACTTTATTTTTAACACAAAGTCAGTATGAGTTTTACTGAAAATACTTGAGTGGTGAATTCAAGATATGAGGAGGAAAACAAGCACAGGCAAACAAAATAGAACAGGGGAAATAAGGACATAGGAAAACAGACCTGATATGAGACTAAACAAGAAGGAAAGGAAGGAAAACTCTTTTGTCTTTGATTTAAGTATTTGGAAAGGAGAGAGAAATTCTTCAGGAAAATAAATTTTCATAATTGTTCTGCTCAGCTTAGCAGTGTGATTCATGCAACCAGTCCTTGACACATGCAAAAATCAAGAGTGCTGGTTAAACCTTAGGTTCTTGTTTTGCTCCTTAGGTCACTAATTTTTTGTTCTGGCTTCTTTTGAGAATAACCTGCCTCTTGGGGAAATGGAGGTGGTATGTCTCAGATTCAAATGACTGAATACATCACTGCTGAATACCCATATGGAGAAGGCAAGTAGAGTTGGAAGTCTGGGGAAAAGAGCTTAAGGCAGAAACTTAGGAATGTACAGTTAATGCAGTAAGACAGGAGAGAAATATAATCTAAATATAACCTAAATATAACCTAAATCTCCTTTGAGCCTAAAGAAAGCTACTGCATTTTGAAGCTTCTATAGATATCTACCATCTTATTAACAGACAACAAGAAAGAAGAGTACTAAAAGTCTTCTTGCTACCATGCATAATTTTTAAAAGTAACTTTATGATTCCTATTTTTCCACCTAATCCTTTGTTGATTAAACCACTTCTAGTGACCCAGCTACAGGCCTGGTTTTTGTCACATTATTCCTATATATTTGGCTTCTTTTAATAAAAAAAAAGAAGGTATGATTTAAATTGTCAAACACTGCTGTTCCTTATTACTAAGCTTAAAACCTTTGGGGATATTTTTCCCAACTGTAGTTTAACGCCTAAGCAAAAATAAGGTCTGTTTCCAGATATGCTGTGCACTTGGTAATACAGGGAGGGTCATCTGCTGACACAGTATTATCCTGCCAAGCAGAAAAAGTGTGATGAGGCTGCTATATTGCACAATATTTCTCAAAATAAATGTTGAAATTACTTTTGTATCTATTCATAGTGATAAATTTTGTCCTGCTGCCCACCTTCCTCCAAGAAAGAGCTATTTTTAAAAAGGTGATTTATGCAGTTGACAAATATTTTTCTAGCTACTCTTCAATTTTCTATTAATAATTGAGATAGGATGAAGTGACTTGTACCAGCAGAGAAATAACCGAACGTGCCGTTATTTGACAAAGGTTCTGGTCAGTATTTGTGTCCTGAACACGAGACTGGATGGGATAACAGCTGTCACTAAAGTACTGAACAGCACTACAAAGCTTTTGCCCAGGTTGTAAAGACAAATACATGTTAATCTCCTGTTCCACCCAGGCAAAAGAAACAGAGCAAGTGTGAATATCGTTCCAAGAAGCACAAAAACTTCTGACAAGTTCAGCTGTGATCTCCAGCGGAAAGGATTAGGCCTTATCTTAGGAAAATAAACTTTCTCAAAGGGATGAGCCAGTAGGTTCTACCACACTCTTTTGGATTCACTGTCTTTAACTCTTCATAAGACTACATGAAAGGTGAGACTAAACGAGAATTTATTTAAATAACATATTTCTTGGTCCTCCTTTTACAGCTAACCACTGCAAACAGGCACGTGTAGCTGTATTCACAACTTTTTCTAGTAAATCCAAACAGAAACTTGGAATTAACAAGCCTTGGCACTAAGAACATGATGACAGCCCACCACCTACATGGGAATGGAATTTTGTGCTGTTCTGGAAAGTGAGGTAAATGATGAAAACACAAACATTTTCTAATTTGTGTCCTCAGAGACAGAAGACAATTCTGCCATTGTACTGTGTCCCCAGATACCTAGATACTTCAACTGGCAACTGAGGCATAGATGGGAAAAAAAACCAAACAACCCCCCCAAAACACAAGGAAACAAAAAAACCCCAGTGGTCAGAAAAAGGAGATGGGAAAAGCAGCGTTTTACAAAGTGTTCAAGTACTTGCTTTAAAAAAATCTACCTGCTCACTTATTTGCCTATTCCTTAACTAATACCAGGCCCATTCCCAGGCAACTTCACCACCCTTGTCACACCAACAAACAGGGACACACAGAAAGAGGGCCTGCACAAGGCCACTAGAGAAGCTCTTCCTGATAGTTCTGACAGCCTTGTAAAAGAGAAAATTCTGCTACAACAGAAAAGAAGGGAGACAGCTCTTTTCTGGTTTTGTCCATGAACTTGCATGATCCCCTTCAGGGAAACAGGGTGTAAGCCTGTAAGCTTCTCGTGACAGGATTTGCCAAGTTTTATAACCAGGCACTTCCTTCAGTCTCTCCCTTCTTCAGGCCAGTTGAAGCATCACTAACTAGAAACTGAGCAATGAGTTTTCATTCTTTATCTCCCTTTCTCTCCCCCTCCTTCTGCTGATCTTCATATCCTTATGTGCACTGTGACTGGAAAGGGCATCTGGTAAGCACAGGCTTACTGACTCATACTTCTTATAAGCCACCAAAAAGCAAGAAAGACAGAACCTCCAAATCCACAGGAAGTCAGGAGGAGAAAATAAGGCCAAAGAGCAGCAAAACCACAGGAAGCAGCAAAAAGACTACTGGAGTATGGGAAAAGAAAGATGAGACGGTAGACAAAGAGTAAATTTGGGTTATAGATATTGGAAAGTGTACAGGAGCTAATAAGGAATGACAAATTCAAAATATAAAGGCAAAGGATTTTAGACTGCTAGCACAACAATCTAGTCCTGGTTAAACTCTAAGCTCTTCAGTACTCTGCTACAGTAGATTTAGGAATTTACATGACATCCATCTGTATATATCCACCCTCTAACAACATATGGTTAACAATATTAAATTAAAACCTATGTGTTTGAAAGAAATTTTAAATTCTTGTATAAAAGTTTTATAATTCCTTTCTATACACGAGAGGGATTTAAAAAACTTGCCCTGCAAAATATGCTCTCAGTAAGACAACTAGAGAAAAAGATGGTTCTCAGTTTTCTCTTCCATATATTTACATTCCCACTCCATCTCCACGGCTTCCCTCTATAAATCTGACGCACACAATGACTTTTCAGAATTGTCTTCATTGTTTTCCTCAGCCTGATCCTCTGACAAAACACCCCAATCCCAATTTGCCATATAAAAGCCAGGTGCCAGAAGACATGGTAATTACCTAAGAACTAACTGAAAGCCTCACTTTCTTTCTCTGACATTTTCTGAACTGTGAATTTATAGCAACCTTCACTTCAACTGCCTAAAAAAGCACCTCAAGTATCCCACACACCTTACCTACAGAACAACACAGCAGACCACATGCTGTAACCTGCTGTACTTATGGTACCTCACACATTTTCTGTCTTCAGAAAAGGGGAAAAACTGTTGGGCCTGTCCATGCTCAGATCATTGCTGGCAATCTGGTCAGAGCAGTCATAATGAATCTTGACATAGTAAGCCAAGTAAAACCTGTGGTGAAGTTAAGTTGCACCTATATACCATGTTAGCCACAATTTTTTTAAAATTTAAACTACTATAAACAAAACTATAATATTCTTTGGGAATAACATTCTTTTTGGAAGTCTACAATTAAATCATCTTAGTAGGAGATGGCACTGAGCTCATCAGATCTGATACTGCCTGTGACATAAGCTCTTACTGTTCTTCACTATTGTTTTTCTGACTTCCATCCATTCTTACTCTCTATTTGAGAGACGAATGGATGACAACCCATATCCTAAGGCCATTTGATTGCTTGAGAGTAAATATGAGGTTCACAGGTTCAGAAAAGATTATTAATTGTGCCCTTATCCATGGCTGCTACAAGTTTATGATTCAAAGTCACTTTAAAAACCAATGGAATGACGACTAAGAGTGTTAGAATTTAATGGCAGACACGAGATCAGTACTGAGGTACCCAGGCAACAGTGATGCAACGTTGTAATTAACAAGTAAACATTTGATGAGGATTGTGTTAGAGCATCTTCTTGAAAGATTGGGAGTAACAGATAACAACAGAATTATATAAACTTTTTGGTCACACCAGCTTTATTAAAAACCTCCTTGGTTTTCTTTGGAGTTTGTACAGTATCCAAGGGAAGTGGAGCAGGGAATCCTTTTACATGAATGTTTTAGTGATTAAATAGGGGCCATGCCCACTTCTGCCCCCAGTAACTTGCAGATACGACATGGTGGGATTGGACTAGATGACCTTTAAAGGTCCCTTCCAACTCTAACTATTCCACGATTCTCTAATACTGGAGATAACTTACCACAGGCAGGATGTACAAAAATGTTCTATGAATGTCTGATTAGGGGATAAAAACACAATTTGTCATTCTTTCATTCGAAAGAAATTAATACTTACCATGCAGCTTTCTTGGCACATGATTAGAATTGAATTAGAACAGAAAATACCTCATTTTATAATTTAAAAAAGTAATTTTTTTTTCAAAGCAGACCTAGACATACCCAGTTGCTGAAAGAGAAGAGCCACACTGGTGCCTGTAACAGGAAGGCTGTCATGTAGAGGAGTCTGTATCAGCTGTCGGTCTCCAGCTCCCAAAGAAAACAATTTCTGTAGAAAGAATTTTTTAAAATTTAATTTATACAGAATAAACAAGCTGTCACCATACAGATAAGTGATTCATACTGCAAAAATTATTTATTTTGTATACAGAAATTTAAAGTCAAATAGAGGTCTGAAATATAATTTGGGGACAGTGATGTGTCTCCCTGAATGTATAGCACGACAGTGTCTCCCTTGCATTTACACTGACTTAGTTAAATAGTTATGGCTTTGAAGGCAGTTAGTAGTACATTTCTATTAATACAATAATAAACCTCCCAGGAAAAAAAAAAGGTTTAAAATCCATTTAAATCAGAAACATGTACAGTATTACTAACTGGCTTTCTTTGCTATCTACTGTCTGCATGCACACATTAAGTATGAACACCCTTGTGACATGTGGGTATTGAAGAGGACACTTCTGCTATCCCCATGTTCCTGCTCTGCACATTAAAGTAGAATTACAACTTCAGTTACCTTCCCAGCACAAAAACATACCTCCCTTGAGGGAGGCAGGAAATGGGAGTGAAAGGAGTGCATTTGAGTATCACATCCCAAACAGCATTGCAATTGCAAAATACCCTTGCTTTCCTCTGAGTAAATCCACATGGCACTCAAGAAGTGAGGGATTTCAAGCAGTTACCTCTAACCACCTGAACTCCCATGGGCTGGGTGGCATTTCTGTGTGGTAAATCTTCACTCTGTATGGCAGCAAAGGTGGGGAATGTACGAAGGCAGCGAGCTCCAGCTGCTGCACAGCAGGTATTTGAAACCAAAAATCACCCCAGTAAACCCAAACAAGTCCCTGAGCTGAAGCAGAGATGCTCTGCCCCAGCACTTCAGCAGCAGGCCTGGATGGAGGTCAGTAACCCATTACACTGCTATTTCCATGGTGGGAACATGAATAACCTGGGAGGCTCCTGAAGGACTTCTGGAAAGAAATGCCACAAGAGTGCTCCCATTCTAAGATATGTAATTCAGATTCAGCCCCAGAAGCATGAGGCTTTATAAAGAAAAGAGGAACACTTAATTTCTGATATAAATGATAGTTTGACACTAGCAAATTTAAGTTGGAAATGAGTGAGCATTTTATTGAAGAGAGAAAGCAGAAGGAAGAACAACCAGAGAAGCATGACTTTTCCTTCCTCTTCTAGCAGAGAAAACAGCCACTGAGAAAAGCTGCATTTATGGACAGGGAGAAAAAAGAGAGGATAGAAGCAGAGCCAGAAGTTCAAGAGGATCATCAAAACCAAAACCATGAGGCTCAAATACCACTGGAAAAGAGGGTTTCTGATGAGGAGATAAAATCTAATTACTCCCCTTCAAAACCAAAAGCCTCAGATACAAAACCAGAGATATGGAGAGCAGTAAGGTAGATCTTGACTAAGCTGACAGGACATTCTGACACTTTCAGCACTAAGAGAAGTTCCAAAGCAGCCAGGGCTATGGAAAAATCAGAACAGAATTAGGGAGCTGTAGGATTTCAAGAGGGTTGATAATCCATAGGTTGGGTGGGAAGCTGTGTATGTAATTGATTAAAACGCTGCCATTTGCACATGTAGTTTCCAGGTTTGTTTCATAATAAGGACCACAATTTCCCATCAGTGTCACAGCATAAAGCAAAAGTCAAGCACAGAAGACCCAACTGGCTTATCCAAAACCCACAAATGTATAGGAATAATTTATATAAAGTAAATCAAAAAACAAACCCGACTTTCTGCTCACAGAAAGCACAGGTGAAAAGCAGAAAGTCTATTCACTAGAACCCTTTTTTTTTTTTTTTTTTTTTTTTTTAAATTCATGGGCTATTTGCAATATTTAAATCCTCTGAGGAAACCACATTAGAGTTACTTTTTAGCATTTAAAAAAAAATTTATGAAAATAGCACTTTAAACGAGTTACCAAAGAAGAGACCAGGGGAATCCTGAACTCCATTAAGGAAAAAACATGCGTAAATAAACTGATATGAAGGTTATGTTAGAAAATGGCAAAGAAAAAAAAAAGCCTTTAAAAAAATTTCTGTAGCAAGCAGAAATATTCCTGAACACATTATTATTAAAAACTAAACTTATACAAACTGCTTACTTTGTTAATGTGCCCTGTAAAAGCCAACTCAGTGACAAAATTAACCCTTTGACCTTAACCTGGAATGGAATTTTTGCTGTCTTTAGAAGACAGGCCACAGGGAAAGCACTCACAGGCCACAGGGAAAGCACTCAACTGAACTATGATCTTTTTCTCTTCAAAAATATCTCAAGAATTTATTTTTTGTTTTCTTCATAAATTAAATTAACTGGAAAAATACCCTTTCCCCCCCTCCACTTACCTGAGACCCTCCAGAAGCAGGGACAAGGCATGAGCACAGATTGGCAATGAGAGTCTCCAGTGACACATTCAGGCTGTCCACATACACGGTGTAGATCAAGCCAAGGCAAGCCTAGAAAGGTTGACAAAAAAAAAATCAGACTGCTACACAGGGAAGGCAGATGTCAAATTATTTAAAGATCTATGCACATAATTTTTTAAAAAATAAGCTCTTCTTAATAGTTATTAGTGCAGTGAAGTACTTTCCAACCAAAGATTAATTTGCACAGAGGCAATCATTCATTTTAAAAAAATTAGCTTGGCTACTTACAAGGGATATATGTTCTTTTTAAAAGAAATTCTAGGTATAATATTTTTGCTTTGTTTGTTATACAAGAAGTGCTTTATTATCAGTTACTGTTAAAAATGATAAAAAAGCAACACAGCTTCATCTGTACTTTGAACTCTAATGGACCTGCCTGATTTCCAGGGCAGAACACTGATCAATCCAGGAGCTTCTGAGGCTCATTTTGAGATTAGTATCGATGACCAGCAATTCCATATGTTACTTAACTTGCATTCTTTATTTTATTATATCGATGTAAATATATTTTATATTAATAGTATACTAATATTTCAGCATCTCTTTTTAACGGATCCAATTTTAATTGAGAAATCATAGATAGAACTTTAGCATTTTTACTAATAATTTAATGCAGATCAACATGCCATTCTAAGAAGTTTTTAGACAAAAGGAAATAACTGCTCCACAGCATCTTTTGCCTTTTAACTGCTGTAACTTTGATAAATCAGCAAATATTTTAGTAATTCTCTTAGAAATATTTCCAACAGTAACTTTTCATATAACACATAGTTAAACTGTGAAACTCTGTGCTGTGGGTTGTTGTAAAATATGAATGTTAAGAAAGTAAACTAATTACAGAAAAACCCCATAAAACCAACACCTCTGGTTCAGGATGTCATTTAACTATTATTCACATAGAATTAGGAAAGCATTTTGTAGAATTATTTCTACAGCCTGCCCTATTCTTACACGCTTTGTCCTGCATTTGCTACAGGCCACTTTCAGAGACACAATACTGGGCTACGTGGACTTTCAATCTCACTTGGTACAGTCATCCTTAAAGTCTAAAGACAACTGCTGAATGATTTCCTCCTTTGATCTGTAAACTGAACTTTATTTGTTTCTGTTAATATGTATTAGCTTAGGAGAAATTTAAGCTTTTCATTTATCTCAGATAAGTCATATTTCACCAGCTGAAAGTAATCCAAGATCCTAAATCTCTCTCATGCATCTTAATTTGGTCTGGAAGCAGCTCAGACATTTTGCTTTATATATGGAGGAAAACTATATTTTCACTACCAATTTACCATTATATAGTTAGTCAAATATTGTCTGGTTTTGTCCCAATAACTCCTTTCATTACAGAGTACATTGAGCCCAGAAAAAACTTCATCATGCCTTCTGTGTAGTTTTAAAACTGCTTCAACCTACAGGGGCTATTTACTGTCACAGATGTTGAATTTTATCTAGTTCAATGTAAAGCTACTTTTGCTTTTAAATTCCCAAATCAATCCTGAGTGAGGCATTTTAAATCAAAACTACTGTCATTGTTACTAATCTAAAACCAGATTTGTCTGCTGATACATTGTAAATAGCAACTGTAAGATCTTTACCCTGAAAATTTCTGGATAATCTAGTCTGGACACCAACACCAGACTTTTAGGAGCAAATACTTCTGCAGGCGGAATTAAACCAGACTCCTCTTCACCTTCAATTTCTTTTGTTCCCTTGAAAACAGAAACACTTCAATTAATAAGCAGGAAGAAACCTCAAAACAAAATGCTAGCATTTTTACCAAAAGTTAACATTCCTCAGAGCTTCAGAAAAGTACTCCATTGTTTGGTAACAAAACCAAGTAACAGGAGCACACTCCAAAGGCTGCCTGAACTCCCTAAAGCTTCTAGATGTAATTCAGTTTCTTAAAACTCACCTGGGAAGTCATGAACCAATGTACCCAAAATACAGTTCTCTGAGACAGCAGTTTAACAGGACGCTGTTTCACACTAAATACTCCCTGCTGCACTTTTAGATAGTGAACTGAATTACAGAACAGGATCCTTCCATATCAAAGTGCTAGCTGATTTACAGTCTACCATTCTCCAAATACAGAGATCATGCATTTCACAAAAAAATGTTTGGTTGTCCTCCTCGTACGAATATAATTCAATTTCTTACAGAATTCCGCAGAATTACAGCTGAAATGATCTGTAATGTCATCTCTGGCCTGACCTAGTGAATTTGGAATCTAAAGAAATTTCCTCACAGGAAAACTAGTTCAGATTTCTCAAAAAAGTCCCTCACACTTAGGAGCCACTAAGGTTAAAGAAAAAAAAGAGAACAGCACAGTGCAGATCAACCTGCAGTTGTTCAGGATATTGTGCAAGTGGCTATAACCTCCTTGCCAGAACTTATTCAATCACAAATAGTTTATTATTATTCATAGCCAAAACTGAAGATGTCACTAAATATTTTCATTTCTAAAATTCCATACATTCTTTGACAAATTAAGTTTTCAGATGACAGAATGTCCTTGCTTTCCAATTTCTGCATGTAATTCTCTCCACCCCCGCACCACCCACCAAATTTATTTGTTCCTCTGACCAAGCATTCTTCCAAGCAAAAATCACTATATTATCTTAATTAGGAACACGAGAAAAATTACGTCCTTTTTCATAAGACAACATGAAATATCTGCCTTCTATTTCTGTTATACTACTACTCATCATTTCAGTTTCTTAAAAAAAAATCCAACATTTCTCCTAAATGGACTAAACCTGATAAAAATGCTCTTAAATGCCAGGAATGCTGTGAGTTCATGAGCTTTATTTCACAACCTCAATTCAGAATGTACAGTTTCTTTAGGCAAATGCTAACCCACAATTCAGCATTCAAGTAAAAATGATGTAAAAGGAGAGTACTTCAGTTTTAATCAGAATAGCTTGGTTAATACAGTATAACACTTTCATACCAAAATAAAACCAGTTGGCACAACAATATATATACACATATGGGCAAAAACTTGGCTTTGTACATTAAATTTTACCTAAATGTCAACCAATTAATTCACAATGTACATGTTTAGTCGAGTTTGCATCTCATTTCTAAGATAAAATTGTGGTCCACAAATTCATAGAGAAACCCAGTAACTCAGTAGTCACACGTCCCACACAGGTTCATTAATTTTCATCCATTTTAATGCTGAGAGGGAGAGCTTTTACAGGAATTACAGTTCCCTCCCCTGCCCCCCAAAATCCCCAAATTTTTAAATTATCAGCAGACGTTTACCGTATCAACCATTCTAAAGAGCAACTATGAGTTCTAGGCATAAAGACAACAGTATCTGGAAATCTGACAAATTGTGGACTCTGACACGAGGAAAAATGAAATTAAAACATATTCCACATTCCTAAAGGCAAGGGAACATGGAAGCTCCTCCATATTCACATGGTACTAAGACAATGAAACCTCAGGGTGCACAGGCAGGGAGGAGGCTTCCATACAAGACCATTTTAATAAAATCCACACAACTTCAGATCAAGTCCTGAATTAATTCATTATTAAATTTAAAGCTTTCAGGGCACGATAGCAACACAAAACTGATTGATAAAGCATTTACACTCTTAAACCACTCTGTCCTACTTCATAAAAGATTTACAGAAAAATGCAATGTGACTTCTGTGTTTCTTCCCCAGCTTAACATTCTGACAGGCACACAGGCACATTATTAGGAGTCAGTAGACTAAGTAGATAATCATTTCAAACACATGACTTTTAACCTACTTTTCAAGCAAAGTATTAACAGCATAAGCATTCTGTACCAATACTAATTACAAAGCAGTAAAGCTGCAAATGTGATTCTGTCTGACTTTTGGTCAGACACGTGCACATTTCATCTTTCTTTATCCCTTTTTTCATCTAAGGAAAAAGTATTCTCTAATAAAAAATAACAAAATGAAAGAGTTTGTTATGTTGGGGGCTTTTTACAATTTTTTTTTATTTTATATATGCAGCATTCAGTTTACAACTTAACTAAGAATGAATGGATGATATAGAAAGCCTTGCTAAGGACACATAGATTGAAAGATGAATTTAAATTACAGAATCACAGAGCCACAGAATAATTTAGGCTGGAAAAGACCTCTGAAATCACTGAGTACAACCTATGACCGAACACCACCTCATCAACCAGACCATGGCACTGAGTGCCACATCCAGCTTCTTCTGGAGCACCTCCAGGGATGGTGACACCATCACCTCCCTGGGCAGCCCATTCCAATGTCTCATCACCTCTTCTGTGAAGAAATTCCTCCTCATTTCCAACCTCAACTTCCCCTGGCAGAACTCGAGGCTGTGTCCTCTCGTCCTGTCACTTGTTCCCTGGGAGCAGAGCCCGACCCTCCCCGGCTGCAGCCTCCTTTCAGGGAGTTGCAGAGAGAGATCAGGTCTCCTCTGAGCCTCCTCTGCTCCTGGCTAAACACCCCCAGCTCCCTCAGCAGCTCCTCCTCAGACTTGTGCTCTAAACCCTTCACCAGCTCTGTTACCCTACCCTGAATTTGCCTTGGTTATTAATATTGAAAGAGATTCCTTTTTTTTTCCATTTTTCTCTTTTTATTTCTTTGACGTAAGCAGATTTTGAAAACAGCTGAATTTAGAAAAATGTACCACTAGAGAGCAAACCAATATTCCATATCCTTAACAATCTGTTTAGTTTAACAGATAATAAACATCTAAAATCTAATCCAGAAATACCTGTGCCTTCAGATGGCAAATGAATGATTTTTCTTTTTTAACATCCAATTAATAAAGTCCTGGAAAAAGACTCTTCCATAGGCTACAAAACAACTAACTGAGATTGATCTAACTGTATCAAAGAATTGCATGATGACCTCTGGTTTTACATGATTTCACCATGCTTAAAATATTTGGTCCCTTGTACTTAGACACGACTGAAGCCCATTGGGGTCCTGTTCCCTGCCTGTCAAACCCAGAATCCTCTTTTCTTCTGCATCCTGACATGGTTTCTAAAGTTATAAGGAGAATATAATGCAGAGGGCTGTAAACTATGGCTGACTTATGTCCTTAGAGCAGTTTTCCCAAAAAATTTACCAGATACTGCAAACCATCACAAAAACTTACAGGCAACATCACAGTATTGAATGTTAACATTTATGTCACATGAGATCAAAAAAAGCATAGGAAAAATTAAGATGAGCAATTTTAAAACTAAATAGAGTATTACATTCTTGAAAAATTAAAATACAGTTAAACAAGTTATTATTTATTGTATAGGTAGAACATGGTTGAGGATATACCCTAACAGAAAAATCTTATCTGGTTTTACAGCTGAGTGTTTGATTTGTTTACTTGCCCTCTTTTTTCCCCTCTCTTTTTCTGCATTAATGATATATGATAAACAAACTTGGAAAATGGTGAAACTTCTTTTGAAGGACATAGGATGCAATTTCATTTTTCTCAATTTGTTTGCTTATAGCTATAAAGTGGCCTCTCAAGAGACTGGCCAAAAAAATGTGCGTGCGTGTGTTTGTGTGTGTGTGCGTTCAGTACACTCAAACCACAGCAATACATATATTTAAACTCAAATGTTTTCATGTATTTTAAGAAATGTTCACACCCACATCTACAGCAGAAAAATATATATACAACTCCTGGCACAACACAGTAATCAGTTTCATAATTTTTACAGAAATGAGAGAACAGAACTAGAGAGAGCACAAGTGCATGTACTGCAACTGTTTGCTGTTCTTTTATAGGACAAGTAGCCATTGAACATATTTGTGACCTCAAGTGATGGGGTAAATTAAAATGTACAATAACCAACCAGTTGAACTAACAGCATCACTCCACAGTTCATGAACTTGTTCAATAAAAGCAGCTGAATTAATAAATGCATTAAATCAGCTTTGATCCCTGACTGATAACCAAGTTTAGAAAAATTAACTGTGATCACCACTGTTCATCATCACTCTGCTATTTATTTGTTTCCTTGTTTTCTGAAAACAATTTGTTCCTCAGGTCAGCCAAGGGATGTACATGGCATTAAGCCCAAACTAGACAAATTCAGTCTTACTGTTTAAACACTCTTTAATGAGGAAGGTAACGGACAACTGCAGCCACCAGCAGATCAGGTATGATTTCCCAGACACTAGGAAAAGGTTTAATACATCCTCAATCGTTGTAGTTAAAACTGAATACTTGTGGGGTTTATACACATTAAGTAAGGTATTGCTTTGTTTGATCAGTGTCCTTTTGCTCTAAAAATCCCTCACCATCTATAAAACAGGGTAAAGCTGGGTACAGTTTCAGCATTTCATCAAGTAACGAGATGAGAATTTGAAAGCTTGGTATTAGAAGAAAAAGCATTAAACAAAGGGTAACTATGATAATAAAATATTGCATATTTCCCTCAAATAAATGGGTGTTGATCAAGAGCAAAATACTTTCTTAACACTGGAATGTATATTAAATAAATAAAATATAATAAATATTAAATAAATAATTGCATCATGCATGTAACAAGGAAATAGGTACTTATAGCCATGAATTAGTTTCATTTCATGTACATTTATGTCTAAGTTAAAACATTTGTGGGTTACCTGATGTCTGATAAGGGCTGACCTTACACTCCAAGTTTTCCATTGAGTGGCCATGGACTATGAAACATCTCTCTGCTTCCCACTCAGTTCCATGAAATTACACTTCCTGTAGGTCACATCTGGCTGACACTGGATGTGTTTCAACGTTGCATGGGGTAAATCAGGACAAAACCAGACATTTTCATATAAGTCTCAATTTCTGCTCAAGAAATTATGTTCAAACTTTTAGAAGGAAAAGGTGACTGATTTTGTGCTATTTCAGTGAAAAACTCCAATTCGTTTAAAGGCAACAGATGTGGCAGACAAAAAGAAATTAAGCTTTAAAAAAAAACTTTACTCATATTAACCTTATCTTCTTTTATTAAACAGAGATATTAATTGCCACAATCTAGCCTTCAAACTTTAAGGTTTCCTCTTGAACTTTTGTAAACCTAATTTTGCCACAACAATCACATTATTTTTAGACGTCAGCTCTGCTTCTAAATATTGACATTTAGCTTAAAGATAACCATCCAGCCAAAATCAACATAAGGAACCAAACTCAATTATGACAGATCAAAATGACCCACAAGTATGGTCCAAAAAATTCTCCCTCCTACTGAATGTAGCATTATCATTTGCTCCATCAACATGCAACTGAATTACAGCACACATGAACCACAGCCATCCTTTGTCTCCTGTCCTTTCACTCCCACCTTCAGAATCTGGACTGTCAGTTCTGATTCATGTTGAGCAGAGGAAAACTAGGCTTATCCTCACGTCAGAGGGAGGAAAATCAATTTAAACTGAGGTACTAAAAGAAAAGTTAGAAAACACAAGGCCTTAGATGTAGCTGTACTGTTCTGAGGGTGGAAGCTGGCAGGCATTCTTTGAAACTCAAAGGAAATCTGCGTACAGAAGGTGAAGTTAAAATTGTACTTTAATAATTTGTTCAGCCCTCGAAAGAGAACGAACATCTCACATTACAAAACTTGCACTCTAGTACTTCATTATGTCAAAACCAGTTTGCCCTAAACAAAATTTTGCATTGAAATTATGCCAAGTTCAGCAAGCCTGTTGTTTTTCTACTAACTGCCCAACAAAGATTTAGAGACCATGCACGACTTCTTATTTTAGGAAAAATTATTTGAAGTTTACTTTAGTAATCTTATGCCAATTACTCATTTGGGACAGATCCCTTTCTCCTCATGTGACTTGGTCTCTGCTTGTCTCATTTGCAGCCAAATACACTCTTAGCTGCTTTATTAACAATCAAAGGCCAAAAAACATCCAGCATCAATTAATTTTATTTACTTGTCAGAGTATATAAATGCATGTATCCAATAAATTCTAACACATGTATGAAAGTTCAAATAAACTAAGCTGACTGCTGCCAGAAGACAAATCTGCATCCTGCCTGCAATCTGCTGTACTGAGCTAAAACCACAGGTGAACAGATCTGCTTTGTGGTTTGCCTACGTGCACAGAACCATACCACTGCAGCTAAGCTTTTACTGGAAAAATTAAACCAGTACAAAAGCCATTATCTTGATTTGATAACTTCAGAATGGGGACAATACACTGCAGTAATGCACAGGAGGGAGTCTATCAACTAAAAAAGATAAGGATCTAAGAAAATGATGTGAGGATCATAAACTTATCAAATACAGTAATCTCAAGTTTCTGTGACAGGTCAGCCTGTTCACTCCCTCTGTACTACTGACACTTCAGAGTGTCAGTGGAGAGTTTGCAATGCACCTTCCAGCATTACACAAAATTTACACCACCATAATCTATTAGATGTCTACCATTTAATACACCTCACTCTGAAAACCTCCAGAAGGTGTTGATACAGATTATCATCTAAAAACATCGAAAGTACTTTGGAACCAAAGTAACCTCACACCCACACTTTGCACCTTTCAGTGCAGCTTTCCCAGCCTAAGTGTCCCTCTGGAATAGGCCATGGGGATGTGCAAGCCCCAGAAGATCTGGGAAGTCCAAGGTGATGCCACTGAGTCGCCCTGCAAGTGCTGAGATCCCACGGGGCAATAATCAATGGCATTAAGTAACTGCTTTTAATGTGTCAACCTTGCCACTGAGGAATGGGAAAGAAACTGCAGTAGCAGCCCTTAGCAAGAGCTATGCACAAGCAAACATCATTTCAGAGCTTGGAGTTTACTAAACCTTTCCGAATTTTCCCAAAGGCAGCTAATTTCATCCATGAATTCCACCCTTTCTAACCTGACACATCTCAACTACAGTGAGAGGACTACAGACACCTACGAAACGCATGCAGAACAAATGGCAAAACTCAAATCTAAGAAAGCTGTACTTCAGCCCTTATTTTAATTCACTGTAATGTTTTTTAAATAATATAGAACAGCATATGTAGACACACACCAAGGCAAAATTCTACACACACAGATTGTTTTGGTTAATTAAAACACAGTTAATCCCTTTGAATTGCATATGGGGAAATGCATTGAAAAGACTCCCAATGAATTGCTGAATTAGTATTCTACTGCTGTTTGAAAGTCAGCTGAATCTGATCTCTACTGACAAAGAAATGTCTCTGCTTAAAAGATAAGCATCTCCTTGTCCTGTGAGCTGAACTTGGGGCCTCTGTTCAACAACACAGGAGTTAAGAGGACAAGGTGACCTTTACCCAACACAAGTTTTTGTACCCTGAAAAAGCATGAGTTCAGCTTGGGGATGTGTGTAAATGCACGAGCCAGGGGATGAACAGGACAGGAGAAATTATTGCCAGAGTTATTGGGATGGAAATATGATTTCCTCTGTACAGCTGTTCTCAACTTTAAATTCTGGTCTAAAGAGGACCTTAAATGTATAAAAGGACATTAAGATATAAGTCTACTTCTTATAAAGAAAATTATCTGCAACCTTGCCTTCACAGCAGAATAGAAAGGAAATAAGGCATTAATTAAATCTCTATATGATGTCACAACAGCCATTTTTCAGTAGATTCTGAAAGATGATGATGCAATCTACTAAACATTGTTTTTAAAATTGGGGGTTTTTTATGCAAAATGTGCTTTGGGGCATAGACTGTAAGAAGAAACTTTCAGAATAAATTTAACATTTGGGATACTAACAAAAAGTTATTAGGAATTTATTGTTATTCCTTCATTCTAGGAATAACATGCTCATCTAATATCCAAAGGGGGGTCAGATTTCCCACACAAAACAGGTACAACTGAACCTAGTGTTCTCATCTTCTGGTAAAACCCAAACATCAGTGACTCATCGAGCAGCATATGCTTTAGCACAGCAGGATCACCAACTCTCCAGTCCAAGCTGAAAAATTACAACTTTATGAAGCACAGTCATTTTGTTGGCAGTTTTTCCCTTGACTCAGGAAATATCTGTGAATGCTGTGAATCTGCCATTTTATGGTTTGGGATTTTTACAAGTTCTTTTTCCTCTTTTTGCAGGGGAGAGCAGAGAGAGGAAGAGAACGTGAATGGCAGGAAACAGGAGAGCTATGAATTATTACTTATGCCCATTTTCCAAAGTGATATATTTAATCTTATATTTGTGATCACAATGATTTAATACACATACGCTCGAGACAACACATAAGAATGATACAATCTTGTAATAAGATTGCTATAAACAAATGTTTGGGGGTTTGTGCTGATCTCACTGAGCAGATTTTCTGTAATGCAAGAAATGCAGTTGCACAGGCTCAATTGCTGGCATAAATCATCCTACAATTTGTTGATGGTGGGGTTGAGAAGAAAGGGCAAATTTCTTTCCAAGTGCAAAGCAATGTACAAATTGACCATTATGTTCCCAAATTATCTGAGTCAACATTTTTTAAGAAAGATTCTATCTGTGGTGCTCTTCCAAACATTGTTAATATAAATTCTGACTGTGTAACTGGTAAGAAGCACAGCTGAGGTCACTAGAAGTATCTGCTGAGTCAAAAGTATTAAATCAAGTCTTTGTCTGCTAAGTGGTAACATGCAGGAATTGCTGTTAGAAATAAGAACCTCATTTTAGCAAAGTGTGTACACCACACAGAACTAAACATATTAATGGATGCATGGGTATGTATACAATTTTTTTTTTTTTTTGGATGACTAATAAAGCTACAAACACAGAGAAATCGAGTTTTATGGGTGAATTCTGTAGATGTAAGTTATCATTCTTCTGAATACTCTTTGGTTGCTCAACAGAAACAATCAAAATACAGCAATGGGACATCACACACCTCCACATCCTCCCAACCCCCGTAAAAAAACCAACCAACTTTCAAGACACTGTGAGGGGAAGGGAAATAGGGATGTTTTGACTTACTCTCCTCCTCCTAATTCCTAACCTCCTATCCTAATTCCTGCAGATTCATGGAAGTGAATGATGCACCCACTTCTGTTTGCTAGACCATCTAAACAGCACCTTAAGCCAGGCAGAAACGTGGATAAAGCCAAGCATGAACTGGAAACACAAGAAGATGCAAGGAGAAACCAGTGAAGTATCTCAGATTTCTTTATACTCATGTAGGAACTTGAGGTGGGAGAGAAATTCTGCATATAGAACTGCTCTGCAACATACTCAGGATGCTTTTAAATGTCACCAGTTTTACCACTGTTAATTCAGAATTAGACTGCCCCTAGCAGTGTACCCACAATCTAAACTTTATTCTCCCATTAAGGATCAAACTTTCTAATGCTTCACTGTAAATCCAGATGAGGAGAATATTCCTATACAGCTTTAGCAAATGTTACTGGGACAAATTAGTGAGACTAGCATAATAAACTAGAACAATTCATGAAGGATTCCATGGCAAAGCTGTATCACCTGAAATCACATAGCACCAAGTGAGTTCTATTCCCCTATTTAATGGAGTGTGTTCATCTTAGTTGTGGCTACAGATAAGGAGCATTGATGAGACTAAAGTTAACAACAATCATCTTTTTTCATAGTATCACACCTTTTTAGGAGCTGATTGCTCATCAAACTGAGCAACACCCAGGAAGATAATAAATTCTGGGTCAGTCAGAACTGCAACAAGGCAAAGGATGATTCATAGGTGTCACTGAAGAAAACAGCATTCTATTTTCTGTCCAGGATTAAGAAGTTGAAAAGAGGCCATCAGCTGATTACTAGAGCCTGTGCTTTCCTCTGGAAAACTTGTTATGACATGCAACTGCCAAGAGACTAAAGTGAATCCAGGACTTTCAGAGATACCAGGGAGGATACTTTTCCCCTGCAGACTATACAGCTTTTACAGCTGCTATATTAATCTTGCACCCGAGGTTATCATGGTACCACTTATGTATTCCATGTGAGTACAAAATCCTGACACTTCTGGTAGCATTTATTTACAAATTATCCTGTAACAAACAACTGAAGAAGGAATGAAGAGAACCAAAACAACAGAAGTCTTCTTGACTTGAGTCTTCCCTTGAGTCTTCTCAGATTCAATTGTGTCTAAAAGGTTTGTATTATTATGCAGAAGGCTCCAAAAAGGTTTGATGGTTCTCTTCTAGCACTCACAAACTGAGAAATGAGTTTGTTTTCAATTCCCAGTTTAATTAACCACAGAAACTTCCAAATGGTTCATTCCTTTTTTTTTTTTGGCGAAGATTATTCTGCCAAGCCAAACATCTCATCTGCTGCTCTGACTGAATTCCGACCAGTCTCCTGTATCAGCAAGGTTTACCTGGTGAAGGCTACTGGGAAAGAAGTGGGTTTGTGGGTTTTTTTTGAAATTTAATCTTCCTTTTGCCTCAGTAAGTTCTATCATTCAGTTAAAGAAAAACTGAACTGTACTTAACTCTGCAAAGTGCTGTCCAGATTTCATTTCAAGACCTGGGCACTGCGTTTCATGGGTTGTTTAATGAGGCATGCATCTGAATGGTTAAATCAATATCACTGTCATAGCCCACTGCTCCATGAGCTTAGGTTTCATTACAGATTGTACATGTGCTGAATTCTTGTCTAATGACCATGTAACAGGGCACGTTCAATTATTCTCTTTGGGTTTCAGAAAGAAACAGGAAGTTTGGCTATAAACAATGCAGTCATAGAATAAATTTCACCACAGCAAGTTCATCTGAAAAATATGCATTCTTTACAACACAGCCAGGAATGGCATTATGAGAACCAACATCCTGCTGCACTCAGTTTTTTATTGTTTTTTACTTTGGGTAATTTTGCATTAATACTTAGGCAATATAAGAAAAAAACCCTTTTAGTTAATACTGGATGTTTTGTGATGAGCATTACTTCAAAGACGTGGATAGGGAATCAAAAGCAGCTGCTAGAAACCACAGGATAAATAACAAGTTTGCTAAATTTAGTTTACGTTATGAAATACATAGAGTGGAGGAAGAGTCAGCCATTGTAAATTTTTATCAGCTGCGAAAGAATTACTATAGAATATTTCACTCTCTACTTATAAAATAAAGGAAATATGACAGACATTAAAATTTTCAAGAGGAATGTGTCAGTTGATCTACATTAAACTTTTAAGAGTAAAACATGTCTAATATTGGGGTACATTTCTGCTTTTAAATCCTTCTAAAAATCTACAAAAATACCCACCTAAACTGTAGCACTAATGAAATGAGACTAACTATTATTCTCTGGCTTCCAATAGGCCTAGAAAAAGCACCCCATTATTATTATTACTACAACACATCTTTCAGTTATTCTATAAAAAGGGTAATCTTTCAACTCCAGTATTAAATGAACAGAGTACTCTTGGATTATTAAAAACATTTTCTTAAAATAATCAATAATGATACAGTTCTTCACTAAAAGAACAAGAAATTACTTTGCTCAGCTATTTATTTAATCTTAACTAATTCCATTATACTTAGTGCCAAGGTTTTACCTACTTTTTAATTTTCATGTACGAAAGAAGATATTTCAAAACATAACAATGGCAGTCTGCAATTACAGATTGGATTAGGTTTTCCCTAGGTTCCAGATTCTAAAGATTCCAAGTATTAAGTCAGGGCAGATATTCTGTGAAGTACTTTACATCAAATGGGAAACAAAATGTTATTTTTGAAACAGTGAGGTTGCCAAAAAATAATTAAATACATGTTAAAAAACAAACAGTGCCAAGTAGCTGACACCTCAAATCTGACCCAACTAAAAACTGAATAATTACTCGATCAGTTTTTAAAATCTTGCCAATAAGTGCCCTTACAGAAATGGGGATATACACTACAGCATCCTTGCACACATTTGTTCTAACGGAGCAGGCCAGCAGAGGGAGCAGAAGTTAATAAACCTTTTCCTAGAACAAGGCTGAGAATCATCCATGCTATGTCAAACACGAAAGGAAATGAAAGGAACACCATATTGCTTATCCCATTAAAAAGAAAAATGTGGTGGAGAAAAAGAAATTCTATGACGTGTTTTTGGCTGGGTTTTTTTTGTTTTGCTTCAAAGCAAATGAAAACTCCAAACACACAAACAAGTACATCAAGCTCACCTTTTGAAAAAATTACACGGATTTCTGTAGGACAGAAAAATGCACCCTTAGCAGGAACAGCCAAATATTTTCTCAAGTTGCCCTCTATAACACTGACCTAGTGTTTGCAGGCACTTCTTTCAGCATTTTCGTTTCCTGCTGTAGATCTCTTACCTGCAGGTTAATCTCTGCTTCATAGAAAGTCAGGCAGGAGCAGTAGTGCCTCTCTGAGTCTATGTCAGTCAAAACCACCACGAAGAACGTTGGCTGTTTCCTCTCCTTCGAAAGCTGCCATCCTCCAGGCTGGCAAAACTAAGGGAGCAAACACACAGACACAGGAAAGCTGTGATACCAATTGTTTTCAGAAATATGAAAAGTATTTCAACATTATCAAGGAGCTCGCTTCGTTTAAAGTGAACACATGCAGGGCTGCAAAATTTTGAAGAAAATAGGGAAAACCAAGTAAGTCTTGAATTTGGTGAGACTGAGAAAAATTTAGCTCTATAAACATCAAGGGAAAGAATAAACGCTGTGAAAAGAAAATGTGTTCCTTTAAATACAGTATTCAAGAGCATCTTTGTGGTGTTTAACAGGAAATAACAGGAGTAAATTGACACATTAAGTAGATTTCATTTGGATAAAAGGTTAGAACCTGAAGCTAAAATTCTTGTGTCTTAAAACATCTCTACATTTTTAATTTCTTCACTTATTTCGCCAATAATTTATCTAATCAAACATAGATATGTAGCACTTAAACCTGCTTGCAAAATTGTTCAATACTCACTCCTAAAAAGAGTATTATAGAGCAATATTTTTCACCTATTTATTGATTACCTCTGTAAACTTCATTGTGAACACTTGAATTTTCATCTGCACAAGCAGCCTAAACAAACAGAGAACCACAGCTCAACAGCACAGTGGGAATTGTGAGGGTTTTCTTTTTAAATGACTCGAGTATAGCATCACTTAAAAACTTATTCTCTGTAACGTAAGAGTGTGCTGAAATCCAGGGATCAGTTTGCTGGAGATACCTGAGATGGCCTTTATGGAATACTGTACTGCTCCTTGCTTTTACTGAAGGCTAAAGTCACATCCAGGAAAAAAAATCACAAGTACATTTTTAATAGCAAAATTATAAACCTAGAATTTAGACCAAAAGGCAATAACCCCTGTATGTATTAGGAGTAATAATAATAATAATAAACCACCAAAAAATTCCTAGAATTGTTAAACAATGAAGATACCAAAGGAACCAAAGAGATAGGTCAAAGTCTCAAGTTTCCAGAAATTGCTTCATTCCTCTAGACAGATGTTAAAGACTGAAAGAACACGAAGAGTAAGTTGTAAACAAACATTTCCTACAGATTCATCTTTAGAACTTCTACAATAAAACCTGGGTAGTCTTAGGTGAACAGCAGTTAAAACTCTGCCTCTGATATACAGTTTCTTTTATGATCCTGGGAAAATCTTCAAAACCAAAGTTTCCTCATGTTACATTCTTCAAATTCTAGATAGTCAGCTTAACACTTGTGAGTCTGTATCCTCAGAAGTGCTAAGCACTCCCTTCTACATCTAACTGCTCTGAACATCAAAAAGTACTCTGTGAAAAGACATCCTAGTCATTCCAAGCTAAGTATCCAGTATTAGTCCATGATTTTGATAACACTGGCCTAATCTCCTTTTGTTTTTCATCCCATGTCAGTTAAAAATAAGAAGATACCGCTAATAATCTTGCAGGACTGCTATAAAGATAATGTAATATGGTCAATATATACAGACATTATAACAAAAACATCCTTAAAAAGTTTGACAATAAAAAATTATTAAGAGTTCTTCATGCATTGCAGAGTTTGAGGGGTGTCTGTGTAATAAATGAAGCCTGGAATCCACAGTTCAACAAGATAACCCCCAAAACTGTGAATTGCTGTTTGCTCAACAAAATGCAAAGAATGCAGTAAGAGCCTAATAATTAATAAAACCTTTCTGTGATATGCCATTAAAACAAATCTATCCACACAAGGTAGGTCAAATTAAGGCTGTTCATGCAGTACTAGCTTGGGCTTAAGGTCCAAATGCTCCAGTTTACAACCTTAACACTCCTTCAGCTCTGCCAAGTCTCCCAGTTCTGACAGGAGCTCCTTGCTGGTGCCACTGCCCTTCAGCTTTTGAGCTGATGCCCCGTCTCACACCTGGAAACAACAATCTCTCAGATTTCTGAGTGTCTGGAACTCCTGGACAAAGCACCACTCTGCCCATTCCAAACCCTACCCTACTAAAGGCAGAGAAGTGCTTTGGTGCTATTTTAAAATAATTCTTTTTAAAATTTTAAAAATGCCTTATTAGCAGGGTCCACTGCATAAAATTTATACCAACATCTGCCCTGTAAACTGGGAAACACAAAGGGAAACCCAGCAGCTAAACTTCTAACTATCAGAGGAAACTTTGGATCTTGGCAGGCTGCTGTCAACAGCAACCTCTCAATCTATGCATGTCTAAAATCTACTCATGTCACAGTGAGAATTCTTCCCAATTTCAAAGTGATCTTGTGTATAAAACATGCTTTCTAGATTTAACTATTTTGCTAGAAAACAACAATTAGTGATTGCTGAGGAAAACAGCTGAAGTAGAGTACATCCACTGGCTACACGGAGAGTCTGTGTTTTCAAATAAACTAGAAGGAATTTATAAATAAAGAGATTGAGGATAAAGACAACATGCTCCTCCAAGAGATTAAACAATGACTGTTTCTCAGTTTCCTTAAAATAAGGTAATAAATATTAGCGCAATATTTGAAATGCAAGCAACATTGAGAAGAACTTTCCAAATTAGTATAAATACAAGTTACTCTCCAGTATGATTACCAGCACTCTCTGGCTACTAAGAACAGGAAAATGTTTCCTTACCAAACCAGATGCTATACCAAAACAGACAAAAGCATCACTGTGAATATAATCCAAAGGTCATGTGCTTCTCCAGTAAACAAGAAAAAACCCAGAAGTTCAGGAACGAACACGCTTCCATATTGTTTCACTTATTTGCCAGAATTCTTGGAAGCAGACTACAACTTCTACCAAAGACAGTGAAAATAAGAATGAAGCACATTATCCAACTTACTATTTATAAGAATAAGCCCCTAATGGTGGGGGAGTGCTTCAAACAAACTCCGTGTTACAACCGACTGTCTTCTAAAATTCACTGCAGATATGCAGAAATTGCACTGAAGAATATGCAACACATCTTATACTGCAGGTGCTGAAATGACACTTTACGTAGGCATTGTTTAAAACTGCAGGTGCCCACTGAAGCAAAGAACTTTCTCTTAATTATTCCCACAAATGCTTTCAGACTAAACAAGAAACCAGACAGATTTTAAAATGACGCACAGTGTTTTAAACAAGTGTAACTGGGTTTGTTACCTTTAAAATAATTGTATTTCATCACCACAAGCCTTCTTGCTAAAGTCTAGACATGATTAATCAATGTTTAAAAGTGACATTTCTTCTGATTTTTATAAGCTAAAAACATCATCTTTGCTTGATTTATAGATTTGTTCCCTCTCTCTAACTTAAAGCCACAGCTGTGCTGCTACTGCCTGCTATGTCCTTTTCTATTAAAATAAATAGTTTGCAAAAATCAGCATATCCCTTAGATATACTAGATACAGCTTTGGTGTCCAGGATCCTTGAACATCCTGAATGGGAAGGGACAGGTCATGGAGCAGATCATTCTGAGCACCCTCACTTCAGAAATGACATTGAGATTCTGGAGTGCATCCAAAAAGGGGCTTGAACACCCAGTGGTTTGAGGCCATTACAGCTTCCCTGGGGAACACTTTAAAGTCTATTGAAAAATTGAAAAAAATGTTGAAATAGTCACAATTTCTATTAAAGCACTGGAGGAATTAGAATGTAGGAAGAAGGCTTGTTGGATACTGTGAATATGAAGATTAAATATTATGATGCTAATGAACACTAATTATTATAAAGTGTTCAAGTTTCATTAAAGAAAAATTTTAGTCCTTTGTATCCTTACCATGGCAAAACTATAATATCCGTATCTCAGAAATTACTATAATATCCATATCTCAGAAATTATCCAGCTGCTGAACTACACATTAGAAATTCATCGTTTTCTTCTGGGCTTGCAGCCCGAGCACAACCAAGTCCACAGCAAAAACTCAAACCAATGTTCTAGCTGGGTCTGTGCAGCCACAGACTGCTCTCTCTGCACTTTACATTGTTTTCTGCATCAGTGATCTGGTCAGCTTTCCATCAGAAATCCACTACCTCTGATGGCACTACCGAGGTAGAAAGGGGAAAAAGCTTGTTCAGAAAGTTTCCAGCATGATACATTCTTTGCAAGTCATCCTTTGAAAGCATTTTGAGAAGGGTTTACACAGAACAGCAGGCAAGGTCTGTGACATACCATTACAGAATCCTGTCCTTAAACTATTACATTTAAAATATATTCTCACACTGTTATTTTTTTCTTCAAAATACATTTGTGCACTTGTTCCTTGTCAAATAAAATCCAAAGCTATCTAGGATGCATGTAAAATAGAAAACACTTGAACTCCATTGACAAGACTTGAATTAAAAGATTCCAAAATGATTTTAAAATGTAAAACATCTGACAGAGATACCCACTTTCCTTTCTAATTCAGTTCTTTCACCAAACATTAAATTCTCCCTTGAATCTTCCCTCTAGGTACAAAGATTCATTTATTAAGCCTGCCTCTGTAGGTTCCTACTATTCAAGTAACTGTGCTTTGTTTTTAACATGTATCATCATCATCATCTTTCCTGCAAACCTCCCTAAAAATAAAGAACCATGTTCTGGACACTGTGTGAAGGAAGTTTGTTCCATCTGGACTTGCATGACCTAGCACCAGCTGCTGAGTATTTCACCATTTCTCCGTTCACTTATGTATGGAATTTTGGCAAAGGGAATTTTCTTTCTCAGATGCATACCTCTACTTAAAACAAAACAAAACAATTACAATGCTCACTAGCATGGTAAAAAAGCAACCTTATGAAGCTGTAAATATGAAGAAGTGCTTGGAGCTTTGGATATCTCTGGATGTAAACAGACCTCAAAATATAGACTGAATTTTGTAACAGCTTCCTGCTTTATAGTATCTTGTATCTAAGAAACCATGTATTTATCCTTACCCTTGTCTAAAATAAAACCAGGGCACTTAAAGTACACTCCAAACTATTTCCAGGTAAAAGCCCATTTCCAGTGTTGCAGAATATTCTGATGATCAACTGTCAACAATTACTCACTCACAAAGAAATCAATAGCTTTTAATCCTAAAGCTATAAAGAAATATAAAAGAAAATAAAGGCCTTTTTAAAAATTATTTCTACCTTGGAATGAACTGAAATGCAGCATTCTCCACAAGGAACCTTTCCATAATCACCTTGTGGCACCTGTGGACTGTGCCGCCTGTGAATTATTTCTATTAGAGGTGAATAATCCTTCCCCTCCTTGCCTGGGACAGACTCTCTGCAAGTACTGAGGACATTTCCACCTCAGCTCCTCCCTCAAATGCTTAAAGCCATGTGAAAACAGACACGAAGAAAGCCCTCCCCTCAGAGGGAAGATCCTCAATCACATTCTTGAGCTTCCTAAGGCTGAAAGTTGCTGAAAGATCTCTCCATGGCACTAATCCTGCACAAGTGACAGACAAGGTATTCTCTAATTGGAGCTGCAGATTAAAGTGATCCTCAATAACCAGATGCTCAAGCTTGTCACAGAGACCCTGCAGCAAAGTTCAACAAAGCAAGAAAACTTGAAGTATGTGGGAACATCTCAATTAAAACCAGTTAATTCATCCTCCAAAGTCAAAGACAGAGAAGTCTTTTACTGAAATTCAACAGGGTTAACCTCTCCCCTCCACACACCAGTAAATCTATAATCCTGGGTGCACATCTACACGTGCACTTGGAAAAAAAATCAGTTTCAAGTTCATTGCTTTGCCTTTTTAAAACCTCTTAAGGTGCAATTCTAAACACCCTTCCTCAGGGGGCTGCTATAATGAAAACTCAAACTTGTAAAAAGCATTCGTACAACTCTACTCCTAGTTTATCTTCTGAAAAAAAAAAACTGAACTGGCTTTTAGAAAGAAAACAACACCCACTGGGAAAAGTTTCTATCTGTGTTTTCAGAACACTTAGTATTGCCATTCCAGTGGCTTATTTAAAACAATAACAACAACAACAACAAAAATCTGTCAAATACTCTTCTGACCATTTCTGAACAAAACCAGGCTAGACTACAGAAATGGTGATTTATGGTTAAGTACTGCAAGCTAATGCCTTTATTTCAGAAATAGTACAGGATTAATGATGGCATTGAATGGAGTTTTCTTCACAAAACAAACTTCCAACATCTCTATTCTAACAAAGTTTAGTAAGAATGTGGAATTGGTGGGCTTGTGCAAAGAATTAAGTTTTTATTTTTTTAACCTATTTAAACAGTGGTCCATCCTCTTGTTTTCAGCCAGGTGTTATCAAGATGATCTTATGGAAATTTTAAAACTCTGAGACCCTTGGACCCAGAATCTTTTCTTACCACACCCACCCTCAGTAAAATCCAACACCATGCTCTGGGCTACCTCAGGTAAAGTGAGCAAGATAAAGCTGTGGATAAACAACCAGGAATTCTCAGATGTACATCTCTATGTCAACCCAAACATCCATACATTAGGTGTCTGAAGCACATACTTTACACCAGAGAATTTTAGGTACTTTTTTAAAACATACATTTTAAACTTCACTGAAGAGTTAGAAAGTCATAAATTTAAACTTGGGTCTTGCAACTGAAATTCAGGAACACAGGGCCTGACTTCAGAATTTCTTTCACGAAGCAATCATTGCTGGTCAGCAATAATTGCTGCCAATGGTACCACTGCTCAAAGGAATAAGAGAAGTCTGCAAATTAGGCGTTCAACACGAAAGCAGAAAAGACAATTACAATGCAGCAACAAATTCAAGTGAGATATGACTTTAGCAAATTATACTTCAGTCACAGGTTAGTGAATACAGAATTATACAGTTCTAGTGAATGCATTGTGTTTGATTATGAGACAAAAAGACAGTATGGAAGGAGAATTTCTGGTATTTTCAATACTTAAAGAAGGACTATAAAAGAATATCGCTATCAAAGAAACTGATTCCTTGTATTAAATGCTTGTGTTTTAATTTTCATCACACAGTAGATCAAGAAGCATCTGTGTCACTCTTAACCTTTTCAACAACCGTTGTTCAGGAGTGGTTTGGAAAATGCATTGTGACACTATAACAACAATTAATTTGTTTGGGAGGGGTTTTTTGCTTGCTTTTTTGTTTGGGGGCTTGGTTTTATTCCTCTTTTTAATGACCCCTGACCTTTTAAAAGATCAGTAGTCATCTCAGGTAGACAAGCCTAGAAATACAGTTTCCATTTAGAAACATAATTGAGCATCTTATGCACAATGATCAGTGAAGCATGAAATATTAACTTTGCCTAATGCACTCTTTTTCCTCCTCTTCTCTCTCTCCTTCCTTCTTTCTTTTTCCCTTTTGCAGTAGTAGCACTGTTTTACCATGGCAGCCATAAACGTCTTCCAGTTTTCAGTGACTTCCCAACTCATTCACTAGATAAACTATAAACTATAAACTAGAGTTAAAATACATACAGCACATGCCATTATTGCATTGATTGAATGTCCAAAAACAATATAGCAGGGTAATTAACAGACATCACTCAACAATTACAACTGGCACACACTAAGCTATTTACACGAACATAAATTTTGATTTATGTTAATGATTAATACTACTCCAGACAACTCAGGTCAATGATCTATAAAATACTGCTGTAATACACAAAGTCCTCATTATCTCATTTTTATAGCTCACACCTGCACAATCAGATATTAAACCACACTGCTAATACCATGCTACAGTTTGAGGATAGTCTGTTGCTCTCTAGCAATTGTAAAAAAAACCACAAGAAGCCTTGTGCTAATGTATGTTAGGATTTTTGTATCCATCATCTTATAACTCCTTAGAATACACCTGCCAGAGATGGGTTCAAGTCTCAACACTGAGAAAAAAGCCTGTGGGTGTTGGGGCAGTGTGTGTAAGCACGTGGCAGTGCAGTGTACGCTGAAAAGAACATTGATGTGACCTGACAGAGGCCCAGGGACTGAAAGGCCCAGGACTGCTGCAGCAAAACAGACTTAAGAGATTGCAAGAGAGATGCCAACAGCCTCAAGATGACAGAACACAGAACAGGAAGTCTTGAAGTAGGCAAATTAATTAGATGTCAGAATTCGCTCTTAAAACAGCAGAAATTCAACTGGAACATGCACTTATAGAGCAAACCACTAAAAGGGTAATACATACCTAAAACTCCCCAAAAAGAATGTGCTCAGTGCAAACTGATAAATCAATTTACTTTTGAAATATGCCCCTTCATGATGCAACTGGGGGAGTTCAAATGGTTTGGCACTTGCCTAGCCCAGAATGAGCCCTGGAGCCACGTCAGTGGTGGAAGGTCTGAAGGGAGAGAGCTCCCAGACCCACATCCTAAAACCTCCACCTTGGCAAACGCAGCCATTCCCAGCAGCACCACACCTGACACTGCCTGCTCACCATCAACCTCAGATCCACCACAGATGCAAAGGACAGAGAACTACAGCAGCTCACTGCACCAACAGCTTGAGTCAGCCAGGAGAACTTAAATTAAAAATAAACAAAGGAAACTATAGAAAGGGCAGTACGTTTCTGGTCTGTTAATTTTGGGAATTTAACAATACTTCTTATATGAGTCATATTATTGTTTCCCACTTAAGGTCACAATTGATTTCCCCTTTTGCAGGTGTGAGTTTCTACAAGGAAACAGAAGAGTAAGTACATAAACATAGAAAAATTAAATGTGACTAAAAATCTCGCAAAGAAGCATCTTATATAAATGAAAGACTAGGCTGGGAGCTAAAAAAAATCCAAACCCACCAACTGGATTGTGATATGAACATATCCCACTAATGAAGTTCTGTACATTGGCTGCTACTACTGAATTCTACATTTCCACAGTGCTAATTAAGAAAAATATGAAATGTATTTCCTGTCAGCATTCTCACCAGCAACACAGAAAAATAAGTAGCATGAAAAGACAGCTGAAAAGTTTGGTGCTTTCCACTGAGTCTCAGTTTCCTGTGCAGAAAACTGGGATCAACAATATGAGACATACTTGTCCTCTCTTCCCACAACACTGGGGCCTGTATTATATATAATAACCAGTGGGCATTAGTGCTGGCCTGCACTACAGGATATCTCTCACGGGTGTGGCAGGAGAGCGCGTCTGCCAAGAGCCCCACTGTAAACAAAAAGGCTTTGTGCCACTGCAGATGCTTCCATGAGCACAGCTGGCACGGCAGGAAACAGCTACTTTGAGCAAGAGACTATTTCCTCCAGGTAAGCTTGCTGAATTTAGCACTTTCTGCACTATGACATTCCAAAACTCATCAGAATGAGACTTGAGAGAGGTTTGGCACTGAGGAAGTTTGTGCTTCTAAGTTCCTATCTAATCATGGCAGCCACTTTTCCTCCCTTTTGGCAGTTCTCCAGTGGACTCCACGTTTGGAGTTTTGCACAATCACCACAGGACTGCAGCTTGCATGTTCTCTCTTCTCCACCACGTGGTAATTAAAACAGAGCATCAGAAGTTTTTATGGGGGAGCAGACTTCTGTCGCAAGATGTTACTGGAACAACAAAAAAAAACATTTAGAAGAGAGAATGTGAGCACCTCTGATAAAAGTCGGTATTTTCAAGCAAACTGGCTCAAGTAACTTGCATGCAGCCAAAAAGAACTGAGGAGTTCTTCACCACTAAATATTCTGAAAGGAGGAATTCCCAGAGGCTCGGACACCAGACACATCATTTTTATGCTTTAAGAGGCTAAAAAAGAATGTCCATAGGAAATTACTGATTCGTTCAGCACAACAGTCAACTCAGGTAAATTAACAGAAGGCAATTTAAAGCTGTATCAGAGACAAAAATCAAAGATACAAACAGAATTAGGACTGATATGTTTCTGTAGAAAACAAGGCATTAAAATGATTTTGGGAGGGTGGGGCAATAGCAATACAGTGCAGCTAATAAATACAACCACATAAGTATACCTGGACTTTTTTTTCTTCTTAAAAGTGTTTGATTTGATGCTTTGTGGCAATTACATTTTAAAACCACATTCCATAGATTAAAAGACAAGCCTGCTGACAGACTGGAAAAGATAACCCATCTTTGTTACCAGAGACACATCAGTGAAGTCACTTCTACTGAAGAAGCATTATCTAATACCCAACCCTGCTCCCAGCTAAAAAGCCTCATCCTGTCCCATGTGTCCTAAATGGGCAGTCACAGAACTGCCAAAAAAATCACTTTGGAACATGGTGTAGAGAATACAAAAGAGAGTTTTCCAAGTAAGACAAAAAAAGCCCCAACACTCAAGCTGGAAAACAAGTGTCATACCATGAGTTCTAAAAGAGCTCTGCTTTTGGAGTTCATTGCAGAGAGCTGAGAAACACATTATAGAGTGGTTATTTGTAGGTAAGGTGTTTACTAGTAAGAGGATTTCAGATGAGTGTTCAGAATTCATTATAATAAAAATTCAAATCTCAAAATAAGATGTCACACTCCAGTCAGTGAACGGGATGGAAAACAGGGGCAGGTTATCAGAGTAAGCACTATGCTCCCCTCAGCTGGAGCTGGAGTCCTTCAAGTAAAATTGAACAGCTTTTGGAAGAAATTATTTCATCCATGTGTGTCAGCACTAGTCAGCTCAGGCTGATGTGGGACCTGGAATTCTGTGTATGAAACCTCTTGTTCTTTCACTTTCAGGGGCTGAACGTGCTCATAACACTTGAAGCTTTACATTATTATACAACCATAATCAGATCTCATACTTCAGAGCTTCAATCATTCAAGCATAGAGATTTAGACAGCATTTCCACCTGGATACCTAATTGGACATCCAAGTTTTTGCAAGAGAGCCAGCGGCAGCGATCCAGCACTTCATGGGGTTGGCAGGTACTTACAGAGAAGTCTGGCTGGCCTGTCTTGCTTATGTGACTATAAACTGCATGCCAAATCAAGGGCTGAGAAGGAATTTTCTACCAAATCAAGCTGAGAGGGATCCAGGGATTTATTTGACTTGTTTGTTTTCCTTTGTAGCATATGGCATGTTAGCATCATCAGTGTAATCAATTCCCTTAAGCTCAGGAGATGCTCTGGTTTCATCCTAATCTCAAGAACACTATCAAATTGGACAGCACTGAAACTAGCTGGAATAACTAGAATTGCTGGACATCGTAGCACGAATCAGTGGTGCTAATTAATAGATTACAGTCAGACTAAATAAGCTGATGTATCACATATGGTCTCCTCCGTGAAGCCAAAACGAGGGGGGAAAAGAGTTTTTTAAAATAAACTGAAATGTTTTAAAAAGAAAGTAAACTTCATTGCTTGTGTGCGACATATCCAAAACATTATATCATTTCGTACCATAAAATTTGGTTCTTGGAAAGTCTTGAGTAGGATTGTATATGAAGGAATAAATATTTTTCAAGTGGATTGGTAGGGATTTGATAATTCTATCTTTTCTTGATAATTTAATGCAAAGTAATTGGTCAGCCTCAGCATATGCAAAAGGGTTTATACTTTATATATCACTGCTTGTAAATGGCAGTTATTGGTAATTAATTAAAACAATGCCATGTAAAGAGAATTGAACAATGTAAGTCGGTAACTTCACTGTTCAGAAAAACCATGCATTTCCCTCTGTCCCAAGTGGGTTAACAAGTACAGACAAAATACAAGCACTGCACTTCAGCTGCATGAAAGTGCCCTCTGCAGGGACAGGATGCCCAGAAAGGGCCTCTTCTTTGCTTTTTTACTGGTGAAATAATTCCAGTCTCATATCCAAAGGGGCCTGGGCTGCCCTTACTGTGCTCTGAAACTAAACATCCCTGAACATCAACAATTATAGATCATCTCATAAAACAAAGGGAGCAGAAATAGAAACCACATCTTTATCATGCAAATTGCACAAGAAATGGGGAAAATACATTTTTGTTATTATTATACATGTCAAATTATTACTAAATAATTACTACACAATAGAAGAGGCTATTGAATAGTAGGAATTAATACATGGAAAATTACATTGTAAAGATCACAATCTCATTGAAAAAATTAAATAACTAACATGTTTCCTTCCCCAAATTAATCAAATGTTAGTGGTACTCCTATATATAAAAATAGAAACACTAGTCAACCATGGGGGGTTCCCTTCTATTGTCCCATAAGCAAACAGAGGAAATAGAAATATTTCAAGGCATCTGTAATGTCTTACATACTTTGAATAAAATAAAGAGCCAAAACACTTAACAGTACAGAATTTTATTCCAAATTATACCCAAGAGGAAGCCATCTGCACGAAAAATAAAAAGTAAAACAAGAAAAAAAACCCCACACTTTTGCCTCGGACATCACTTGTGCAATACAGCTATCCAAAAGGACAGCATGTTCTTTTAAAAGAATGACTACTTATTCTTTCATGTTACAGGCAACATAAAAATCACCTGAAAACGTTTGGGATTTTTCTTAGCTACTAAAAATAAATTCTACACTGTTCCAGTGAAACACTGAACTACTTTTGGCTCTTTTATTGTTCTCCTCATCTAAAATAAAATATGAATATATTGGCAAAAGCCATCTCTAGAAGACTCTGAAACGGTCTGAAGTTACCCACAGCCAAGTAAACCTCTGTTGCTATGGTCTAGTTTGAAAGGAGACTGAAATCTAAGGTCTGAGATGCATTAGTAGCTCAACATTGACACCTACAAGGCCACGAAAAATTTGAAGCCTTTGCTTTAAACAACAGAAAATGCCTGGTAACATTTCAGTAGAGAAATAATAACATGTAGCTTAGCAATACACTCACAGTAACACTAAAATTCAATCTAGCAGGCCACAGTAGAACTAAAATCTGGTTTATCAGGAAGGAGTTTATGAAATGGCACTCCGAGACACAGCCGATGCCGGCAGGATGACGACCGCGTGTAAGCGCCGACGATGACAACATCTCAGACACGATGGTCCTGTCTGAGCAGCAAGGACTGCAAAGCTGCCTCCAAATATCAGCACAGTCATTCATTTGTCTCAGGAGGAATGATACAAGATGAGCAGAAATACCCTACTGCAGGCAGCATTTCCTGGTGCATCAATGTTTCCTACATTCCTAAGTCTCCCAAATACGAAACAGATCATACAACAGAAAAATAATATGAAAAGTATTCGCTGTAAACTCCAAACAAATCAAGTGAAAATTTGAAAATAACTATGTAGTACTGGACAAACATTAGAAGAATAATAGATGAGCTTTGACAATGCGTGTATGGGTTACATTAGAAAAAAAAAAAGAACCAAAAAACAAGCAAAACCCCCCCACTTTCAACAGTTGCATACCAGGAAACATGTGTTGACCTACGACACTTGAACAGCAAACAACAGTGTCCTACACACAACCTCTAGCAGCACAGAAGAAAAGGAATCTTTCAGAGTATTTAGGGATTCAAGGACCCTGTAAAACATTACAAAAATTTCCTGCTATTTCCATATTTCCTAGTCAACACTATGCGACCCAAGAAACTCTTTCTTACAAGAAGGCGTAGCAGGCAGCAGATACTCTATCTTATGGTTTTGGCCCACACAGATAAACTCAGAGCAGATTGCCAGAACGATTTTTTGATTATGCACAGATTTGCACCAAAATAGAAACCAACAGACTGTTCTTCACAAAAGAGTATTCCCTACCCCCCAGGTATTTAGGATACTAACCATGTCCTTAAAAATCTCAGCTGCTACAGCTTGAAAACACTGGTGTAGAGCTCGAGTCATAAACACAGGCCTACACATTTCTGCAAGTGGTCAGAAAGTCACTGTACTTCATTTTGTAAACTACATTTCACCCAGAACAAAAAGAACTCTCCATCTAAATCCAGAACTATGTGCTAATTTCTTTTAAATTGAGCTCAATTCTCGAATACATCATAGAATCATAGAATATGCTGAGCTGGAAGAGACCCACAAGGATCACAGAGTCCAACTCCTGGCCCTGCACAGCACCAAGCCCAGGAGTCACACCACGTACCTGAGAGCACCCTCCACACACTGCTTGAGCTCTGCCAGGCTTGGTGCTGTGACCACTGCCCTGGGGAGCTGTTCCAGTGCCCAACCACCCTCGGGGGGAAGAACCTTTTCCTGATGTCCAACCTACACCTCCCCAACTCAGCTTCAGGCCGTTCCCTCGGGTCCTGTCACTGTCACCAGAGAGCAGAGATCAGTGCTGTCCCTCCTCTTCCTCCCCCAAGGAAGTTGTAACTGCACTGAGGTCTCCCTTCAGTCTCCTGTTCTCCAGGCTGAACAGACCAAGTGACCTCAGCTACTCCTCATACGGCTTCTCCTCCAGACCCTTCACCCTCCTCCCTTGGTCCATCATCTTTGTTGAAGAAAAAGGCAAAGAATGCATTAAACACCTCTGCCTTGCCCATGTTCCTGTTTGTGGTGATCATCATCACCCTGTAATGGGCTGATGTTATTTTCACACTGCCTATTGCCATTAATGTTTTTTAAAAAACTCTTTTTATTGTCCCCCACAGTTCTGGCACAGCTTCAACTCCGGCCACACAAATTTTCTCCCTACAGTGGCAAGCAGCAGCTCTGTATTCTTCCCAAGTCATGTGACCTTGCTTCCATTCAGCACACACCTCCCTTTTTCCACCTTATTTCCAAGAGAAGATCCCTGTTCAGCCAAGCTGAGTTTTCTGCCTCATCTGCTTGACTTGTGACATTTGGGAATTGCTGCTCTGGTGCCCTTTAGGAGGTGATGCTTAAAAACTGACCAGAATCAATTCACATATAAAGAAGTTCTCATCAAGTTCAACAAAGGGAAATGCAAAGTCCTTCACCTGGGGAGGGATTTCTTAAAAGAAAACTAGACAAGTACATTGACTTACTTGTTATTGTGCAGTGCTTTTAAAGACCTGGTTTTACTTTCTGTGCCCTGCAGATATGGAAAGGAATCCATTACAGCAAACAAAGACAGGCTGACACACAAGCCTACTCAAAATGTTTGTAACGTTCCCCAAGCAATTACTGCAATCTACTACAACATCAAAATTCTAAGCTCTCTTCTCATCACTTCTCATAACGAAACCAGAGAATATTTCATGGTATGACCACGGAACAACTGACGCATTTTAAAAACATTCCTCCATATGTCCGTTTTTCTAAAAAAAAAATTGAATTTAACAGTGAATGCACAAAAAAAAAGTGACTTAAGCGGATGAGCACCGGATACAGGAAAGAAAAACACACCACAATACCAGAACAAATGAGGCAGAGGGAACAGAGAGAACAGTTCTGCCAGGATCTAGACAACGTTTTCTGGAACTGTAGGTTATGGGAGAGTTCAGAGACTGGTGTTCTTCATCTGCAAACCACAGCTAAGCAGCACCTCCGAGTCACAGAAGTTGCCATCAAGTGTCACATAACAGCAAAGCTGTGAAACTGCCCCCTCCACGCTGCTGGTCACAGAACTGACATCTCCTTCTCTGCATGCACCAACTGCTTCAGACAGCTTACGGTTCAAAACCAGTGAGATAAAAAGCAACACTAGGGAAAGAGGGAAAGGTCAAAGATATGTCATCTATTTCATTACCTTTAATCTGAAAAAAATTAGCAACGTACAAAAATCTATCAGCACTTCAGGGTAAGAACTGGATATATAAACATGTTTACAGACTGAGTGGCAGACCAAAACTTGAGTCATTATCCACAGTCTGTTTCAGTTGGTATTCCCACCCGCATCCAAGAAAATGTAATTTTCTGCCATAGCTGACCACCTACTCTTCCTGTCACCAGTGACTCACACCTTTTGGACCCATTCTGCACTTACCTCTGACACTAAAACTTCTTTCCTTTATAACCTCCAATAACTATATTTTTTTGACCCATTCTATTTATAATTACATAAGTTCTTCACTATCTTGAGGAACAAAAGCACTATAATTTGAACTGATTCTTTTAAAAATCCTGCTCAGCAACTTTCTTTGCTTCAATTACATCTGCTCCTTTGCAGAACCCTTTCTTGTGCTCTCTTACACAGCCATGCCAAGATTTAAAAAACTGGACCATGAACTTACGTACCTCTTTCACAAACCCTTATGCTTGTTCACACTTAAGAATAACTTTTTTTTTTTGGATGCAGGTATTCATTTTCTTCAATTCATTTTCTTCTTTCGTAGCTACTTGGAAAGCTCAAGAATTCTTTTCACTACCTTTTCCAATCCACTTCAGCTTGAGTTTCAACAGTGCTCTCTTTGATCAGACATTTCGGTGGTGTCCCATTCATGAAGAGCAACTAATATGCCCCTTCTCGAAACCTTTTCCTCAATTCAGGAATTTCAAAACTGTTTTAAAGCTGGACGCAACACAATTCACAGGAAAGCTGCTGGAAAAACGTAGGCAGAATGCCATTACTCAAGAAAGAAATTTAAGGAAAACAAAGTGGATAATACTCCTACCTTTGCATGGACAGGTCTTCAGTGCCTAAAATGGGTATATCTTAATTTCATGTCTCACTGAAAGCTGCCATTCCTAAAAAACATTCCCCCAAAAGCACAAAGAGACAGCAGTGCTGCAGCCATAACTCAGTTCTGAGGGAAATGTCATCTTTTCCCACTACTAATGTAAATTTTATTTGATGTTTCTTTGCATATATTGAGTATCCTACCCCAAAGCGTCTCAGAGATGAACAATTCCTTAACAGAATTCTCATCTTGTCAAAGTAAAATTGGTATGCTGCAGAAAGAAAATCAGGAAAATCCCCTAAACACAACATCATAACAAGAAGGAACAAACACCATCACATTTTGTACTCCTTTAGTTGTAGATTACAAGACAAGTATCTTCCAACACACATTAATAACAAAATTATGTACAATTTAAACTGCCTAATGCTTTACACATCTGCAAACCCATCTCCATAGAACTGGCACAGCAAAGTGTGACTCGTGACCTGGTGCCTGAAGCACTGACCGCACCCTCTAACCGGAATAACAGTGATTACAGCTCCTGGAATGACGGGCTGGGATTCGAACCATCCGGGCGCTCTGCCACTGCTCTGGTGACTCCGCATTCAGCAAGGTGCACCCGTGCTCAGCCAAATGCTTTAAGGCTTTCATATTTTTAAGAACACTTGCTTAATATTCTTGGGTGAAATAACTCAGATCTTTGCTGACATCTTTAATTTCCATTGTTAAAGACTTTTCTTTACTTCTTTGATTTCCTTGGCGGTAAAAATGTAACAGAACACCCCAACACTGAGAATGTGGCATATTCTATCATGTGTATTCACAGCTACCAGTGCAACGTCAGCAGCTCGTGTCTTACAACACACACAAAAAACCCCCCAGGTCTTCTTTCTCTAAACTAAAATGCATCTATTTCTGCATGATTTAATTTAAATCCCCAGACACAATGATGTTTAAAGCATGATGGCCAATAAATGTGGTTACAATTAAGACTAGAGCTATTCTTCTGATCTTAATATTCTTTAGGTCCACTTGTTCCTCAAAACTATCATTCTACTGCCCATTTTCTCCTTTTGCTTCCAACTGCTCAGCACCAGCCACCAAGATAATTTACACAGCAAATCAAGCTGCGCTTGCACGGTGAAGTAAAAAGTACCACAGAAAACAAAGATCAAGAACAACGTCTTGCTTATAATATAGTAGCAAAGGAGAAATCTGCAAAAGTAGCTACTCTGGTTTTCGAAGCATTTAAATTAGGAATGAAGCAAAAAACACTGGGAATCTTTACACTGACAGGCACGCATCCAAGTTTCCAACAGTCTACATTCTGTCCACAGTGAAGTAGAAACTATAGCTGAGGGAGAAAATTATGTATAAAATTATACATCTTTTGATACTGTGAGTTATATACTTGCCTTTAAAAAGTGTCCAGTATTAATGACAGCTTGCAACTCCACATTTTGCAAAACAAGTTACTAGAAGGAAAGAAAATGTTAAACAGAAAGCCTGGATCATATCCCTGTTTCTATAAACCCCATGACTTGCTAACAGCTGTGTCATTACCAGACACATTTCATGAGCAAAATGCAGATTTAATGATGCATTTTGTGATTTGATGCCAATATTCTTAGGATTAAAAAGCTATAAATCTTCAAGCAACATTAAATATATCTTCAGTATGCATTTAAAAGTTGCACCATAATATTTCCCCTTTATTTAACATTTTCACTAATCAACTTTGCATGCAAAGTGTCATCAACCTATTGCACTAGTTAAATGCAACAAGAACTGTTTCCAATTGCTCTAATGTCTTGCACTTCTCTAAAACCATTACAGAATCATAAAATGTCTTCCCCCCCTTTTCTTGTCTTCTTTTTTTTTTTTAACATTTCACAACTATAGTTCAAAACAAGTTTAAGGAGACAAGATGATGTTCAGCTACATACTTTGCATCTTTCAGCATATCGGAAAGCCACACAAAACCAGAGAACTATTTCAAATCCAATATTTCCACACTGATTTGGAAACATTTCCAAACTCCAGAAAGTAGAATATGAACTGATACTCCTACTTCCCGGTAATAGAAAGCTGGGAGTGGAAAATTACTCAACTCCCTGAACAACTGACTACATCCACTTGTGAATGATTTTACTAGAAACATTTTATAGAAATTAGTGAATTCAGATGGAATGTAAAGATGACTTCACAATTCCTTGTCGTCTAGCAAACCAATTTTACTTACAAATTCAGCACCTGTAAATGTCCTACTAGTAAATGAGCAAAAGAAGCTTCAGAAAAGTGAAGGAACAGGGAAAAGCTGTATATATCATCTGATAAAAGAAGAGGTGAAGTGATTTGGATAGAAAGCGCTGACATTTAATACACACTGAGCTTCCTGTACATCGCTGAAGATCCTGCTGAGAGTTGACACTGCTGAAACTTAAAGGTGGTTTCTGAACTCCAGTGCTAAGCATGCAAACACTCCAAAGAAGATTCACTGCTGCTAAGAAAGGAGGCAAGCAGGTATGGGTGGGCAACCATAAGCAGAAAAGAAATCAAGGGAAGCGTCTGTGTGCTAAAACAATACGTGTTTGATCAGTCACACAGGTGACCAAATGCTGCCTTGGGAACCAGCACAGAACCCTGGGTCCCTGCTGCCAATTTTCTGTGTGATGCTGAGAAAACACTTCTTGCAGGTATTCCCTAATTGCTACAGCTGGACACTACAGTCCCAAGGCAGGATTCTCAGAAATGCTGAGCAGACATTCTTTTTAAAATGTTTCCATTTGGCAGAGAACTCAACAATATTAGTAGTATGGAAAAATTGGGTGATAGATATTTGAGATTTGGCAAAGTTGTCGCAGACTTAAAATTGTCAAATCTCAATAAAACGATGTTGTGATGTGAGCCTTGAGTACAGCAACACTAGGGAACTGCTCCTGCATCAGGAACAACAATTTACAGAAAGAAAGTTAACTTCTGACTCTTCCACAATGGCCTTCAACACATCAGAGGCTGCAGCAGGAGATGATGATCTAGATTCACCCAGGATCTTGAGTGTTCTTACCCATTCCTGATCATCTCTAAGGGATTCATTACTTCAGGCATGAGTACTGAAGTAAAACTGATTCTAATCAACAGAAAGTTAAGACTTTCTAATGCTTATCTTAAGGAGGAAAAAAATCCACACAAAAAAAAGCCTTCTAAAGAGAGAACTGTAGGACAAGTGATGACAATCATTTCTAGAACAAGGTTACAGCACTAGTCACACCTCTACACCCTCTTCGTATGGTAATATAAAACAAGTAGATTACCTCAACTGGAATAAAAGCTTCACACCCCCACAGAATAGTGAGAAAAAAATATGGAAACATGACCAAAATGAATTGATTGTGTTGATGTCTGCTTGAGTTTCTAAGCAAAATGAAAGTAAAAATTTTAAAAGATGATTTTTTAAGTTCATTTCATCAACTATGATAGCTTGATGGTGACAACATTTTAGGAACACTAGATCAACACCAGAGAATTTGTACAACACGGACTCGGTCATCAATCCAGCACAGCATCATTCTGTTGGTATCCTCTTTGAACCACTTCAAGGTCTAAACAAGTCTGGAGATGTTCCTTCCCAACACAGGGTGGAAATTAAAATGAAATTAGAAAGACAGCACATTATGTGACTGTTGGGGGAAGCTCTGTCTCTAGATTAACATACTGTAACAAAAATCTCATGAGGGTTTTTCTCTTTCGACAAGGCTAACCATAGAGTTCTAGAAAAATTAAAACGATGACTGTATGATGTGTATGGAGGACTTGGGGGAAAAGCCCCAGAAATATCGTAGTAATTAAACCTCCTCAAGTCTTCCTCACAAAACAGTTGACATTGGCAGAAAAAGGTTTTCTTGCAGTTAAGTCTCTACATTTCAGGTCTAGAGATGTCTTGCAATAAGCTGTTGACAATATTCAAGTTCCTGCTGAAACCAAAGACAACATAGTTTGAAAAAAGCCAGAAAGTTGTCAGGGCTCTTTAGGAAATGAACTTCCAGTCTAAAGGTGTATCCTCCTTAATAGGACAAGAGGCAATGAGCAGAAACCGATCCATGAGGAATTTCCACCTGAACATGAGGAAGAACTTCTTCACTGTGCAGTGACCAAGCATTAAGCAGATTGCCCAGACAGGTTGTAGAGTCTCTCTCACTGGAGACATTCCAGAACCATCTGGATGCAGTCCTGTGCCATGTGCTCTGGGATGACCCTGCTTGAGCAGGGAGGCTGGACCAGATGACCGCTGTGGTCCCTTCCAACCTGACTCATTCCGTGATTCTTCAGCCAGAATAAACAAGAAGTCTTCAAGCAACCAATTAAAATCTCAAAAATGACCACAGGATCATTTTACGTGGCTGCCATTTGCACCACAATTATCAAGATGAGTAATTAAGTACATTAGTAACATCTGCGCTCCACTCTTGTGTATCCTGAACACACAACTGTTTTGTTTTATAAAGATACTTACGATACTTTTACCAATCCGATGTCAAGTGGTTGGTTTTTGGAATGAAATGATGTGCCCTAACTGGTCTGCCTGCATGAAACAGCACCAGTTCAAACACAATTTATGGCTACTGTATAAGCAGAGAGATGCACGGACCAGATAACAACTTCTATACAATCTTACACTTTAAAACAACAAATCTCTAAGACACAAAGCACAAAAATCTAAGTGAGGTGATAGTTTGAAATAATTGTAACCAAGGAAAAATTTCAGTTTTCAAACAAATAAGATCAAGAAGAGTTTACCGGGAGATTCCAGTATCTGAGCTTCTTGGAAAACAGTATACTTACAGGAAACAGATATGAATAAAGACGTAGAGATATGCCAGAAATGAGTCAATAACACCCAGCCAAAACTACGGAAAACTCTGAAGTTTTTCAATGCTGGACATTAAAAATTCCAGAAGAATTTGCAGAAGAAAACCCCAAACCTATATAATTTGCAATTCATGAATTTAAATGCAAAAGAGGGGATTGATAAAGTTTGAGAGTAAAGATGTTTCTTAGCTGGCTAGCACTTTTCACAGGCTAACCAATTTTTCTTTATCTTGCTCATGAGACCTCTTTCAGATACATTTGTTAAACATTATTATGAAGAAAATAAGACAACCGTACGATAGCGTGTTTGTACTCTTTTAAAGGAAATCGTGTGTATTAACACACTCATCAATTTTTTACGATTTGCAAATTCCACTCTCATTAATAAGCAGCTTATTTTTGATAAATATGTCGATTCCAACTAACTTGGCAACAATTTTTAGATGAGAACTTTTTGTTATGAGGAACTTCAATGAATTTGTGTGCATTTTTGCAAAAAGAGTGAGCACATTATGAAATCCCAAGACAAAACATGAAGCATAAAACAATTTTTAAAATTAGAAAATAGACAAAGAAATGCCAAAATTAGAACATGAACAAATACCTATGAGAAAACTGATTTGTTCACTGCTTGAAAACACAATACTTCAAATTCCATTCAAAATCCTGAAAACCCATAAACGCTTACTCTAATCTTCACAATGAATTTGGAGTTTTTCCATGAAGAAAATCAGCCAACCAGATGTGAATTCAATTGACTACGTTCCTTTCTAAGCCCAGAAACAAAAGAGAAAAAAACAAACCAACAAAAGAACAACCCTCCTTCAGCTTCTCTCAGAGACTCAAGTTTTCTGTTTTTCACCCCATTAGGTTACAAACCGATGACAAAATTTCTTATAGATGAATGAGACCAACACCACCACTGCCACTTGGGAAGAACTTTTACATCGTCCTCAGGGTGGAACTTACTAATTTCACTCAAGAGCGACCCCAGTTCCAGACAGCTTGCCTGAGCACTGGAAAGGGAATGAACCATCCCCCAGGGACTGAGCTCATATCTGAACCTACCAAACCCAGGGAGGCTGCAGCTGACAACGCAGAAAGCACTGCAATCATTTCTACGGTGCACGTGCCACTGCTCCAGATTTAGAAACACAACATGCAGACTTCCCAAGGGATTCGAGGCACAATCAGCCCCAGGCCAGTATCACTTCCCCTGCCCACAGGCAGACAGGGGTGGGACTGCTTCCTAAAGCAGGCTAACATGGAAGCTGGACAGTGACCACTCCACAGGAACAGCATCAAGGGCACAGTTAATGTGTAACTCAAATGCTCATAGCCTGGACAGCTCTGTGTAAGGATATGGCTGTCCAGTATCAGAGCACCTGTGCAGCCCAGGAAAGCATTTTTACTCTGCTTTCCTACAAAGCACATCCAAGGTCCTGCCAAAATAAGAAACTGGTATGCAAATAGAGAGATACCTATTCTTGATAAATCTTAGGTAGCATTAACAAGTTCCATTGAATATAAATCTGCTTTTAACAGCTGTATTTTTAATTACTGTTCTCCCTTTCGCAAAGGGCGTATCAAATGGAACCTTCCACATTATTTGCATTGAATTCTTTTGCACTTGTCCTAAATTGCTTTTCTCGGGCAGATGCAACAATTCTGCTCCTACAGAAAATGTACCACCAATCACCAAAGCTCTGCAGAGCAGTAAAGCTGTGGCATAAAAGCCTAAGAAATAAAATGTGAATACAAGAACATAAAGAGAAAGAATCTCAACTTCTCAGCGAGGTGGTTTAGCTTCACTCACAGTGCAGGAATTAGAATCTCTTCTGTTGAGAATAAAGTGTAAACAGGACAACATGTCTGGAGATGCATATCAGGTCCCTTTACCACATGTTTTTATGGAATGCAGAATAAAACTGGCATGCTTTATTTTTCAGGTCCCCAGCACAGTTCAAATCTACAGCTTCACTACTGGCCTCCTGTTCATTATTCAAATTACTATTTTGGAAAGCCATCTATCTTTGGCAATGCGAATGGCCCCATGCAGCACTAAAGCTGACAACAGGATTCACGGTGGCCCAGCAGGCACACAGGTAAATCTCCAAGCTCCACACCAGCAGAAAGAGCAGGAATACCCTAATATCTGCAGTCCTGAACAGAAGTGACCTCAGGAACCAACACTCTCCCGGTCACAATCCCAATCTCTGTCAGACAGTAGAGGACAGCACACCAGCCTGAAAGCAGAATCATTCCAGTATGGTCCAATTTCCCAAAACCATCCAGGTCTGCCACCTCCCATCTTCCCAAGTGATCCTAGACATACCACAGCAAAGTCCTCTAGGCACAAGTCCTGAAAACAACAGCCTTTCCCAAGAACATGCTTCTCTTTTAAAACTGAGAAAATGCCTCTAGAAAAATAATCTCCAGAACCATGCATAGTTTAAAGTCTGCCAGAGAAGCTAAAGCCATGTTATGCCTTCCCCAGTAAAATGCCTTCAGTGCTTTACAGGGGGTAGCCCACAGATAAATCCTGGGAAACTGGAAGCAATGGGGAAGTTTCCTGTTAAGATGTAGGAAACACCGAACAGCCAGAAGAGAAAACAGAGATTATCCAGTTTGCTCTGGAATTTCCCCTGAGCTGGAAGAACGTGCATTCTTACCATTGGCTCTGCACTCAGTAGGAGCTGGGCTTGCAGGTCTCTGAAACACACACCTACCCCGTGTGGAGTGATGAAGAAAGTTATTTTTACTGAGCCCAGTACCAGCAAATACAGAGACAAGCAGTGAAAAGGACAGCAATCTTTCCACATAAAGAGCTATTTTTTCCCAAGCAGTTATCTCGATCAGCTAAATCTGAAACATTATTCATCTAAATAAACCTCAAGATGGAGTACGCTTGCTAAGATTATAAGAATTGTTTGGATAAGTGTAATGAAAATTCACTCTGGATGGTTGTCAATGCGCTGCTGAAGGTTTAGCAGACTTTACTAAAGCATAAAACCATCATGGTGCATATTTATCCTGACTAAGAATGTCATAATCTTGCTGTAATCTTTACTACATTCCGCAACTTTCAAGGTCAGTATATCTAGACAAAAAATTAACTTCCTTTTTTTAGTACCAACAGAAATGCATTATAAATTCAAAAATCATACCACCACTATAAATTCTGCATATCAGTCAGTTATTTTTAGTCAGTCAAGCCCATCAGATAGAAAAGTCCTTCTGTTTAATGGGAACCATTCACAGCTACAGAAATCCCTGCTTACTAGCATTAACAGCGTCTTCTATCAGTGATGAAGCATGCAACACCAGGCACGCTGGTCACTGGTTCTCCAGCTGCTGAAGTGAAAGAATAAACTCAGACCCAAGAGAGGAAAAGGTGAAATTGGGTCTCTACGAAGAATTACACAGGGATACAGCACACCTATCAGCCAATAGTTTATAGAAAAATAGAATGGTTTTGGTTGGAAGGGACCCTAAAGATCATCTAAGTCGAAACCCCAGTGATGGGTAGGGACACCTCCCACTAGACCAGGTGGCTCAGAGCCCCATCCACCCTGGCCTTGAACACTTCCAGGGATCGATCAGCCACAGCTTCTCCGGGCAACCTGTGCCAGTGCCTCACCACCTTCAAAGTAAAGAATTTCTTCCCAATATCCAATCTAAACCTACCCTCATTCAGGTTGAAGTCATTCCCCCTTGTCCTGTCACTACCTGCTCTTGTAAGAAGTCTCTCTCCTTTCTTGTAGGCTCCCATCAGGTATGGGAAGGCCACAATTAGGTCCCCCACCCCC
>VZRV01007600.1:536294-611693 GCA_013398115.1 Falcunculus frontatus
CCCCCCCAAAGCCTTCTCTTCTCCAGGCTGAACAAACACAATTTTGTCAGCCCCTCCTCATAGGAGAGGTGATTCACACCTGTGATCACTTTCATGGCCTCTTCTGGACTCACTCCACAGGTCCATGTCGTCCCTTTGCTGGGGACCAGAGGTGGATGCAGCACCACAGGTGGGGTCTCACGGAGTAGAGGGGCAGGATCCCCTCCCTCGACCTGCTGCTCACCGTGGTTTTGATGCAGCTGGGCTTCTTTTGATGCAGTTGAATGGAAAGCTCAGAGAAGCCAAAGAGTTTGGCACCTTCAGCTGTTTGTCCACACTCTGGGAGCTGCTGATCAATGAAGTGTGGCTGTTCTGAAAAAGGACAGCAACTCGGCAGGACACTTTTATGGGTTTCCATACCCCAAAATAAAGAAACCAAGATAAGCTGCTCCAAAAACCTTATCATGGAATTGGTAACTGAACCAGGTGTCAGAGTATAATATTGAGAGGTTTTGGACACAAATGATGGCTTCATTTAGCTCTATAAATTTACACAGATGACCCATACAAAAAATTTTGCTGCATTTCCTGGGGTTCCTGTCACTACATTCCTTCAGCCTGTCCACATTGATCTGAACAACGTGTCTGCATTTAACTGCACCCCTCAGTTTCACATCATCTGCAAATCTGATTGTGCTGCTGTCTGCCTCCTCCAGACACTGTTTTTCACAGTTTTTGATGATGGACACAACATATATCTTTCTCCAGGCAACAGGGACAAGTTTCAGCACGAAAAACAGAGACACATGGGAAAATTCAGTAAATTACAACTTTTAGTACGTTCTGCCATGTACATTAATGTCAGAGTTCTAAAAGCATAGCTCTAATTTTTGTGTATGTATCTTTAGTTTCTCCTCTTTCAAAAGGACAAATAATTGGGTTATACTTATAAAACAAATAAATTGAAAACAAAAGTTGAAATTAACCACCATACATTCCTCTGACTAAAAACGCACAATGCATAAGCAGTTGCATAAGCAGTAGAGACAAATAGGCAATGTGATACTAGAGTCTACATTCCAAACCTTCAAGTTTGTTTGTTTGTTTTATGAAGAGCTCCATGATATAAGGAACACTTAATCCTTCAAGCAATGTATGTGCTCAAAAGTATGCCACTGGCATGAATGTGTTAGTATGACCACCTCAGTGCAAACCAGCAGTCTGTACAAGATAAAGCACTGTAAGCATTTAAACAGAGAAGTTATTTCTAATCAGCAGAGCGCTTTTAGTAGCAATCATTCTCACCTGAAACTGATACAAGACAGAAAGGAGGACTGGGTTTCTTAAAATGTAATTATAATGCTTAAAAATACTGGCATCAATAAAAATTGATAACCCTGTGGATTAAAGAGGCAGATATATGTGAGATTACACACACAGATATATTCTCATATCCTAAATTTGTCAACTGAATTGAAGCTAGTATGTGATACTCTCACTTCAACATGATTCAAAAATCAGTGCTCCGGATGACAGAACTGAAATTCAGACATTCACAAGAGCAGAAAGACATTATCCAGCTCTGCAGAGAAAAGTATTTAATCTTCTAGAAGAGACTGAAAAGTTTTGCTATGTAGTTAAATACAATGTATACAAGAATTTAAGAAAGTGCCTAAATGTAACCAGTCAGTATTCTTACAACAAGAATATGCATCTCCTACCTGCATTTTTGCCAAAGAAAATGAGGCCTGAAAATATGTGCCATCAGACAACCTTAGATTTCCTCTAACTTAAAACAGGTGGCAAGTCACAAAGGCTGATCGTTTCTGTGTGACTTAAACACACACAAGCACACACCGATTGAATTCAGCTCTATAAGCAAAAGAATTTCTTTATCACACAAACAAACACAGCTCCCTGTACACTCTTAGCCAAAAGCATTTAACCAACACCAAAATTCTGTGTTAACCTGCCACCCATCACTTACCAACGCTTTTGTACTGCCCAGCTGAAATGTTAAACACTTAACACACATCTGTGCACATGAGTTCCTGTTCTGGCACAGCCCTTGCACATACACCCTTAAGTTCTACTGATGCCATGCCTAATGAGGCTTGGAAAAGCCTTGAGGATTTTTAAGGGTTTTCTGGCTGCTGGTGGTAGGCTTTTCTGGTTTGTTGTATTTTAAACTTGTAGCCTCTGAGACAGTAACATGCTGACATAACTTCCTCTCTCCCTGCAGAAAAATTTCCCTCACTACAGTTATTACCAATGTTACAATGGATTGATGTTTTAGAGACATCCAGCTTTAGGCACAGAGGCAGAGCCAGGATCATCTTCAGGAAACTACTGACAACCCAAGCAGGGGAAGCTATCTAAGGAGAAGCATGGGACACTGCCCAGAGGAGTTGCTTCCTTGGGACACGAAGTGTCAGACAGCTCAGCTGCAGACTGAAAGGCTGAGCTAACTGATGGGGCAGTCACAGGGCTCTCAGTTCCCAGCCCTTGGAAAGGGAAGGTGATGCACTACACCTGCTGAGCACTGCCTAAACAACTGGGAGCATGAAGCACTAACTGCACATCTCTGCACTTGCTTTTGTGCTTTTCATCCAGGATAAGCAAGCTTTGCTTTTCACGAAACACGTTCCAGACATGTCAGTATTCCATACTAATTCCATATTAACCCATGCTGTGAAATGCAGAAAAGACACTCTCAAAAGTAACCTGACTTTGGGGACATGAAGCGCAGTCTTACAGCACTGAATGGAGGGATCACTGAGCCTGAGAACTGGAACAGTCTTATTCATTACCCTCTCTGGAGGGTAACTGCATCCTGGGTTTCTTAGGGTAATGTGAGGATAATGGAACTGAAGGCACAACCCAGTGACCAGAACTACACAGATATCACCAGTTATCCATCTCTCTTCTTTCACAGAACGTCTTGTACAACAATATCCTGCAACCACCACTTCACTTGCCAAATACAGAGCAACAGCATTCTGTAATTATCAAAATCATCTGATGATTGAATATTCCTTGACGTGTTCCTCCCTCGTCCCTTTCCTCAACCTCAGAATAGAAAGGTCTACAACATCTTGGTCTGTAGTTTAGGATGATCTTTTCCATCCGGTTTTATGTGAAATGGTTTCTTTGTCTACCACACACTGCTAGACTAATTATCGGTAAAACTGAAGCACTCACTCTTCTCCTTGCATATCTATTCATCATATCACAAAAGGATGTGAGCAGTGAAGGCTATCCTTAAAGCTGGGTGTGCAAGAGCTACACCCCCAGCAATTCTCAGAACCGAAGGTTTTGAGTTCCTACAGCTTCTTTAGAAAAGATACGCATTGAGGAAATACTAGCATAATTAAAATTAAAATAAATTTGCAAAGGTAAACACACAAGATGAAAAAAACTACATTAAGAAACAAAGGCTGGTGGACATTATGTTAGCCTTGGACCAAAACCAAGCAGCAATGGCTTTTCCAAACTTTTAATTTACTAGTTATACCTTTGTGTAAGAACGTCACCAAGATACACACCAAAAATGAAGTTTCCATTTAGGATACAAATTTTTAGAAATCCAAATGGTAAAATCCTGCATCCGCTAGAAACATTTGAACAACGTTTATTTTTAATAATGAGAAATCATTCTCAAAAACTCAGTCACTAGCATTTATCTAAGGTTTCACACAGTCACACTGATTCCACTGTGATTTCCTACAGACCCAGCTGTAAAACCAGTTTCTGCTCCAAATCAGAAAATTTCTAAGCAACAAACCAATGCTTCATTCATCTATGCCATAAAAATGCACACAAACAGCCATCAGTGACAGATGCCTGCATCTCAGAATTACCTCAAGACAGTATCACGTGCATCTTCACAATGCTTTACTTTTTTGGCAATGGTGCCAAGTGAGAACCTTGAATCACAAGGGTAAGCAATAGCCATGGCAGTCAGGGGATTTTTTAATAACAACCATTCTCAGCACTGAGAAGGCAACTGAAAAATACCTGTTGGCAGAAATTCATGTGAGCCAGAAAGCTTTTTTAAACTAGTTCTTCTGCTGCTCAGAAATTAATTTAATGTACTTGCTGCATCTTGCTGTCTCCTAAAATTCACTGTGAACCCCAAATTTAATTGCACGCATCTACCAAGATTGTTTAGTATTAAAAAGGATTTACAAATAGGCTTGATTGAAATCAAAAGCACCTCATTCATTGATTAGCACTGTCACTTTTAATAGGATTTCTGCTTTACTTGTTCCAAGCAGGAAGAACATTTATTAATCACATGAGATGCTCAGATACAATTCCTCTAACAAACTGTGACTTATAAATTAAGAGGCTACCACCAGTCTAAAGCACAAAGATGAGCACTAAATAAGAGACTGAGGAGGCAGTGTATGAACACAATGTTCAGCTCCAGCCTCAGCTCCAACCTCACTGCAAATACATAATCTCACAGGCTGTTACAAAAGTACAGCAAATACAAAAAAGTCATTCCCCTACATACGTCATTTCTATCCAAAAATAAATTTATCTGAGTTAAAGGATTTGGAAAAATTTACTCTGCTGAACTAAAAACGTTTTGTTCATTAACCTGCAAATCCTTAAACTACTGTATTTCCTCTATGAAAATGGAAATGCAAGAACCTATTGGCGAAAAGAAGGAACTTATTCTTCTCCTACACACATCACTTTTACAATTACTTACAGATCTTACAATTACTACTTCTTGTCCAAAGAAAGTTTTTCTGAGCATTTAACAGTGCTTCAAATTTTTGCCTTCTGACTTTGTTATACAGAGAGAGTAAAATATACCAGGTTCCAGAAGATGAAGAAAGACATATCCAACATATTTATTATACACCTCCATGAGCTTTTCATCTACCATGTAATTCTAGTAATCATTCCCCAATTTCTTGTTTCTGTGGTTCCAGGCAACAGGGGAACTATTTGTTTATGCATTTTATTTCCATAATTCCTTCCTTAACAAATCTTAGCTTTTGCTTTTGTTCACAAACTGTTGCTTACTGAGCCAGAGATCTTCAACTCTGATGTCCAAAACATTGCTCAGATGTCTTCTAAATTTGTAAAATTAATTCCTAACACAGCAAAGCTTATGCAGAGTTCTTATTAATTCCTTCACTATGCATGGGTTTGCATTCATCAGCACTGAATTTCATCTGCCATCTTGCTACTCATCCAACTAATTTGCACTCACAAAGTTCTCCCAAGGGTTTTTTCTGATGCCAGCTAGAGAAATAGTTCTAATAACTGCAGTTTTGTTAATCCTATAGCTGGTATTTATTGCATATAAACATTCTCATCTCTAACAAGGAACACTTCTGCTGGGATGAACACTTTTGTTTTGTACCTTTCGATTTCTTTCAGCTCTCCTAGTCACTACCTGATGACTGACTGTCCCTTGCCTCGTAATTTCCTTGACCTATTTCGAAGGGGTTTGGCAAAGGACTTGGAATCTTCAAATAAACGATGTCAGTGATTCAGCTGTATCCACTGTTTGGTTAATGCACTCAGAGAATATTAATAGATTAGTGAGGCATGGTTTTGCTTCATGAAACCAAGAGAATTTTGTTCAGCTACAGTTTTTTAAAACTGCGTATTTTAATTAGCAGTCTAATTACAAAATGAAACAACTTCTGAGACTGGAACTGAAGTTCCTCTCCAAATTCCCAAATACTGCAGTCCCCCTCCCCCTTTTTATTTTATTTCACACGATTATTAAAAACTCAATATTCCTTGTGTGTGTCACTCAACGTGACAAGAACGTCAGTTCCTGGAAAAGGAAGAACAAGTCAGCAGGATGCATCCTTCTTTATGCGTACGTTGTTTCTGGGCTTTCCCTAAATAACTTCAAAACCGACAAAAAAAAAAAAAAAAAGGAAAAAAGAAGTACTTTGGATGAGGTGCCGGGTGTGGAAGGATTTACTGAAATGGAATGCAGGACAGAGGAATCGATCCCTTATCCGCTGTGTCACACACTCCAGGTCACAAGATAAAGGGATCAGCTGCATGGACTGAGCAGCCTCTCCACCTCCAGTGCAGCTGGATCCAGTCCTGAATGTGCACTCAAACATGAACAGATTCACAGGGCAGTTTTCCTTTCTGGAATCATTAACTTCTTCTTTGATATCTTCTTTATCTTTGTTAAAAAAAAACCAAAAACCTGCTGTTTGATCAGTTTTTCTGGTTAAGTTCTACCATCTTTTCAGTGCACACACTTCAAAGATTCAATGGTTTTTTTTTAATACAAAAGGAATGCACTAAACGTTCTCTTAAGGAAAAGTGCCCATTTCACTCTCCAGCCAGAGCTCTAATCACCTGTGCAATTAAGGCCTGACATGTACAGTACTTATTAAACCACTCAGTGTATTTTATGTAATAATGATGTCCTTCCTGCATGATTTTGTGTGCTTAATTACTAGAAATAGGTAAGCAGAAAGTGTATTACCAGGAGCAAGTAGGCAGCTAGTACACAAAGCCATAAATCTTTTTTGTGCCATGAAAGCGTTACTACTCACATAAATAAAAGACTTAATTCACCATCTGCAAGATACATCTATCAAGTAAAATGAATTCTAACTATAATGAATCATCAGTAAAAACAGCACCAAAATAACCCCTATCATGGTGCAAAGAAAAATAAAAGGTCCCTTTTTTCACATGAAAGATCCTAAAGTAGCAGAAAAATCAAAAAGAACTTTCAGAAGTTTGCTACAATGGCAGCTACATGGCAACTATAAGTAGTGTATAGTGCACTAACTAAAACAACATGTAAAATACTGAATTTTACAACGGTACATAAACAAACCAACTCTTCTGATTATAATCATCACACCAACCTCTTACACTAAGATGTCCAACCACAGTTTCAGAAATGCTAGATTCTCATGTTCTAAGATGAGCTTTCTAAGTAGTAACACGATGCTTCTGGTCAAAAGTTTTTTCTGGAATATGTTATAAATGAAAGGAATCTTGGCAGGTCAGTGTCTCACTAGAACGTGCAATTCTGCATGTCATTGCCGCTTGCTTATTCACTGAAACAACACATTTCATTAGCAAACAAGAAAGAGAAACAAACACAGCCTCCCGCAGTTCCTGCTTGAGGAGCTGCTTCACCTTTCCTTTCCTTTATCACCACAGCCATTGCCAAGACCACGTCTCACGGCGGGACAGGAAAACAAAAGAACTGAGGAATTGCAAAGCTGAGCTCAGCTGCCCTCAGTCACCAATGATACGGCCTCCAATTTAGGCATTTGTTGGAGCAGTGCTCGAGCACTTCCCGGAAGCTGCTGCTGCATTCCACATTACAGCTGGGACCGCACTGGAACAATGAGCAGAGTTTAAAAAGTCAAGCGCTCTCTGTCAGATAAATACCTCCACGCAAAACTATCTGCTGAACCCCCAGCCAGGTTTGCCCTGCAAACCTCACATGGAATAAAACACAGAAACACAGCGGATTTTAAAAAAAATATTTACATGAACTGCCTATTACCCATAAAGTTGCCTTTATCTACATCACGTTCTTGTTTGAGGCAGGGGGGCGCAAGTCTAAGTTTCATTTTCATTTCCCTCATGGAACTTTTAATTCACTGAAATTACTGAAAGACAAATTAAGCCTGAAATAGAGTCTTGCCTGAAGCTGAGCACTCCCTTTCTGTAGTAAAAGAAATCTTTTAGTACTAACAAATGGAATATTGAGATATTTTCATTGAGATACTTACATTTTCCTCTTTTAATAATGTTTTTTCAGGATGGCACATTAAAAAACTACTTCTTTTCAACTAGAATAAAACAACAGTTTAATCAGATTTCCACTCTAAGATGCAAAAACACATTTTCACAATTGACATTTTTAAGGTACGTAGATATTTTTCAAAGCAATTCCCACAAAACTCTACACAGACATTTCACGAAGGCCAAACATACTGGTTTGAAGGATGAAAAGAGCAACCATTTAATATTTTCACAGAAAAAAATATTGTCAAAGGAAAGGTAAAGAAAATTAGCAAGTTGACATGCTGACAATGAGACAAATTTCTGCTCATGATTTCTTTTCCTGAAAATAAAATGACTGTGTGATAAAGCAGACAAATTGATTTCTCCAGTCTTTGCAGCTGCTGTTTCTGACATTCTAAGTGCTGTAATCAAAAGCAATACACAGGTGACGAAGGGAAAGGCCACGCTGTACACAACCACCTCCCTCACCTCCCATGGAAAATATGCACTCCTTCTAGAGCAAAATGTGGAAACACATTCAGACCAACTGTTCATCAAGTTTGCCATTTTTACCTTTGCCTTGTTGGTAGACAACCACGCTCACCCAACAAACAGCACCTACCAACTAATCAAAATGATTTATCGTAAGAACGGCTACCTTGAGTTAATGAAGCATATATTCTGTTTCTAGATAGAGCTGATAGCAGGTCTACTGGGAAGAACTTCCAGGCCTTTAATAACTTTTGATCAAGAGATCTGGCAAGCCAGAAGTGGCATTTCTGCTTCTACAGGTTTCTAGGAACATGCACATCGCTATAAAACAGATGCTGTTGACGAATACCACAAAATCAAGGCACTAAATTACTAAGAAAATATCTTGCATATCTGGCTCTACACATGAGAAAGTGACAGAAACCAAGCGGCTGGACGGAGTAATGAAAACCATACCACAACCCATCAATAACTTAAATACCAAGAAGGTAAAATGTATTTCAAAATTAGTTGCTTTCTTCTCCATCTTTTTTCAAATGCAGAGCTGTCAGCTAGGCGACCAGTTAGATCAAAATGTTGGAGATCTTGCAATAAATAGATCTATCTCCTACATTTTTAAGAAAGTGCTTATTTACTACAAGGTCTTTCAAAAGGTGGAATGTGCACTTTGGTTTTTTTAGCAGGCCACAGCAGCAAATGCAGCTGCTGTTTGCTCTCTGCAGCAGCTGGAGGAAATCTGCTGGTACCGACGGCCAGACTGATGAACAACATCCAGAACCAGCTCCCAGATGAAGCACCCTTAGGATGTCAGGCAGAGCTGGAAAACAACTCTTCAGTTACCTGTAAGAAATCAGCTGCAAAGTTAATCACACCGTGTGTGTGACCTGGCTCACTGAGGGTGAGCTACGTGCTGGGATGCAGCTCTGCCCCTCTCGCTCAGCAGCAGGACCCTTTTGCAATGCAGGAGCTGCTATAACTGAGATATAATCTCACTGCAGTTCTTCCTTCTCCTCATCAACCTCTGCACACTATGATACATAAGGCTGCTGACAACAGGAGGTCCTAGGGAAGGCACTTCAGGAGCTGTACAGCCCAACTTCCTGCTTAAAGTATGATAAACACCAAATTCAGACCAGATTGCTCAGGGATTTACAGAGTCAGTCTCGAACACCTCCAGGGATGGAGACCATAAAGTCTCTTGGACAACTTATTCCAATGCTTGACTCTCCTTAAGATGCAAGCTTTTCCCTTGCTTGGCTTACAACCCCTCTTACTCCAATTTATACCTTTTGCCTCTTGTTCTCCCATCCAGTGCCACTGAGTAGAAGCAGGCTCCATCTTCTTGACACCTACCTTCAAGTAGGTATTGGAAGGCTCCTGTTCAGTCATCCCAAACAAGTCCCTTCATCAGTCTCAACAGTCACAGCTCCTGCAGCCTCTCCTCATGGGACAAGTCTTCTGGGCCCTGACCAGATCATCTCAGCTGCCCTTCTCTAGAACAGCTCCAGTTGATGGACATCCTTCTCGTACTGAGGGGCCCAAAACCACACGCAGCTTTTCGGATGGGATCTCTCAAGTGCTGACTAAAGGACATCAATAACCAGTTCCCTCAAGCTCCTGGCTGTGATCCTCTGAATGCCATTTGGGATGCTGCTGGGGATCTTTGCTGCCAGGGCACGCTCTGGCTCACATTCAGCTTGCTGTCCAGCAAGACCTCGGGGTCATTTTCGGCAGAGACGCTTCCCAGCCAGTCTCCAACGTGAAACACGACACGTGGTTCTTCCCTCCCAAGCACGGGCTTTGCGTTTTTCCTGATTCACCTCCTAATGCTTGCTCTGGCTCTCTCCTCCAGCCTATCCAAGCTCCTCTGGATGGCAGCCCTGCCCTTGAGTGTATCGACTCACACTTCTTCTAGTACCAGATTCCAGCGTCTGCTGGAAGCCAGATCCCTGTGGTTTCTTCCTGTAACCAGTGCTAACCAACTTCTACTGGCTCCTCCAGCAGAGGCAGAGGTTCTTAAATGGCAATTCACTTCAACCAGTTTGGAGCACCAACTGGTCAGATATTTGAAATGAGACAGGGAAAAAAGTGAAACTTAGATGGTAAATACCTGACTAAATGTATGCTTTTAACGCGAACACCAGAAACAGAAAAAGCACAGGAGAAAATTTTGTAGTCATGAATGCACTACATGCTATACAAAAAATACGGCCCCAGAACTCGTGACTGACTCCCACAATACCTGTTAGCCTATTTGCAAAACTGATGCTAATAAAGCTGTTTTAAAGAGAGAATTATAATATCAAGAGTAATGAGCAAATTTACTTTTCAAAATACATAAGGAGTAAATTATCAAGTGTTCATAGTTAAGAAAAAATTGAAGTGTTCATATTTATCTATAATTCTAATGTCTCATCTGAAATAATTGTTTCCAGAGCCAGCAGGTTTTTGGGTTTGTAATAGAAAAATTGTGTCCTCAGCAAAGGAAAATCTTTTTAAAAATCTTAAAAGGAAATACTGCCAACTGAAAGGAAAAAAAAATCTAAGAAAAATATTCTGCCTGGTCCTTTCCAATGAATTCACATGAAAGTGTTCACAAAGCCCTGTGGAATTGTACATCAACATAGAACAACCTTTAACAAGCTTCTCCCCCCTGCTCCATAGTATTACACAAATTTTTATCTCAAACAGAATATAAGACCAAGACTGATTTGATTAAAAATAAAACCAAACGAAATATAAAAATATCAGCTACTGTTCTGAATAATGAATAAATTACTGTAATCATTGAATACAACATACTGAGATAGTATATGTAAGACAAAAATAGTAAAGAGCACTCCATGCACTTATGTTGCTTCCATTTAAAGCATGCAATTATTTATATGCATTTTAAAAGCCACAGTAAAAGCACAGTAAAACTTTCAAAGTCACTGCCTCTTTGACAACCCAGAAATTCTAAAAAGTAAGGGATATATGAAAAAACCGGTCATATTTTTATTTTACATATATGCATACACATATTCATTCAGTCACACTGACTAAAATCAACTCTAACTGTGACCCATGGCATTCCAAGGATTAGGTTCATGACCTCAAAGCATTTTAATTCTTTTCTAGATGAGGTTATTAATAATGTTTACTGTAGTTGAAAACATTGCACATAAATTGCAGTCTTGAGCGAAATTTATGGCATGTGGCAGTGAAAACAGAGCCTGAAATCTTAAAAGAAGAAACAAAGCCCCCCTAAAGCCCCAAAGTCCCCAATAACAGTACTTTTGTGCCCCAATACTGCTATAGCTTTTAAGTAAGATCTCTTTGTTTTCCCACCACAAGTGTGGCACAGCTGCATCCCAAACAGGATGTATAAATCAGTTCAGACAAGCACTCAAGTTTAACAGCACCATGTACAGTCTTCCCACTGTGGTATGAAAATACCTGTGATATTCCTTTACTAAAATACCTGAAATACCTACCAGAGCAAGAAAAAAATAACATCCTTTTCATCACCTCAGGTATCTTCAGAAAAGGTACATTATCTTCAAGTAAAACCTGAAGACAATGCAAACGCAGTGCAAATATACAATATGCAGTGAAAACACACACAAACTAATTTCAAAGAGGAAGGATAACCACGGGAGGTTTAGCATGGGAATTTCAATACTGTTCCTACTGAGGAAAATTCAGACAGTGACAAGCAGCCCAAGCTCCAGAGTTCTGTTCCAAGTGAGCTGGCCACAGGCTTTTACAAAAGCACACTCTTGCCAGCTTGCTTTAAAAGTTTAGAGACAAAATTTCTGCTTGGAAAAAGTCATTAAAACTCTTTTTTTTCAACATTTCAACACTTACATGTTCCCGTATCACACAGAAATTTAAGAGTCAAGAAAAAAATTGACAGCAAGCACATAAAAACTAAAAGATCAGCATCCACAATAACCATTTTATCTTCCTTCCTCCTCCTGCCACATCCCGGTGGTGGCCCACACAGTTCCCTTGGTGAGCTGTGCCCAGGCATTGCTCCTTGGAACGTGATGCTGCTGCTTCTCTGCCAGGAAAGCAGCAGGTCAGTCAGACTGTGCTGGGCCAGCCAGGCCACACAGCACAGTCCCACTCCAAGTCTCTGCTTCTTTCTCAGTACAGAGAAGTCCCACATTAGGAGAGCATTATTCCAAGATAGGACCCTACCCACAAGTAGCTTTGACCCTCTTTCCACAGAGGACACTCTCAAAGAAGGAATGGCTCCTTTCCAGCTTGTAAGGAAAAGCGACTTCTAAAGGCAGGGGAGTAGGAATACAACTCATACCAGCAGGAACCTGTAGCAATTTGTTTGCTGGAAGTCAATGTGATAAGCCTCACGTAGACCTGACTGCTCCTAGGAAATGATGAGTCTGAAGCCTGTTGCTGTCAGAGTGTATCACCCAGGAGTCATAATTATCTTTTGAAAACAATCAATTTTTTCGGGGGGGAAAACTCTTGTCCAAGATAAGGAAGATAGAAGCATGCATAAATTCCAGCAAGTTACATACAAAACTACCTTTGAAAATGATTGAGAAATGTGGCAGAGAAACATACTAAGGAATAAAGATTAGAATCATCGAATCATAGAATATTTTGAGTTGGATGGGACCCATCAGGATCATCAAGCCCAACTCCTGGCCCTTCACAGGACACTCCAAGAGTCACACCACGTGTCCCAGAGCATTGTCCAAACCCTGCTTGAGCTCTGCCAGGCTTGGTGCTGTGACCACTGCCCTGGGGAGCTGTTCCAGTGCCCAACCACCCTCTGGGGGAAGAACCTTTTCCTGATGTCCAACCTAAACCTCCCCAAGTCAGTCTCAGGCCACTCCCCCAGGTCCTGTCACTGTCACCAGAGAGAAGAGATCAGTGCTGTCCCTCCTCTTCCTCCCCCAAGGAAGTTGTAACTGCACTGAGGTCTCCCTTCAGTCTCCTGTTCTCCAGGCTGAACAGACCAAGTGACCTCAGCTACTCCTCATACGGCTTTTCCTCCCAACCCCTCATCTTCATGCCCTCCTTTGGGCACTCTCCAATAGCTTTGTATCTTTTCTATATTGTGGTGCCCAAAACTGCACACAGGACTTGAGGTGAGGCCACCCCAGTGCAGAGCAGAGTGGGACGATCACCTCAATTACTACCTAAGACATGTTTCATCATCCATCAGAAGGAGAAAGCTTCTAAAAACTGATGATGACAATGGATAAAATAAGAGCAACGGTAAAATCCCTCAAAGAGGACTGAAAAAATCCTTCTAAGAAGTCTTTCTACGTTATAGTTCCTTAGAGAGGTTCCTGGGGAAGTTCCCAGAACAAAATTCTATTTTGAAGGGGAAGATACAGATTTTGGAAAACGAAAATGAAAGTATCAGACAGCATAATTCCAAGTGTTCTGTGTAATCAAAATATAAAATTAGAGAACTGTAAATTGTGGGTTTCAGAAGACAAGGCAAGATGGGGTTTTTGGAAGTAGGCAAATGTTTCATCTGTTTATAAAAAGCATTATCCAGAATCTTTGCTTGCAAGTAGTAAACACGCAGAGGATGTTAAATGACAGAACTAGTAACCCTACAGAAAAATAAATTACACTGGAAAAGAATCAGAAAGGCTTCTCTACAGCTAGATCATCAATCATCCATTTATTAACAGCTCTCCAACAAAAGTAAATGGACGTACTCAACACAACAGAGTCACTTAGTAAAAAGTCTTTTAGCAAGAACATTCACCAAAAAAACTCTCAATCAAATTAAATTGTCATGATATAGGAGAACAGTTCTCTTTTGAAGTAATAAGCTATTTTTACAAGTAAGAATAAATGGTTAGTTTTCCCCAAGGGAGGCACATTAGATCTCTGCTGGGCTCTGTGCATGTGTAGTAGGGGCTGGTTGACTTAGGGGTTTTTTGTTTGTTTTCTATAGACAATGTCTGAACATATCACAAACATTCAACAGTAAATTCATCCAGTCTGGGGACAGTAAAAGAATCTGGAACAGACAACACTAAAGTCTTCTGCGATCTTAAATGACAGGGTCCCACAATACCAAGCAATTGGGTAATGAAGCATTACATGTTTCCTAACTGAGAAGAGGAAATTAAAGCACATGAAAAAAAAAAAAATCCTAAAGACGCATATGCAATACCAGACTTTTTGTTACCCCACAGGAAAGGGAACCTGAAATGTGGTTCACTTTAACCACATCAGCTCAACTATCACCAGTGTAATATCTCTAACCGTAGCAGAATGAATAGATCTAAACCTATTTATCTGTTACCCTGCTAATGTCTGTTTAAAACATAGCCTTCCAAAATTCATATTGCTCCCACAGCAGTTATACAGACACTTTAGGAAGGGCAAGGTAGCACACACAGACTAGTAAGAAGACAACCTTGCAGAAACGGTACCAATGTCAGCATTTTGCCACTAGGTTGAAATTTAAACATCAAGTCACAGAATCACAGAAAGGTTTGGATTGGAAGGGACCTTAAAGATCTTCCAAGTCCAACTCCCTGCCCAGGAACAGGGACACTTTCCACTATACCAGCTTACTCAGAGCCTCATCCAACCTGGCCTTGACCACTTCCAGGGATGTGGCATCCACAGCTTCTCTGGGCAATCTGTGCCAGCATCTCACCACTCCTACAGTGCATCTTCTTATCATCTAATCTAAACCCACCTTCCTTCCATTTGAAGCCATTCCCCCTTGTCCTATCACTACCTGCCCTTGTCAAAAGTCCCTCTCCAGCTCTCTTGTAGCACCACTTCAGGCACTGCAAGGCTGCCAGAAGAAGGCTTCCCTTGGCCTTCTCCAGGCTGCACAACCCCAGCTCTCCCAGCCTGTTCTCACAGGAGAGGTGCTCCACACCTCTGATCATCTTGGTGACCTCACTGCAACAGCTCCATGTCCTTGCTGTGCAAGGGAACCAGAGCTGGATGCAGTGCTCCAGGTGGGATCTCACCAGAGCAGAGCAGAGGGCCAGAATCCCCTCCCTCACCTGCTGGCCACGCTGCTTCTGCAGTCTGAGCAGAAAGCCCACAGCCCCTGCGTGCGCTGTCTGTCCTCCTGGGGTCTGAAACGTGTAAGTGCACTTGGCAAATCCCATCTATGCATTTCTAGATTGCATCTCAAATTAGGTAATTGGCTTTCTCCTCTCCCTCTGGATCAGTGCTGGCACAGAGAACCTCACCCACTCAAACAAGAAAACCCGAAGAAGGGGGTAACTCAGACCAAAACGAAATGATAGGTAACTCCTGAGCACCCCATTCTTACTTCATTTACTGCAAGACATCAAATGCTGTGAAACTGAAACTGAAAAGGCACGTTCTTTTCTGCCACACTTGAAGTCAGTCATCTGAAGAGACAGGAGTCATTAAGTTTCCTTCTTTGAACTCCCTTCAGAAACCACTACTAAATTCAACCCCTCATTTAAATACGGTTTCCACTGTAGTGTAGCTCTTGCAACAGACACGTAAGGCATTACCCATAATAGGTGAAACAGTGCACATAAATATGCTGTTACCTAACTCACGTAGTAAATTCATACTTTAAAAGGAAAGCTTAAAAGCACTATCATATTTAAGCAATAAGACATAAGAGGGTGTGCATATGCTGTAATAATGACACACCTTAATAATATAAGAAGTATGTCAACTATTATCCCATACTACACACCCTAAAATGCTTCAGCACAGATCACATCTACGTATTTAACAAACGAAATTAGGATACTTAGAAAAGATGTCTATTTAGTGGCTGATAAGCTCAAAATGTTTCATTAAAAAAACCCAGCCAAAACACGAAGCATGCCACCAAATAGCTCCTTTTCTGGTAACCATTTCCAACCATTTCTTTTCATCATCAAACTACAAATACAGACTGTTAAAAAATACTTGCACCATTGAATGTATTCAGATCCTACAAAAAGAGGTTAAAAAAGGAAGGAGAGCAAATAAAAAGAATCTCTTGTTTTCTGTAATTTTGAAGTGTTCTCGAAAGCTAAATTATGAGTTTTGAAAGACAAGGTACAGATAAAACCTTTAAATCAGTTCTTTTTTTTTTGGGGGGGGGGTTAAACTGCTTCTGCCTTTCCATTTCAACAACCCAAGAAATGGTTCAATAAAAGCATCCCACTTAGGTTATCTCTGTTAATTCTTAGTTTGAACTCAGGGTCTGGAGTTAATTGGTTTTAGCTGAACTCTTACACACAAAACTTGCAGTCTAAAGCCAAAGTCAGCACAAAAATCTGACATTTGATTACATCTTCCTTAATTACATCATTGTTCACCTTGGATCAAACTGAAACATTCTGGAAAATGTATTATTGAACACTTCACTGAATACTATCTACTTAGCCTTTGCCACACAAAATACAAATACAATTATGTTTGAGGCAGCCAGAATAAACTAAACTTAACACCAATGTGCCTTCATTTTAAACCAAGCTAAAATATATTTAAGTATTTATTAATTGCATATGATTCCACAGAAGTTATTATTGCAAAACAATTTTCTCGGGCATAGCAACTCAGATAGTTACTTCCTTCCGCTAAGGCATACTAGTACAAAAAACTAACATTAACAGTCTTTCAAGCCTGATCAAACTTCACAAAATTATTGTTATTTAATGTATTTCCATTCACTTAATTGCTCTTTGGTTACATAAAACGGAAACAGTTCCCCAAATAATGTGACATTTTCACAATTGTATTACTCAAACCCAAAGAAAATGGTAAATATATATTTATTACAATAGTCACAGTTTTCAAACTACACTGCTGGAAATGCTGCTAATCTTTTGGATGAAAGACATTCAGACATGAAATGAGCAAAACACATCCTTTTCAGTGACAGTACTGATGGAAGTGGAACAAGAATCAAATCCGGAATTTCAAAATAGAAAACTTCAGCCATTCTTATATAAATGACTCAGCCATAACCCAAACCAGAACGAGACTTTTCAGACCAATTTCTGCTCCTCAGTGCCAATGCAATAACTGCTGTGGATGCTGAAAAGCTGCTCGTGCACAAGTGGCTGCTGTGAACATGCATTGGTCATAGGAGCAAAATATTTAAATTGGGGGGAGGGGGGAATGTACTCTCCACCCACTTTTTGAGAGCTCTTGCCAGTTCCCCTGCTTTTTGGGAGAAGGAGATCAAATCCAATACACAAGACATGAACCAGATATGAAAATGGTCCAACAACAAATCTTCAAAATTGCAAATGCCAACAAGTCTCTACAAGTATATTACCAGCCAGAATGCAGGAAAATCCTTGTGAAATAAGGTTTTCTGGTATGCAGTTATAGCAAATAATCATGAGGTGATGCCGAGAACTAGACAAATCTGGTATTCAAGGAATGTTAAAAACATTGAGGTCACGAATGCACGCTGTAACTTTAGTACTCACTTCTTATCCCACTATTTTGACATTAAATCTAATTCATTCTTCATTCTAAGCTTATAAGCCATGATTTTAATGAACATCTCTCTTGTCCACTGCTATAACACATGTCAAAAAGGAAACAATATAGTTAAAAAATGAAGTGAGGTTGATTCTGCATATGCCATGTACATAACAAGAATATTGCTTGTTTTTAAAATACTACATTTTACCACAGATCTTTCAGTAAACTAAAAAACAGATCTTCTCTCTTAGATCAAAGTTTTGAATTTCTTTACATTTTTTTAGAATAATGCTTCCTGCACTCCTAGCTCACAGGTACGCCTAAGAAAAAGCACCAAAAGCATAACTGCACTGGGCATTTTATTACTAAAAGAACATTTGGGTTGATTATTACCCAGTGTAATATACTGCATGAATCTACACAAAGTAGTTACATAATCCAACCTTGTCCTACCAGTCTGTTTTACACACACTAGAATGGATTTGTGTTGAACTGCCTTTGCATAGATAAAGAGCTAAAACTTTAAATTCTGAAGACACAGAGACCAGGGGAGGAGAGAGAGAGGGACATGACCAGAAAGTTAAAGCCAGTTCCTTTATTAAATTCCCCACAATTTATGGCAGACTGACAACAGAAATACTAGCAGCTCAGTAAAACAGCAGATCATTTTATCTGGAGGTGGGAGGTGTGACTACACTTTATGTATTACATTAAAATTGCTTTAGTCCTAAATTTAAATATATACTAGTTGTTTTTGTCCAAGTAACTTGGCAGAGATTCAAATCAGAATATATACTTTCAACAAAAAAGAATAAAGACATTTTTGACTTGAGGATAACCAATGCTGGTCAGGATCAGGGCAGGATCTGCTTTTCTCGTCTCCTTTTGTTGACCTAAATAAAAGATCATTTCTCATCAAGCTTAAGGAAACAGCCAGTGTAAAGGAAAGATGAGCAAGCAATTTGGGGACACCTATATGACAAAATCTGGACAGAAAAGTTTCTTCAAAAGCATCAGTAGTACCTTAGTGAGAAATATAAATCCAAGAAGGGCAGGAGAGGGAACTGGGGGAATTTGCTTTATTCTAGGGAAACATGCAGAGAGCAGGTGGTATTTTAAAGGATACAAACCTGCAAGACTTCTGATATCCGGTCAGGGAAGCTCCTGAGAACAAGTTCCAAACACCATTCAAAAGAAGACTTGGGTGTCAGAGTTGTCCCTCTTTGCCTAGGTTCACTCCACAGCTCAGATTTAATTAATTGCAGGCTGAGCAAGAACTACAACCTGTGCAAGGATCAGCACACAAGCAGCATCAGCCACAAGGAAAGCCTGAACTGCCTCCTCTCCAAACCTGCAAGCTGCAGCTCTGGAGATTCATACTAGCAGCCAGCTGAAATGCCATTTATTACTCTAGTACTGACATAGAAATAAAATTCCTTTTTAGTTTATGCTGGTATCCATGACAGCTAAATAAAAGCACCTGTTCAAGTGATGCTTTGACAGTGTGTCCTTGAAAAACACAGACACTGCAACCAAACACACCCGAGAGAGGTCTCTCTTAGCAGCATTAAATAAAGTTCTAACACTCCATGGATCAGCTGCATCATTAACACTCATCTTAAAAATCTGCCACTTCTGAAGGTTTGGGCCTGCACTGATTTATTTCTGACATCCATAAGGCAATGAAGACAGAGAAAGAAGGAAAGATTTTGAAAGGAGCAGTCCAGGTAAATTGCTGGCAAAACTACTGGTTCCACACTTGGAATTCCTAAGAAGCCATGCTTGTGGCAGATCCCCAGGAAGAATTTCAAAGACAAAAATTCTTCTCGGTGACTAGCCCTTAAATAAGCACTTACAAATCACATCTGAATGTAGTTATATTTTTCTTCTTCCTCTAAATACAAACTCTATTTTGCATATAAAAGTACACTATTTCTTTACTCTTTTAGTTTATTATGACCAAACCCAAACTCCTGTTGTAATAAATATATAGCAAATTACTGTTTATTGACTTTTACTTGAAATAAGATTTCTTCAGTAAAATTCTCAGTCATTTACCAAATCCATACTGAAATCAGGATCAGAACCCCAACAGAAATTATGAAATACCACACTACTAAAGAATAATTCAGGAGGAAGAGGGGCATCTAAATAGCCTAGCCACCTTTTATATCTTCTAACCTGCAAGTTCATTCATAAATTTCTTCTTTTTCCATCTACACATGCCAGGTTTTGTATAAAAGAAAACAATTTGTTACATGTTACTGGGATATAGACAAGAGTTCCAAAAAGGTTGTACAAAAAACCCTGAAAATTTCAAAGTTGTTCTGCCAGTTCCATGCAATCAGCCAAAAGCCAGCACCAACAAGCTGCACCGAAACAATATTAAGCAGTGTTTGCGTTATAAACAAACAGAACAACATCCCAACCCCAGGATTCATAAACTGAGCTCTTTTTGAGACTTCAGTGGTGGTGCTGGAGGCCAACAGGCTACTTTTGAAATTTAAAAAAAAAAAAAATAAAATTTGGCAATAAGCCTCCAAGGCCTTTGCCAAGGATTTTGCACGGCACAGCCTCAGTCAGACACTGAAGCACTGGAATCAGCTGCTTTCTGCATGGGTGCTGTGTCAGGTGAATTCCTGGAGCACACACCCCTCTGCCCTGTATGGAGCACAGAAATCAGGGATTACACCAATGGGAACAGCACAAAGTCTCTGCACTGATCTTTCTGTGTGCCTTCAAACTGGATTATGCAACGATAAAATGAGCTGTGGCTCACAGAATGCACAAAATTGTGAAGGATCATCTTAAGATTTATTAATGTTCTTTTCTGTTCTTTGGTGAACACAACTAGGACACACCTTTTATAATTTATTACGAATAAGAACTTACACTGTACAAAGGCTTCAAAAAAGTTTTCAAGTTTAAGAAGCCAAGCTTTAAAACCACTAGGATGATTTAAGCCAGCAGAAGAAACCTGCATCAAAACACAAGTAAAAGAAATTTATATCGAGTACAAACTAAAAGGTCAGTCAAAGTGGGGAGTTGGGGGAATGTAATGATTTATAAGTACTACTGATTAGAAATTCTTAGCATGAAAAGTATCAGCTTTAACAAAACAGAAACCATTAAAAAATTTGTTCAGAAAAAAAAGTAAAATACCCTTTATTTTCCATTAATCTGTTTTCTTGAACTATTAGAAAACATTCCAAAGTGATTTACAGTCATAGGAATCAACTTCACAGATAAATTATTTCTGGATTCCCAGAACACATTCAACGACCCAGTTCAAGTTTCACAATCTTGTATCCAGCCCAATAGACTGTGTTTGATTAGATGCACATCATCTGCCTTTCTGCTCCTTCACACAACCCCAGAAAGGATCACTTTGTGACAATTGGATATATGGCTATAAATTCAACACACAACACTCTTGCTTGCTGGCTTTCTCCAAAACCACACAAATTCTCAGCTCCCTGCACAAACACACAGAAAAACCAAACCAAACAAACAAAAAACCCCAGAAACGTCAGTCAAATAATTGTCTAAATTACAGCACTTCAAGCAAAAAAGAAGTTCTAAATTCTTACAGAAAGCTGACAGATAATCTGTAACAAAGAGCTGAAACAAAACATAGGAATTTTAAACAACAAACTGGTAAATGGTTCTGAGGTAATTCAGTGGTTTCCTGGATTGTTCCATTTGTCCAATCCTCTCTCAAGGAAGGTGATCCAATGGTGACATAAAGTTTGTTGTACTGAACAGAGAGGGCAAACACCTGGCAATCCCCCCAAGAGAGCAGGTCTCACGTGCCATGGTAATCCACACAGAACTCTTCATTCATCACCATTCCGATGCCCCAGTCTGGTACCTTCCCATGGCTCTCTCTGCAGAGCAGCACACAAGCAGGCACAGAGAGCCAGGGCCTTTGCTTTTCACATTAATAAACCTCAGAAGAAAGACCCTCAGGAGATTATCAGAGCAATTCCCCTTTCCATGTCATACTGTTAGCCTCACACATGTCGTTCCCCACTAGAAACAAATAATACTGCTCAAAATGTTCACTCTAAATAGCATGAGCTCCATCTATTTAAACATTTATTACTGTTTACACCAAATCTCCTTTGCTAGAGAATCCATTCACTCACCATATCCTCAATGGACAAGGAGAACAGTTTATCCTCTTCATGTTATTTATCTGAAGTGTTCTCATGTCTAACCTCTGGCCATCTCAGAATAGTGCTTATCTTTATTCAAAAGCTAAACTTCCTTGATTCATGCCGAGCTCAACATTGTTGTTTGTGGAGACAACAGAGGGAGAAATGCAGACACTGTACACAACTAACACAGACAGGTACAGCCATCTGCACATGGCACAAGGAACAACTGGAAACAGGTAAATAATAATGTGTAATAATTTAACAACAGATCTGGATGTTACAGTGCACAAAAATGTGTCTCAGTTCATTGCTGTGTGGTTGGGTCAACACAGAAACAGTGCTGTAAACCCAGACAGTGCAGCACTCACAGGAGTTTTAATTGACTCAGAAATGTGCACTGGTTCGTGTCTTTCCAGATAAACTGCTCTTCTGTTGCCTGCGTTCCAAACTTACATGGACTTGTGTTCATATAGAATTATTCTGAAATAATCTTCACTGATGATTAGACCAAAGTGGAAGAGGTCATTTAGACTAAAGAACCTCCTGAGATGTTAAGGACATGCTCAGCTATTCAAAAACATGTGGCACTTTACAGACACGTGCTGCATTCATCCAACTTTCAAGTATAAACTAGGGTTTTTAGAAAAATACAAAGCACATCCCTAACCAGGCTATTCATAAAGCTGAAAATAATTAAAACCATAATTTTTCCCCTTAATTTTTCCTCTCACATATAAAACAATAGGATTTCTGCTCTTCAGTTTTGGTTTCTGGAGATACAGCCCATTTTCAAATCGTGTGTTTGAGAGGTATGTTGCTCTCCCTTTTTAGCCAAGAGTATTTCAAGAGCCTTTTTTTTTTCTTTTTCACACAAGGAATATCAAAAAACATTTAATACTCAAAATTCAGAACCTTCAGGAAAAGCAGGGTCTCCCTGAGACTTATCACAGACAAATCTCTAAGTTTTAAGGTGGAAATACCAAGACACAGAGCTTCGTAAATATTACAACACATCATAGCTTAACTGGGGGTCTCAGAATCTCCTCTGCAAACTGTTACACAAAAACCCCACAATCAAGAAAGAAGTCCATGTTGCAGGCTTTCCTCGAATTTTTAAACAAGATGAGAAAAACTTCTGGAGAGGTAAGAAAGACACCGAATCCCACACAAAGCTTAGGTGAACAAGACCATCTCCTGCAGTCAAGTATTATTTATGGAGCTGATAGATATGAAGAAGAAAGAAAACCAACTCAAATCATTCTGTGGTTCTAAAAAGACTGCACTTCTTAAGAAAGCTTGTAAAAAATGGCTTTCTCCTCCAGAAAAGAATTTAAGTTAAAATGGGTAGAGTGCATCTTAAAACACCTTGATAGATACAAAAAAGGTTACACTTCAATTTACTTCATTGCAAGATTAGAGAGCTGAAAGAGAATTAAAATTCCAAACAGGTGTCACTTCAGTATTTTACCATTTCTACGAAAAACGTTGACTGTAGTGCTCTGATGTGGTTACTTTTCCAACTTAAAACAAAGCAAAGAGCAGATAAAGCACATTAATTGGACAGTGCTTTGACAGAACTTAGTCAAGTAAGACAAAGTTATGCTATACAAGGACTACTTGCAAGTCCTTAGATATCAATATTAAATAATTTACCACATTAGTCTTCAAAATCCAGAAGTTAACATCCATTCAGTAAGAGCAGTGGGATTCTAAAACCAGAATGTAACTGGTTTACAGCACAGCAGAACCATTACTGTAAAATGCACTACATTTATGGCACTTTACAGTGTCTAGTGGAGGCTAACATGTTAAAAGAATATAAGCTGAGTCCAGAAACACTCTGACCAAAAAAAACTGCTGTACTTTTGCTATCATCTGTTTTCTACCAACTGCTGAAAGCACCTGTTCTGTAACATGAAAATAAAAACAACACAATGCATTTATAAGTGCTACACTGAGCTCTGCCACACTTTTACTCATTGAAGAATTACATATGTAATGATTCTTGAGAGGTAAAAAAAGTTTGAGGGGAAAGAGGGGCAAAAAACAGCCCACCAAACCAAAATCTCCGCAGCTGACCAAGTGCACCGAAGATGAAATGGATGTTGTAGACAATTCTTTATTCAGGTCCTTAAAAGCATTAATGTTTGAGAAAAATTGGCTTACAGATCAGCTAGCTAAGACTGAAGCATTTAAAGATTAACTCCCTTAAAACTTTAATCACTTCAGGCCTTAACTGTCTAATCTGCAACCCCAGTTGTCCCTTATGTCTTATTTAAAATAAGTAGTGAAATGTTCAAACATCAGATTCTTTTCTCAGAAAAGATGCCTTCCACCAAGGTGGCAAAACAAAAATAATACTAAGAGATCAGCACTTGAATTTTAAAAGTATTGCTTTTGACTGAATGTGTAATAATTTCCAGAGACTCTGCATTGGAAATTTCCAGAACTTTAGGAGTTCTGTAAAACTCTTCTGCTTTAAAATCTGGCCTACTTTTAAATGTCTTCAATCGAGTGCAACTTTGAAGACAAATGAGCTGGGTTTTGGTGGGGGTTTTTTGATAGCTTTTTTCTCCCCAGTCCAACTGTGAAGCTCCAATAGAAGTAAATATCAGTTAAGATGTGGAGGTAGAGCTGTAACTCATAAATTATGTATGTCAAAATGAAGTGGAAATTTGTACAAGACCAACTAGGTCAGTCAAAATACAAATACACTTTGAAAATACCATTCCTTACTCTCATTTGTTCAGGTTTTTTTGTATCTCAGGTTAGCTGGAATTTGAATGTTGAATCCAGTTTTTCATACAAGACATACTCCACATCCATTTACGAGTTCATATCTGGAGCCAATCAAAGGTGCAGAATTATTAAGCTCCACAGCAAGGGCTGTACACAAAGGAGGAATAAGCTGATTCCAACAACTCCAACTCCTCCTTTAGAAGGAAGCAGGCAACGTTCCAGATCCCAAAGGGATACATGCAGCCTTTCTTTCTCTCTTAGTTTCATAACTTGAGTAAGCGGTCTTCAAATGGTTGTATTAAACAGCAGTTTCTACCAATTAAAAATAAATTTTATAATTTAAGTAATTACTTGGATAGGTGATTAGCTTGTCTAGAAATATATGTTAATTTCTACACTTGCACATACCTGAAATGCAAATTACTACATCATTACACTTCTGCTACCATCACCACCAGTTACAGTGGGAAATTTCCTTCCCTGCTACTCACAAACTGAAGAAACACATTATACCCAGTTTAAACGTAAGACAATGTACATTTCTAGGTATGACTTTCATTGGCCTCATTAAGATCAGCCTCTCAACCCTGAGTAATGCAGATGACACCTAGTTTAGCTAATTTAGCCCTGGGACAAAAATTACTTTACAGTGTAACATTACATACCAAAGCTTCCTCTGATGTATAACTAATTATGATGTCTAGAAAGTTACACAGTGGAATTAAAACCGGATTAGAAATAAGAAAAATATGCAAAAATGTAAAGCTAAATCCCTCAGCCAACATACACTCTCGAGCACTCTTTCTACAAGCAAGAACAAGAAGTTTGATTGTCCTAATTTTACACTGCTCTATATGTCTCAGCTGACTTCACAGGGTTATTTTTAAACTTAAGCTGCATCCGAAACAACTTCTCTAAGACAGACTATGGAGAAGGATACTCAAACATGTACATTTAAAATATCATGGGGGGCAGCTATCAGATTGGTACTTTCTAACTGCATTCTTTCAAAAACCAATGATTGAAATGCTTTTCTGAGCCAAATACTTTATTAACTTTAAGAACGAGAATAAATCTCTCTTTACCCCTCAAAGTCAGCTTCCATGGAACTGGAAGGAACTCACTCTAACTTGCATTTGTTAATAAACTGCAGACGGACTGCTATTTGTCAGTAAACTGAAGATGCTCAGATTCTAAACTGAAATTGTTTCTTATATTTCTCTTGGATAGCCCACAAAAGGTTCTAGCAAATGGAAGAAGAGCATTTTACTGCTTCTGAAGTAACATTCAGTATGTACGATATATAACATTAAGAAATATCGTATCTTATTCACAGTTACATCACACAATTCAACAAATGGTAAAAAAGTCTTCAGGCCCTTAGTAGCCACTGTAATGATCAATAACCCATTACAAAAAACTTCAGGTATGTTTCACAGCAATTTGCAGGTGGCTTATCGAAGTTTCTGCATTCAGTTATAAACAGAACAAAGTTTAAAGCTGTGAAGCCTTTAGTGAAATGGTAAATGCAAAAGGTGTAAGGTCAAGAAAAACCTCTTTAGGCAATTTGAGGAGCTGCAGACAAGCAGGAGGTCTAAGAAGACACAGTCTGACCAAGACCTCCTGACAGCGTTGTTCCCTCAGCAGGGACTCACAGCTTTGCTCACCACTGACAACCAGAAGACACACAATTTACTGAACAAGACAAATTTAAGTACTTGACTTGAATAAAATTGAATAGAGCATATTTCTGTTGAATTTTGGACAATTTGTTTACCCCCAATTTCACATGGTTGTGACCAGAACATAGCAATCATGCTGCTCACATAAAAATAGACACAGTTTGAGTAACTCTTAGTCCTTTAATACAGAACACATATACACCAAATACAACATCCTTCAGCGAAGTTCCAACTGCAATGACTTTTTATAATGACCCAATTCTCTGCATATTTGCGTCAAATTACCAAAACTACAAATACAGTCAAAGTTAAAGGTGAAATTGGGTCATCATTCCTACAGAAGATGTTCTCCAAATGATCCCTTTTCACCCAGTCAAGGGCAGGTCCAGCAGGCAGTTTTTCCCATGGGAGCCTGTTTATCAAAACCGGGCTCAACAAAAATGAAAAACAATATTTGATGTGGTTTTCTTATTTAACTTTAAAATTACCCACACAACTCCACTCTTTACATTGCCTTAACTTATGTCTCGGAAATCTGAACATATGGATTCAAGCCCAGAAGGATGTGGGGCATGCAGGGTTGGGCAAAGAGAAGAGCCCTCCAAAAAACTCTCAGAGGATTTTTGTCTATCAGTTTTTGGCTGGAGCTTGGACTAATAGCATCTCTACAAGCTACAGAGACCACAAGGGGTCCAAGAAGGCATTTTCCATCTTGAAGCACTAAAGCTTGAGGGGTGGGGGTGTGTATAGGTCTTTTCCACTATTTTCCCCTTTTCTTGTTTCATAAAATGCCATTAACAATATGAATAGGAAACAACCATTAGATCATTTAGGGACACAGTGGAGTTCTCATGCTGGAGGTTTTTGAGATGAGACTGGACAGAGTGGTAGATAATCTCAGCTATGCTTCCATGCCCAAGAAAGGCTGGACCAAATCACATTTCTGGGTCCTTTCCTGTTCTGTGATCCTGTGATCTGTGAATGCATCACCCATTACACGCCAATACAAATTACCCCATTCAACCTATCTTATTTAAAAAAAAAAAGCCAAACAAACAACTAGAAAAACCCCACAAAAGTCTAAATTCTCAGGCAAAGAATTCATTTTACAAAAGAGCTGAAATCATCACCAATAATCAGCTGAAGGTTTTCACAGCAGGAGAACCACCTTTGACAGAAGACAAGAGTCAAACACCAAATCTCCCTTCAATCCTGTCATTAAGCAGGAAAAGCTTTGGCCTTTTTCCTTCACGAGAACACAGCAAAGAGAGCTTGACATGTTTTTCAGATACAAACCATGGCTTCTTTTTCCATTTAACAGGAAGCATATCATCCCACAAAGATCTTTCAGAGAGGAAGTACATTTAAGAGGACATTAACTCAAACTTCTCATAGAACTATGTCTCTATTAATATTAATAAATATTAGTAAAAATATATATCAATAAATATGCTATTAATAAATATTATGTTGTTAATAAATATGACATTTGTCAACTATTCTATTCTTACCTTTTTTTCCTTGTCTCTTTTTCCTTAAGGTTTGCCTATTACCCCCTTAATGACATTAAATCTGCCCTTAAGGTGACAAACAGAACATGGTAATGCAGCTTTTCTTCTTTCCTTTCCATGAATTAATGTTGATTCTTGTTAGACTCATCCAAAACCTTGAAAAAACTTCCTGCCAAAATCTGACTTTCATAAGTGATTTACTTTAGTACTTGATCTTTGCAGTATCTCTAACTCTTAAATCTTCATTAACTAAAATTTTATTTACCACATTTGGAAAGCAGATCAAAACTTGACTGATTTTGCCAACTGGCTGGATCGATGTTCTTAAGTTGTCAGATTTTGTTTTATTTGGGAAGTTTAAAGTCTTAGTGGCTTTGAGTCATTTGAGAACTGATACAGGAATAACGTTTTGTCCCATCAAAAAAAAAAAAAATAATCTTCCTTTAGAAAGGTGTTTCTTGTAGTGCTAAAACCCTACAATTAAACTTAAATGGGAGGTAACACCTGGGGACAGATTAAGACTCACTGCTCTAAGAGAAGCTGTGCATGTTTATTTCACATCACCGCTGAAGTCCGAGGCGCTGCTTTCTCTGAGCTGGGTGAGGAGATGTGTGTGACACAGCCAATTGCACCGTGACTCCGCCTCTGTTCGAGGCAAGATCAACCCTCGCGGAGGAAGCTCGGAGCTTCCCCCGCTTCGGCAGAGCTCTGATTGCCAAAGCCGGTGTTGTGCAAGCGCAGCTCAGAGGCTGCGGCTGCCCGTGCCGGGTGAGAAACCGCGCTCAGCCCCTGAGCAGGGCGCGGCAGCCCCGAACAGCGGGCTCATGGCCGGCTCACGGCCGGCTGCGAGGAAGGAGAGCGCACAGGCCGAGAAGGGGAGCGGCCGGCGGCGTGGGGCCAGCTCCGGGAGCAAAGGCAGCTCGGCTGCTCCGGGAGACAGCAGCCAGCAGCAGCATCCCCTTCCCTGCCCTTCCCGGAGACGGCAGCACACGGCAAGGGCACGGAGCAAGGAGCTGGACACTGCTCGAGAGGCAGCGGCCTGGTAAAAGCCTGCTCCGGCCGCTGTATCCGTGCGGGAAATTCAGTGGAGAGTCCGTGTCTTTGTCCTCTGCAGCCGATTTTGCCCCGCAGTACAAAGACTCCTATTGCGACACTTCCTACAGCCCATCTCCTCCTCTAGCTCATCCTGTCCCAGAAGTTGCTAAATTCAGGGCAGTAAAAGTTTCTCGCTGACTTCTCAGAAACCAAATTTCCGAATGTGACCGCAGTCCTTCGTTTCTCTTCAGGATTTTCAGGGACGGGTGCTGAGTGAATCCTTGACCCAGATGAGTAAGATAAACCTTTTCATTGCATCCCACAGTGAGAGACCAAGGAAGGGAAAGAAGCAGCATCTTGGGAATTCCCTATTTAAAACAGATCCCTGCACACCAGCCTTGCTGACCATTTTAATAAATCCAGTGTATTGGGATATTATATTAATTTCTTTTTTAATCTACGTTATACAAATACACATTTGTATATTGTAATTATTTGAACATGTCAATGAGAAGTCATCTGCCATCTGAAGGATACTCACAAAAACCTAGGGGCACTAATAAGCATCTCTTTTAAACACACTTTTATAAATTTGCAGCAGACATTCTCTATAATCTAGGAATATTGACTTAGCTGTGCATACCAGAACAAATTACCTTCTGTTAGCCAAAATTATTGTTCTTAAACCTATTATTTATCTCCTCTGCTCACATAATTTCTACCCATTCCCTGTTGAGTTAAATAATACAGATCATTACATGAAGGCAGATGTATCTTCCAACTGCACGTGAAAGAAATTCCAAAAATTGCAAATGTAATGCAAACTTACCAACTCTATTCCCTGTGGAAAAGGAGTGTCTTCCCAGTCCTTCTGGGGAAATCTTTGTATTATTTTCCCCAAACCTTCTGTTGGTCCTGCTGAAAGACAAAATTCAATTACTTAAAGGCAAACTGGTGGAATTGAAATCACCATACATTTGAGAATATTTTCAAAATATACTCAATATTAGTAAGTTTTCACCACAAGAGGCAGAACAGGCTCCTTAAATGTGTCTTGCAAGTCATATAATAAATACAATCTTAACATTTTCCAGCAGGAACACAAGGAATCACTACATGAAATGAAGCCACGAGCTGCATCCAGCCTCTGCCTCTCATGCACCTTTTCAAAATGACAGATGATTATTGGTAATTCTGGTCTCTCTCTACAAACAGCAGTGAGTTGAAAACTAATATAATGGATAATGTGATATTTTAAAAAGAAAGCAAAAGTTTATCAAGAAGCAGTCTTCCAAAAGAAACCTATAGATTGAAATAAGTCTACAGATTAAACCCCCACATGACTTATCCAAGACACACTAGTTCCTTGCCAGTAATTCTCACTGGTTTCCTTGGACAAGTCAGCAGTGGTTTTCCAAACAGAAGGATGTGAAGAAAAACTGGTAATTTCTGATAACTTTTCTGATGCAACTGTCTTGGTTTTTCACACGTTCCTTTTTTTGGAAGCAACGGTGCTATAAATGAATTTTGGAAACACCACAAATACACCACACTTGTATTGCTGCATCATCCTGAACGGCACAGGAATGCATGTACAAACAGGAATTTTGCTCTTCACCTTCTGAAGTCCTGCAGTAAATATTGAAAAAATCGTAACTTTTTTTTTTTTTAATTAAATTTTATCTCTGGGATACACCACAGATGAACATGGCAAGGTGAAAACAAAGTGAAAAAGATTCCTAAATCATCGAATCACAAAATATCCTGTGTTGGAAGGGACCCACAAGAATCACCAAAGCCCAAACCCCTGCAAAGCACCATCCCCAAGAGTCACACCACGTGTCCCAGAGCATTGTCCACACACTGCTTGAGCTCTGCCAGGCTTGGTGCTGTGACCACTGCCCTGGGGAGCTGTTCCAGTGCCCAACCCCCCTCGGGGGGAAGAACCTTTCCCTAATATCCCATCTACACCTCCCCTGACTCAGCTTCAGGCCATTCCCTTGGGTCCCTGTCACTGTCACCAGAGAGAAGAGATCAGTGCCTGCCCCTCCTCTTCCCCTCAGAAAGTTGTAACTACAATGAGCCCCAGGTCCCTTTCCACAGGGCTGCTCTCCAGGGTGTCTCATTCTTCAGTCTGCCCGTACATCAATGGCAAAGTTGAAATTTGCAACCATTTAAAATATCTTTTAATAGCTGACCCATCATATCCAATTGAATCATCTTTTCTCTAAAGCTGCACCACAAAATTTTGAGATTAATCATTAAAATTGTGAAACATTATCTTGTCAAATTCTCAAAGCTGTACTTCAATATTATGAAGCAGCCCAATTTATGTATTAGTAGTAGCAGTCCATATGTGTTGCCTCCTCTGCAGACACCCAGGCAGCAGCAATGAATACATTACTCTCCTGGCTTTACCATAAAAAACCATTTTCAGTCTGACACAACTCAAGTCTGCTAGCATAAATCAGTGTTACAGGGAAAAAAAATAGACTTCCTCTAAGCTTCCTGCTAACTTACAGTTTGAGTTTGCTGCTATCTTAAAACCCACGATACATCTTACAAGATGTTTAGGGAGAACCAATCTGATGGCTTAGTAAGGAGCATTTTCTCCAGTTTGTGCATATTCACACCTAATGTTCTGTGATTGTCTCTTGGAAATAATCTAGGAACAGATGTTCTTGGTACAATGGACAAACTACAAACTACAGGGAACAAACTCCCAACAGCAATCTCACCCCCAAGGTAGCACACACTGGGACTCCCAAGGGCAGCCTGCTGAAGAACTGCAATCACACAGGGTTAGCTGTGAGTTCTAAGTATGAGATCAGCAAGTTAAAAGCCAAAGGAAGTGTCATATTATAGAGAAGCTGCAGAGATGCTCAGAAAGCAGAGTAAGGATGTGCCAGAAACCGAGGAACAAATACAGACATGGCTACAGCTGCAGTTTTTGTAAGGAAAAGGGGCTCTCTGTCTATTAGACTGTAACACCTGCACAGGGTCACCAGTCACTGATTCCACTGTTTAAGATCAAGTGTTCCTCTCATGTACTCTATCAAAGCATCTTCTACTGAATTATCATTCTTGTGCCCTACACCATTTCATCTCAACATCCTTCCAAAATTAGGAGGCATAAATGGAAAGGCTTTACCATTCCCTTCCTAAACTGCTCTGGGAAAAGTAAACAGTCACACACCTCTCTAAAGGCAGGAAAAACCACTGCTGCATTGCTGCTTTCTTCTCCAGACATCCAGTCCCTGTTTCCTTCTTTCACTTAAAAAAAAGAACAGAACAGCCACATTTTCAACTCTGTGTGGTAGGAATTGGCACGTATTTTTTTGACAGCACGCAATAAACAGCCTTCACCCTCCTCTGTTTTCCTCTTAGCCTTCACCTCTGGTATCCCACTTGGAGAACTTGTCTTTCTTTCCATTCCTTTAAGCAGTCACCTACTTGATAGTCACTACTCCTCCTCCACCCCATGGGGGCTGTTCCTTCATTGACTCAGTGTCAGAACTTCTCCCCTTGTTGAGTTAAAGTCTCAAATTACCATGTTATCTGCTCATCCTAAGTCATATCTGTGTCAAATCTCTTCTTCCTCCAGTTGTTCTAGGGCTGGCAGGTGGCACAAGGAAGGGACAGCAAACAAATGCATCCCAGGCAGCAGCGAGTACAAACACCCTCCAGGCAGAGCACAGCCTGGGGCTGGGAGGCCAACAGCAAGAAAGGGCAGAAGGACCGAGCTGAACAGAGATATCCAGACTTCCTGGAAAAGGAAGTGGCAAAGAATTACAGCAGCAAATAGTCCCTGCTATGTGTAAGCTCCCTAAGTTTCTCTGTGGGAACACAGGTGACTTTTTAAAACTCGGAATCCAGTTCACAAAAGACTGAGACCTCTGACACTGCCAACTACACTTATAAATAATGACATCCAGGAAAGTAGCTCAAAATTTCTTCTACTTCATCATGTTCTGAAGCTATCAATCCTTCTAGTTCTCTTTTTACTTGACTGCTACAAAGACTCTCCCTACATTACAGTACAGGAAGCTCTTAATTCAGAACTAAGAGATGTACATTTTTTAATTTTTTAATATTCTCTCCTTTATGTCAAAAGGTTATCAGGTTTTTTAGGTTACTTTCCTTAGAAGGCCACTAACGCTGGCCACCAGTGTTAGAATTTACTGCATCTAATTCCATTTTTCTTTCAAGAAGGATTCTAAACCTCCACAGGAATTTACCTGAAGGAAACAATGTGGTTCTGAACGTTTTCTGAAAGCCAGACTGAACTTCTCATGCTGCCTGAACTTGCACTTTAGGTCACCTCTGGGATCAAAGAGAAATCACTCCACACATCCCATGGAGCACCTTCCTCCAAGAGGTGCAGCAACACATCCCTCTGTGTCCCCAGAACCAGCCTTTTTCCACTGCTGGAAAAACACCTGAAAACCAAAAACGCTTTCGATCTACCTCTAGTTCAGGCACAACTGATTTGGTACCCAAGTTCTCAAAAAATTTAGAAAAGGATCCTTTTCAGAACAGCTCACAGAAGCCTCACAAACATTCCAGGTATTAAACAATCAAACTTAAGGCCCATAGCAGTGAAGTTGAATCTTCAGAAAACCATCAACTTAAATACAGAGAAAGATCAACATTTTTTAGAAGTTTATGGAACAGTGCACGAAGGACGTATCACAGAAATGCAACATTTTAAAGGGAAAAAAAAGGGAAGTGAATAGTTCTGTGTCCAAGATATGAGCATTAGAAAAGTAAGTATTTGCATCCCTCAGATATGGGTAAAAAGGTAAAAACAAAACACCAACAGAAAAAGCACCGTTAATCCTTCCACAGAAAAGTCCTGTGATACAGATTTACAAATCTACTTATAATGCATAAAATCTAACTATTTCACATGATTTCTAAAGTTGAACACAATACAGATAGATGGGAAACACTCTTTCCATCCCACTAAAATTTGGTTTGGTTTGGGGAGGATTGATGGTTTTGGCTTTTTAAAATGAATCTGCACTCCTTCAAAATTAGGGCAATTCTTCAGGATCTCAGAGTTTTCTGTGTTCACAATCACGAGGTAGAATTCATTGTAATTTGATACATCTGAAAAATAAATAAAATTATTCTTTTCCATTACAGAAGTTACTGAACTGCCAAGTTGCCTTCTTTGTGAAAAGTTTAGACCCAGGAGCACTTGAAAGAATCTCCTGTGCAAGAGAAGACCCAGCAGCTGCACTTCCTTCAATAATAAATCCAATCCAGTACAATATGCTCACCACATTTCCCTAATACTTCATACTGCAATTACTCTTGATTCTCTGTTGACATTTTTCAATCCAACCAGCAACATAACAGCAGAATTGCAGTAAGTCCCTAAATCCCATGGTTTGGGGTGAGGGGGTGTGGACACTATCTGCCTTCAGCTGACTTTCATTAAATCATCCAACTTTCAGCAGAGCAGTTTTGTCTGAAGATAACAGATTATTCAAGAGGTGGCTGCAACTCAACACCCAAGTGAATTTGCATTCTTGACTGCTTTAGCACAACAGGAAGAAACAGAAAAATATCAGGTCACGGGATTTCAACAACTATGACTTGTTTCAATATATGCTACTGATAACTACTGACAACTTTGCAAAAATATTGAAGCCACATGAGAGAAAAATAAAAAAAGGTGATCCAGATTTTCCCATTAATAACTTCAGATTTTGACCACATTCCCTTCACTATGTATCTAGTCTTCTTTCAAGCCCCTTTTATTAGTTCTTAACACTAAAAGGACATTCCCTCAGTATCCAACCGAAATTCCTGTTAACTAAACCTAATTAAACAAATGTGACACCTCATTAAAAACATGCACACAGTGAACACCAGTAGTAACCTCCTCAGTTAGTGCCTGATAGTACCTGCTTCACAGACCTACCAGGATTTCAGAGGTTTTAAGAACACGAGGAAGAATTTCTTCATGGAAGGAGTGATTAGACATTGGGATGGGCTGCCCAGGGAGGTGGTGGAGTCACCGTCCCTGGAGGTGTTGAAGGAACAACTGGATGTGACACTCGGTGCCATGGTCTGGTTGACACAGTGGTGTTGGGTCAGAGGTTGGACTTGATGATCTCAAAGGTCTTTTCCAACCTAAATGATTCTGTGATTCTGTGAATAGTCACTCATTAACACTGACACCTTGTTTTTAAACTGGAAAAACTGTTTATTCCAGTGTCAGTGGCTTCAGATAGCCACAGGCAGCAGGAAGGACCTCCATCATCAATAAAAGGAATTTTTGTCTTTTGGTATGCTTTCAAATAATGTGCGATCTGCCCAAAACCACGGCTAGCACTGCTCACTGAATTCAAACCAATCAGACAGAAGCTTCTGGAGGTTTCTGAAGCCACCTAAACTCAGCTGCACTACAGACATCACTCAGACAACAAACTACTCAATACAGTATTTGTGTGTGTGAGCAGAGCATGGGCAATCACTGCACATTCACAGTGTGCTCCACATAAACTAGGAATCGATCTCATTATTATTTATATATACAAAACATGCCTGGCAGTAACAAAAGACATATTTCCAACAAAACCACTGCCACTATTATTATTATTGTTGTTACTATTATTATTAAACACTCATACTGTTATCTTAATAAAGGCATTCCTACAAAAGCAAAACTATTCCTATATTTCAACTGAAGTATTTTGCAATTTTTTTTCTTTCATTTTGTAGTAAAGTTTTGTTACATAAAGTGAAGTACAGAAGTTGTAAAGACGTTGCAGCCATTTTCAAAACTGTAATTTTACACCTACAGCAATTAACTGCATTTTCATTTTCACTAAATATGCCAGTTAAAATAATCATTATCACCCTCATCAAACAGTTTTTCTACCTTTAAGATGGTTTAACTCTTTAATCCATTAAGAATCAAAGTTGACCGCAAAATAAATTAGGCTTCATATTTTTAGACATTACATTCTTGTTCTTGTACAGTACCTATACATATGAATTGCCCAAGACCAACCCCAAATTTCAGCCTGTAAGAATTCTGAACAAGCAGTCTATACCTTAAGCTACTAAGGGAAAAGGAACTTTTCTCCCCAGCTTATTTCTTCTGATCTGCGCTCTTTCTCCTTCTCCTTTTCCCATCTTTTTCTTTAAACAGTACAAACTTGCAACACATCAAAATTCTGGCATAATTTGCTGGTTCCTGAACCCTAGTCCCCTAAACTCCCTTCTTATATAAATCTTTCCCCATGAAAGGTCACATGCCATCTCTTGCTCGCCCTTGAAATTCCAGAAGCGAGCTGTTAATGCAACTTACATTCCAAATTAATGAGGACTGTGATAAACTCTGTCTTTTCACTTACAAACCCCTGATAAAAATGCATTTGAGCACTAAGTATTGTTAACACGCAAAGCTTTGAATGGAAGCACTTTGGTGATCTGTTACAAAAGGTATCATTTTCAGGCCTGAAGGAGAAACACAGAAAAGATCACAGAGAAAGAACATCAGTAGTTATGCCATGAAAAACAGTTTAAAACTACCACTGTAGATCCTACATGTAAAGGTAATGAATAATTTCAAGTATGTTCAGCGTTAGGAACATACTGTCAGTGTGAAAGATGCACAGACAGGTGGCAGAGCACAGCATCTCTGATCCTTTTCAAAACAGGAACTAGTGCTAAAGACATCACTAAAATCTGCACTGGAGCAAAATCCTTTTCATATCAAGGTTCTTAACTTGAAAACAGCAGAACTTTTAAACTATTCAGGATTCTTGTCACTTCTGGGTGTTTTGGAAATGCTTTTCATGGAAGCATGAAGACAACCCATGTTCCATCTTGGGAACAGAAATGTACCTGAGGCCTCCCTGTACCTTAAAAAACATCACTACATATATCTTGATGCTAGAAGACAGAAAATACCATAGAAGATATCCCCATTTTAACTCAGTCCCTATACAGAAGTCAAAGCTGAAACGAAAGTGAACAAGAAGCCAAAGGAGAGCTAATATTAAACACCTAGAATGAAAACTATTTTGTTGATAGGCCTAAAATACTTGAAATTCTGAAAAAATCTGTCCAACCCCCACCTGCACATCACGGGCCATGTGCATCTTAAAGTCTGAAGTAGCCTGGACATGGAAGTTTACATAGAGAGCACTTAATTCTGATTTATTCAAGAGAATAGAGACTTTATTGCAGCCTAATGGCCACAAAAGGTTAAACAAAATGCTGGTACATTTAGGAAGATGGAATGAAGACTGGCTTCCCACAAGGACCACAGACACTATTTGTACAACTGGCACAACTCAGAGTCAGTTCATCTTAATCAGGTCAAAGAGATGCATGCAACAATCCCGGGAATTTGAACGACAGACATTTTGGAGGCTTGCCATATTATCAAGGATGCAACAAATAATGGGATAAGGCAATCCTCGGGCTCTTTTCTTTGTAAACAGGAAAAATTTGTTGAATTTAGTGGGGGAAAAAAAAGTAGCATTTCAATCTTCCCCCAAATGTACTGGCACTGCTAGTCAGGACTACCTGAAACACTTGAGATGGTCCAAAATCCTGAATGTCTTGATACTTATTTAATTCCGGTACTTTTGTAATTTGCAGAGCACAGAGAAAGGCATCAACACCCCAAGGATGTACAAGAAACAGGCTCAATCAGTACCATCCAAATCTTAGATTGGCACTTTATTTGCAGGATCATCTGCCCCACTATTGCAACAGATATTCTTCTAGGCAGGTCAACATCTTCCTTGCTCCTGGCTATCAGAAATCATTCCTATACTTTATTCCTAAATAAAGGAGGGAAAATATTTTAGCTTGTATTTTAATTAAGTTAAAGTGGGAGGGAGAGGTGGGAATATGGCAAAACATGCCACATTTCATTCCACTAAATCAACTGGTGTTTCTGCTGAAAGGAGGTTAGCCACTGGTAGGCAGTTAGGAAACCTCTAAAACAGATTTTCCAGAGAAAATTCACATTTAGGGATGAACTTCATCCACTGAAGCTGTACCAGTGCCAAGTGAAATGAAAACAGATAAATACCATAAAAAGCAGAAGAGGAAGGAAATGGAGAAAAGGGAAGCAGAATGAGGAGGAAGAAGAAGCAATAAATAGGGATGTTACAATCCTCACCACAGGTTAGAGGCCTGTTTAGCTGCTGCAGCAGTGTCCCTCTAATGCTGCTCAGTGTGCTACAGCACTGGCTCAGGGTGCACACAGTGATTTGGTCAGCCAAGGCTCCAGCAGCACCCAACCTTTCTGAAGAAACGTGCCCAACACCACAAACTCAGTATTATCCTCAGAAAACTGTCAGTCGTGCAAAGTGCTGCCTCGTGCTGAGAGCCACGTTTGAGAGCAAAACCTTAGTGACCAGTGGCAATGAACTCACTGACACTTCTCAAAGTTCTCTACAAAGTTACGTGGTTTTGCTGTTGCATCTCTCGTGTTCAGGAGCTCGCGTGGGAACTTCTGCAGCAGCACGAAATGTCCTTTAAAAAGCTCTTCTGGCCCACACCTGTGAAGGTGCCAGCTGCTCCTGAAGAAACCCCTTGATACCATCGTCCTCCCCCTTTCCCCAGGATTCCAACTCGCACAGGATTTTATCTGGATAAGTTACTGACACAATTAATGCAGCTGGGCTGGGAGAGCTGCACCTCAGGACTCTTCCTTCCAAACACAAGTTTGGGACATGGCACACTCCTGGACAAACACTGCATTTCTGCTGGGTGGGCAGTAACGTGGTTTTGCAAAAGCCTTAAAAAAAATAACAGACAAGAAAACAATGATGAATGCTAAACCATTTTCAAGTAACTCCCTACCCAACATAGGTTGGCATAATATTCAAGAAATTGGAAAATAGCTTGGGCAGCTGGCAGGGAGAAAGTTTCCTGCTCACCAACAATTCCCCTTCTTGTCTGCAAACAAATCACTTTTGCGAGCCTCTGCATAGGAAGGGAAGATCAGACTTCAAAATAAACACTCTATGTTAAACAAACAGTCTTTTGAACACAACGAACTGAAAAAGACTTCCCAGATGTCTTGGAGAAAATATTTGTTATTTATTTTCAAGGAAGGTATAAAAATCAGGATGCCAAAACCATGCTCAGCTTTGTACTCTGAATCAACGTCTTAAATGTTTAAAAAGAAAAAAGAAAATTTAGGCAGCTTCCCAGTTCTAACAAATTATGTTTACTGCCCAGCTTTAAAAATAACCCTGTTCTATTTACTAAATATTATTATTTTCAGTAAGTTATCTTCCTTCTACAACTATCCTTTGGAATTACCTTTAACTGATATACCAAACGAATAAAAAAAGCTCCACTTTGAAATGTCCTGAACATAACTGTAAGATTCTAATTCTACCAAAACAATTTTACATTTTCAATATTATTATTTCAACATATTAATCCGCACCCATTTCAACATACAAAACTTGAATACATTAAAAAAACCAGCCCATGCAAATACTTCTACCTTTTTTTACTTTTTGTATGGTTGTTTTTTAAACCAAACACAGATGGCAAGGTTAGAATCAGATTTCAGATATTTACACTCCAGAGATGTAAGTAGCTGTAACCCTAATCTGATTTTTGTGGAGTATAAAGAAAAGCTACTCATACTCTAAAATTCAGCAAAGAAACAACTTCAGGAAAAAGCTTTCTACATTTACTCTTAAAGAAGTCTGTTCATAAAACGTATTTTTCTAAATCACTTTATAGGAGTACAATAGATAAGGGAGACTACCTACAACGGTTCTTCTGTATCAGTATTTATTTACAGGATTCATGAATATGAAGATTCAGATCTAAATGCAATACTTAAAACATACCCTAAACATGTTGAAACACTTGGTTGACTTTTTTTTTAAGTATGGTCATGTTTTATCCTCTACTATGGTTTGGGGTTTTTTTCCTATTATGTAATTTTTTTCCAAGGAGTAGAGTATACAGAGATAATCTGGGGCCACGGGGTGGGAATCCCACATTTATCATTTTACTGACTGTACACTATTTGTTCACATACACAAAATAACTTCTGGAAGTGTCTAATCATGTTTGGTGATAGCCAGAAAAAGTCATAATTAGATCCATGAACGGCACAATACAGATAACAATACTAAACAAAATTCAGGCCCATTCAACTGTATATGGAAATATGCTACTGTGCTCTATTGAAAATGCTAATAATATGGCTTATTTAATAACAGGGGTTATTTGAAATCCTCCTCACTCACACTTGTGTGAACACTGATAAACAAGGTCATAAAGCCAATACAAAGAGAGAGTCCTTCTTATGACATCCTGAGGGACAATAAGAGTCACATGACAAAATAAAAAATGAAATGATGCTCAAAGTAATTTCATTTTAAGTGCCATCTACAGTACCATAATAAATTATTCATTTTGAAAACCCATATATCTAATCAGAAAATTAAAATTTTAATAAGCCCTTTCAGGGCCTATAGAATATAGGAAAGTTGCAGACTAAATCCTCTTCAAAAAGCCTGAAGAAGCTTCCTAATACTGTGCTTCTATTTTCATTTTTAAAAAATGCTCCATAACAACTTAAAGTAAGGAGGAAAAAAAAAACATCAAAAAACCAATTAAAAAAAATTACAAAAAACGCATGAAAAATCCGGATGAGGTGAGGAAGAACAAGGAGCACTGTGAGCAACAAGCCACTGGAGCCTGAATTCCTGAAGGCCTTGATCCCACCCAGAATCTCAGTCTATGGCTCTGATGAATTTTTCCTGTCTCTGTAACACCTGCTCCACAGCAGTCTGGTGTGCAACAGCATCGGTATTGCACTGTAAGCTTTGAATACTTGTACAGTTCTACTACTGGGTCTACCTTCTTCCCAAAAACTTGTCAGAACTCGGTGCTCTCAGCATCTCCTGACCCTGAGCTCTTCAGCTCTAACAGGATATCTTTGCCCTCCCCCTGGTTTCCTAAGGAAATGAGGTTTCTGCAGTGCACCAGCACTCGCATCATGGGACCAGCTCCTCTCCACTCCCTTCAGCTCTCAGCTATACACAATTTCCAATAAAGCAGGAATACAAACCATGAAATATTTCACTAAGTTGCTAATCAATTCAGTCCATCATCACATTTATTTTTCTACTGCTTATTCTAAGATTCGAGCAGGGAAAAATTATTTTACAGAGACGGTGTCTTGAGTTCAAGAAATTCTCCAAAACTGATGCATATGCTAACAGAATAATATTAGATCTGGTCTGTTTGGGAGAGTAAGAGCAGCAGTTGCTGTGTATACAGGGTGGAATAAGCATTCACAAAGTTTGGGGTTGGGTCCTGCGTTGAAAAAGATGCGTAAACTCTTGGACATTTTTCTAAGGCAAACAATGAGACTTCCCCTGAAACTCACATTTGTATCCAGTGGTCTGAACAAGTGGTTTTCTTCGAGGGAGGGAGTCACAGAGTTCAAATACAGTCAGAAAGTAAAGAACTCTGAAACAAAATGTCTCATAAAAAGTGATTGGAAAGAACATTCCAAAAGGAAAGACAAAGATTTCATGCCTATTGTATCTCAAAATAAAAAGTGGAAACAATGAGAAGCAAATGGGTTCTCAAAACCTATGTATTTGCACACTTTCTGTGTTAACAATCACTGAGAGGATCACAAATATTTTTTGCTTGAAAAATTACAACAGTTTGTATAACATCATTCAGACCCTGTCAGAAGGACTTCAAGTAAATACTCAGATTGTAAGAGGAGTCTTATCCCTACCACATTCTATCTCTGAAAAAAGATAAAATTGTATTACCAGTGTGAATTACCACCTGAAAATTCTGCTGATGAGAAAAATTGTCACTGTACAAGACCAAATGTGTCTTCTCAAGTGTTGACTTGTTTCAAAGGCACCAGAGAGTTGGATATATCTAATTAACAGGGAATGCAATGTTGCAAAAGAGTAAGCAAAGCACTTCCCAGAGCTGGCTGATAACTGCATTTCAACGTAGGGCTCACCAACACACAGACCCATGATAAGTGAGCAGAGAGTACAGTTGGGAGAGACAAAACGACGATTCTGGAAAGATTTTTCCATCCCATGAGGAAAAGCACAGCACCAGAAGACAGTTGTAGCTATACCAAGTTCACGTATTTGAAGATTTGGACTCTATTTTTGAAGACTAATTTTTGCTACAAAGCAGACATCTTTTTTCCCCATTTTAGACTGAATACATACAATTCCAGGCACAAACACAGGCTGGGCAGAGAATGGACTGAGAGCAGCCCTGAGGAGAAAGGACTTGGGAATGTTGATTGATGGGAAGCTCAACATGAGCCAGCAATGTGCACTCGCAGCCCAGAGAGCCAAACGTGTCCTGGGCTGCATGAAAAGGAGAGAGGACAGCAGGTCACAAGAGGTGAATCTGCTCCTCTCTTCTGCTCTCCTGAGATCCCAGCCAGAGCACAGCATCCAGCTCTGGGGCCCTCAGCATAAGGACATGGACCTGTTGGAGTCCAGAGGCCACAAAGGTGCTCAGAGGGCTGGAGCACCTCTCCTATGGAGACAGAGAGTTGGGGTTGTTCAGCCTGGAGAAGAGAAGGCTCCAGGGAGACCTTATAGCACCTTCCAGTACCTAAAGGGGCTGCAACAGAGCTGGAGAGGGACTTTTTACAAGTGCATGTAGTGACAGGACATGGGGGAATGACCTTAAACTGAAAGACAGCAGGTTTAGATTAGATATTAGGAAGAAATTCTTTACTGTGAGGATGGTGAAATAGGTTATCCAGAGAAGCTGTGGATGCCCCATCCCTGGAAGTGTTCAAGGCCAGGTTGGATGGGACTTTGAGAAACCTGGTTTAGTGGAAGGTGTCCCTATCCATGGTGGGGGTATTGGAAGTAGACGACCTTTAAGGTCTCTTCCAACTCAAACCCTTCTAGGATTCTATGATTCTTAAGGAGAATCAAGGGGAAGGGATGCAGGAATGTACCATTTTAAATATAGAAAGTAAAGGAAGTAAAAATGTAAGGTTCAGATTTACTATGCAGTGCTTAGGTACTCATCAGTAAGAAGGAACTATAAGATAAGATCCCTCAGCTTTCATTTTCCCCAAATTAACTTGACCTAACAAACTTTAATAGATGGTATTCTTTTAGTTAAAATGCACCAGCACATGCTGGTGCACAGATCCAACAGTGGTTACTGAATTTTTTTTTCGTTAGAGGAACAGAATTGTATCAGGCTCAGTACTGAAACTTTTTACTTCTGATAACTTAATATTATAAAGGAGTAGCATCTGTATCATCTACTACTACAGTTCCTAAAGAACAAAGCTTTATTTCAAATTTCATAATGACAGCTGCAGTGTTGACTGAGGTGCTTCATTAGATATAAAATACCTATCCTACACCAACTGCAGATGCAGCCCTGAACCTCAGGGCAGAAAACTGGGTATGATCCAGCAGTGGCCACATCAGGAGATGTAAGAAAAAGAGTCCATGAGGCTCTTCTGTCATAGGTGACTCACACAGACAGAAGCTAATAGCTCATCACTCCCACTTTTCCTTTATTTGCCTGCTAAATACATCATTATCTTGGACCATCATATTTAAAGAGAGACTTCAACTTTCAAGTTTTTGACTACTAATTTCTCTTCAGCCTAACAGCTGCTCCCAAATGACATTTTCCTTGTGCCAGATGTCAGAACACAAAATTAATGTTTCAACTCATAAAATACTTTCCATCATAGTATCACAACACTTCTAGCCAAAGACAGATGACCTGTCAAAACAGGGACATCCCCATTTTATTCTCAGTGAAAGATTAATTACTGAACACCAAAAATGACAGTACTGCAGCTACTTATGTCCAACTGCAATATCCCCACTAAGGATTTAAGTCCGTGTGTCCCCACGCAGATAAACTCTTCCAAAAGCCATTTTTATTAATGAGTACATTTGCCACAAAAAACAATTCTTGCCGTAACTCGCTCTCAACTGTGGCCTAATAACAGAGATTCTTTAATAAATAATTCTCTTGAATTTTGTGGTACTCTTATATAGGCCACATACAGAATATGGAGAAGAATTCAGTGCTATGACAGGCCCTACACAGTGATGCTCCGAGAGCATTTGTGGTTATGCAGTAGTTTTGAAGAAAACATCAGCCAGGAACACTCTCACATGCTTCTGAAGTCCTGCCAGGATGTAAATTAAATGACCTAATGAATTCTAACTCATAGAAAGCCTCACAGTTCAGTTACTTGACACAGAATAAGGCAAATTACTGGGACTGAAACAGACTTCTGCACTCTATACATAATATCAGGAAACAACATGGATGGAGTAACTCTACAGGAAGTTTACTTACCAAGAACCAGAACCTAAGCAGTGCCCATGCAGAGCTGCATACCTTGTCACCTGAGTCTGGAGAACATTCTAACACACAGTAAGAAATGCATTCAACAACTCTTGAAAAATAAGGTACATAAAAACACATGAAAGACCACAAGGCTAAGCATGGCCTTGAATTTCCTTGACTCTTTCACAAACAACAAAAATAGCGGAAGGTCTAAATATCAAAATTTTTTCACCTATATAAAAAGAAATGGATTATCTGTGATATACACAGTCTTCCCTTGGGCTGGAAAGATTTGCAGTAGTGGAACCAGAAGAAGATAAATATGGCCAGACACCCTGATGTAACTGGGAGCGTATCCAAGAACGTTTGGCTGCAAACTCATTTAGGAGCAGAAGAGCCTCCAGTTGCCGTAGGAAGAAAAACAGATTGATACCCCACTTTCTACATCTTAATTAGTATCTGCTGCTCATGGTTTAGGAACAAGACATCTCAAATTTACATATGAGAGTTTGAAGTTTCACTTGACTGAATTGCTGGCAAGTGAATTTCCATGTACCTATCCCAAAACCCAATTTGCTTATTAAAAGAGAAATGACTGCAGTATGTTACCTGTCAATCTGGTATTAGGCACTGAGGTTGCCCACCTATTTCCAAGAGTGCAGAGCCCCAAAGCATTGATGTAAAATGTCTCTTCCAACCAAGACCACAGACCTTGCACAACATCACTGAAAATGAGCTTCCCAACTGTCACGAAACACATCTGATGTCACTTTTGGAGGATTCAGGGAAGTTCAAGTGCTGAACAGTATTAGCACAACAAATCTGAATGATGTTGACCCACTCACCAAAGGAATGCTTGCCAGAAGGACTCAGAACGATTCCAGATACTTCAAGTCATCTGAGGTAACATTTGGTGCAATGAGTCACATAAGACAAATAGGTCATCTATTTTAGAAGGAGGACATACTGATTTACCATAGTGGTTAGCTGAGTATGCAATCACAGAACCAAACTTCCAGACTGGTATCAGTTTTATAGGAAACAGACCTCTCCTCACTCAGGAATCAAGAATATATCCAGTTACTCCACAACTTGCACTGGTACGGTGTTTAAGCTTTTGCACAACAGCTAACTCCACAGAGCAGTATCATCCAGGTCTCTTAACAACTCCTGAAGAAATGCCCTGAAGACAGCTTGGAAGAAGAAGTAATTCTGTCTGGTTTCAGTGGGCAGGAAGTCAAAGAGGAACAGCTTGGTCACTTCAGGAAAGCAGTGTGAAATAATCTGACAGCCCAACTGCACTGAGGCAAAGAACAAATGCCTTTGCTGAAATCAGCCTCGTGCTGCAAATGCCTCTGAACCTGGAAGGTTTAGCTAAGAAAAAGGATTAAAGCGAGCGTTCACTTCCTTGAAAAACAGGTATTCCCCACTTACTCTGTGAGCAGTGAAGTAACAAAACTTGGAGACTTTCAGGGACAGAATGTATTGGGTATAGTCACAATGAAGTGAATTTCCTTCAAAGCAGCCCGAATGCTGCTGTCTTTTGGATACGTGACTGCAGCAGTGTTGATAATAAACCAAACTTGGAGCTGTCACTCAGCAGTGCTCGCACAGCAGCAAGGCCTTCTTTGTTTCTCACAAAGCTTTTCCTCACTTCTGCCCTTTTGATTCTCTCCCCAGCACTGCTGTAGAGGAGAGAGCAAACATCTGGGGTGGGGCTTCGCCACCACCCAGGGTCAACCCATCACAGAAGATTCAGGAGGTTTATCAGATTTCCTTTACAGGCAATGACATCCAGGCTGCAGGCAGATAATAAAACATGATCACAAAGCAAGGTTCCACTTCCACACTGAGGGACCCCTTCAGTGTAGGATCCCCTATTTATTAAGCAAGTTTAATCACTGCAGTACACCTTTCCCAAGAATAAAGTAAGGGTTCTGACAGACACTGACCACTGGAAAGGTTCTGAGATATTAATTCCATAAAGGTGAGGAATTCTCATTGCAAAAGTAAAGATAAACCTGCTTAAAATAATGTAAATTTTTACTATTTTTCTTTGTGAAACTGTGTTGTAACATATGTCCACTGGCTGAATGCCTGGTCTGCAGCTACAGAAAAGGAACACAGGTCTTCTGGAGGCAAATCTAGAACTCACAGGGAATGAGGACAACTGCTACTGTCACAGTTCTGGCTTCGTAGTTCCATTTCCCTGCCACAAGCAGCCACACCCTCCAAGGCATGAGAACACAGCCCTTCAAGCATACATCAACTTTGTCTTACTGGATTTTACTGAATAACCCAAAGCCGAACGAGTTGTCAAATGTATCATGTAGACAGAGAGGCAATACCCTCAAAATGGACTCGTTAGGATGGCAGCAGCCAGGGAGCTGGTTGACAAAAACTTGCCTGCCACCAAAGACAGTGCTGAAGGCTCTGACCTTAGGTGATGCCAACTCGTGACATCCATAGGCCCCTCAATGCCCTTTCAAGAAGAAAATCTTCCAAGGTAAAGATCTTGCTCACTTTTGTTTTGATGAAAGATGAATGGCGGAGTCTTTTGACATTTCCATCTCTGTGGGAATAGGGATACAACACATGTGGAGTACAAGATGGAGTCAGTTCTCAAGTTGCAAAAGAAGAATTTGGGAAGCCAGAACATCCTGGAAAAAGAACAAATATGGAACAACTTTCTGCCACTCTGAAAAGAAAACAACTCACAGCTATGGAACACTCCATCTCCCCAAGGAAGAGCCGTGCCAGATGCATTCCAGCTAATGTGTCCATGTGTTTCCTCATTCTCCATGCATGGAGCATGAATGTTCCATCTACAGAGCCTGCACAAGGAAAATATTCCCCTTTCTCAAGCTTGCAAGTGTACGCAGTGTGTTCAAATTCATGTGAGCCACATTCAAATACACAACTACAAATTCTGCAGAACTTAAAATGAAAAATGCATTATAAAAGAATTATTATTAAAGGTCTAAGGAAACCCTCCTTCTCTTTATACACTAACTCTATCGAAAAATTTAGAAAACTGTACCCAAAAGGATTCTTATTCCTCTGGAACAAAGGACAAAAAATTACAACCAGGGACAACTGTTCTGTACTGGTGTTCTCTGTTACCTTTTGTTCTCATTTTTGAACCCTACAAGACTTTCAATACTGAAACGGAACCAGATGTATCAAAGTCCTTTCATTCTGGCACACTCCAGCGATATCTGCTTTACGTGACAAAACATGACTAAACTTTAAATATTCAGTCTGGGAGAGCTGCCTATCTATCAGTGACAAGCTGCAGTCACTAGAGAGAACACTTTAAAAAAAAAATTTAAAAAAAGAAAACTGAGGGGAAAAAAGCTAGTCTAGGAAAGAAACCAAAGCCAACACTCCACTCTTACCTCCCTAAATGAAAATTGCAACTCTTTCAAAGGAAAATCACTGGACAGGAGTTCAACTGTGGAAAAATTTATCGTAAAATTCTTCCAGAAATAGGAATCACCTGTATATAAAGAGCATTGACTTAGGCTAGAATCATCTTAAACTCTAAGCTGTTAGTCCAAACACACTGAAAAAAACCACAAGAGTGTTATAAATGATTAATGACCAGGAAAAGCAAGGATTGCTTCACTTTTGTATCTAACCCATATGCACAGATTGCAAAATGGTGAAGAACTGTGGCACACCAGATCTGTTACTATTAAAATTATGCTATCTACAAGCAAAAAAAATAGCATTCATGTCTGCAGACAAACTACCATGTCCAATCTCACTACTGGCTCTGGCTCTAGCACACCTTCTACCTCATCTGTGGGCCATTCATGAGTGTCTACATGTACAAGTCAACAATAATTGCAATTAACTGGATTCAGCATATATCACAATCATAACACTCCACAGAAATGTCAAGGAAGCATTCAGAATCGTTATGCAGAACCAGACATTAATTAGAGTACATTCAACTGCTTTTATTCAGATGTCTATCACAAAACTGAAACTCCACTATAAATCCGCAACTGGAAGTGGCACTTCTGTTTCTAAAACACTAAAATCAAAATTAGAGCAAACTAATAGGACATTATTTCACAGATTCCTGCCCTAGAAAGTTATCACTGAAGACCTCCTGGGGCTACAGGCACCTCTGTTTTTAATATGCAACCTCCAAACTCAAGTACTGTGCTATTATCCAGCCCTGCCACTACGTGCAAAAGGATATTGAAGTGCAAAAGCCCTACAAACTTTGAAATCCTGTGGGATCTGCATGTGTAGTACAGTCTGAGCATCAAGTTGCCAAATTAGTTCCAACTGCTCTTAAATGTATCCTTCCAGATCAACACAACTATAAAGAGACGAGAATTCCTGTGCATGCTGCAAATGCCACATCGAACTGTTCCAAGATATCCTTCCTCACACATTATAACCTTAATTCAGTGGTGATTTTTTTCAGTTTCAGGTTTGTCCTAAACCTATCAAATGCTGTCACAGAATCACAGGATGGGTCAGGCTGGAGAGGACCACAGCGGATCATCTGCTCCAACCTCCCTGCTCGAGCAGGGCCATCCCAGAGCACATGGCACAGGATTGTGTCCAGATGGTTCTGGAATGTCTCCAGTGAGGGAGACTCCAAAACCTCTCTGGGCAGCCTGTTCCAGGGCATGATCACCGCACAGTGAAGAAGTGTTTCCTCATGTCCAGGTGGAACTTGCTGTGCACCAGTTTCTGCCCTTGCCTCTTGTCCTATTGCTGGGCACCACCGGGCAGAGCCTGGATCCATCCTCTGACACCTCCCTGAAGGCTCTGACAGACAGGGATGAGGAGCCCTTGCCGTCATCTCTTCTCCAGGCTGAAGAGGCCCAGCTCCCTCAGCCTTTCCTCATGAGAGAGATGCTCCAGCCCTTTCATAAGCTTTGTCACCCTCCCCTGGACCTGCTCCAGGAGCTCTGTGTCTCTCTTGTCCTGAGGATCACAGACACAGCACCCCAAGCTACAGGCACTGTCAAACTGTACAGCAAAGCACCGGGAGTTAAACACGACGCTACCGAGCTTCACTTTTAAAACATCGAAACTCTTTTCTTCCAGAATGAGTTTTGACCCAAATTAGACTCAGGAAATTAGAGTCAATCAGTGTGCACGAGACACCCAACTAATGACTCAATGCCTACTGTAGAATATACACATTTCCTAAATCCTTTGGAGAAGTCCCCATCACCTGCGGCACAGAAGAAAACAAACTTGTCTCTGCTGTGGGAAGAGCACGATCCTGTGATCTCAGTCAAGCACTTGCCAACAGCTACTGATAACATCATAAATGCACCTACAATGTTCCCCAGAGGAGAGATAACAACTTACAAGGTATTTTTATTTTCAGGATTGTCAGACCAATTTCCACATGAGACACATGCCTTCTGAATTAGCAAAGCGTGCTGCAGCCTCTTGTACCGGAACTTGAAAGCCAAAAGTACGCTGGATAAATAAAACATTTTGTAATATAGCTGGCGAGGACAAATGCATAAAAAGGACCAAACAGATACTCGCCATCTCAGATTCGCATATTCAGAAAGGTTTCACTACGCACTTGGATTCTCGTAATACCTTCACATAAGGAGATTTCTACAACAGCAATTTACACCAGTTAAACTTTATTTATCAAACTGGCAGCCCCTGCTTTCTGAAATAAACACTACTTTCCCCACAGAGCTCTGCACTTTAAGTACTCTTTGTCCTGCACAATGTCATCCAAGTCCCAGTTGTTTTCAGTCCATGTTTATACAACGCTCAATTAAATGAGTTTTCAAACACTCTCTCCAAACTGTCTATTTGTTATCCAAAACAGGAGCCCTTAAAATACTGTTAAACCATTTAATGGCTTACATACAAAATCCCACATGGCTCTTATTCCATGACATACTTTTAATCCCTTCCTTAGTGCTCCCACCAACCATCCTCAGAGCAATTAATTCCTAGAGAAAGAATGACCATAGAAATTTTCATATCTTGTTACATATTTTTACACAGAATTTTCGTTTTCAAACCTTTCAATAAATAAAATTTTCCTCATTTTAACCAGATATGCAAATACTTTATGAAATGAGAGATTATGGCCTTTTTAAAAGGACCCTATTCTAGCCTGCATCTGGTCAAACATTGCTTAGATCACCCCAATTACAAACTTTATACATAATCAGTATCTTTTTTTCTTGTATCACTAATCTATTTAAGGTAGTTTCCTTACTACCTGTGACCCAGGAATATGAAAAACTGTATTACAAGTTTGTGAACATAGAAGATTAGCCTGCTTAAAATGTGAGGAACTACATCACCATCACAACTACCATGAGAATTTCAACTGGTTTTTATTCACCCTCACAATAACCCAAGTAATGCTTGAGGTCTTTCTCCTCAGCCCATAATTAACACTGAGGAGGCTGGGGAACCTGTACTAAGCTATAAATATCTCCATTTTACAGAAGAACACCAGGTTGCAAGGAACTCTCTACCCTATCAGTTTCCAAAGCTGAAAGCCCATTTTGTCCTGGCTCCATCCTGAAAGTTACTGACTTTTCCAAGCACAGAAGCCAGAAATCACAGCAGGAGAGGGCAGCAGAGGCTGCTGCTGTGCTCCTTGGCATCGTCTAGCAAGAGCAAACTCAAAAGTCACACCTACTGAGAAACAGCTCTGTATCTCAAGGGCTGCATCCTGCTGAGACAAGTGCATGGAGAAACAAAAGGAATGGTATGAACATGGAAAAAAAAGGTACACATCCTGACTGCACATTGTTTAGCTCACAGGTTTTCAGGGAAAAAATGCCTATTCAGACACAAACTCAAACACTGTCATGCAGCAAACCAAAACTGAATGCCTGTTAATATAATACACATACACTTGGATTTTCGTTCACCCATAAATTCCATATTGTGTTGAATCTTGTCTGTTATTTAGACTTTTAATGTTTTTCCTCTTCTGAAAAGGAAAGCCACCAAACAATCACACAAAATCTAGAACAAACTAAACCAAATACCAAAGCAAATAAAGATTTTGCAGCTCTTCTGAATGCATTATCAGCACTAAATCCCCCCTACTCCACAAAGAACATCCTCCAGCCAACTACCCAGAGCATTATGAACCATACAAAATGAGGTAGAACAAAGGAAAAACTCAACACATTATGAACTTCCAGGTCATCACTCCACGATCACTACTTCACTCAGCCAATTTTCCTCTATCAAGAATCAAGTACATTCAGAAACAGCCAGAGATGCTGAACTGACTGGGCAAACATATTTTTGGGCCCTACTGACTGGATCAACACGTTCAGAATGTTATCTTCTCAGAGATGGGATGTGTTGTTAATGCCACCCAAGATGCCACCCATGGTGCTGTTACAACAGGGACACTACTGCAAGTTTGAAGAACAGAAGAAAGCTCTTGAAGACAATACAAAATTTACTGAAAGTCAAAACACACCTGTAACTAAAATCTGACACACATGAAAACTGACTTATGATGCCAAAAAAATGCAGTATTGGAAACTACCTTGAATAATATCTAAACCTGAATAAGACACCTCCACAGACTACACAGAAGTGCAGGCTACTCCCAGGCACTAGAAGTTCATATTTTCTTTAACATGACCTAGAAAACAATATCTACATTCTTGGCTAATTTCATGCTGTAAAATTCTGCTTTTCACAGATTTCTGAACATCTCCCCAGGTAATTTCAGTGTAATGATTTCTACTTCTAACCTTACTTGCAAGAAATACTGTGAGTTAGTAAATGATGCACTTTATAGCCAGGACAGATTCTTATCTACAGAAGTGATGGGCTGGCAAATTATCACATAAAAGCAACAGGAAAGAAAATGAAACAGCTATCAAAGGCAGTAAGTTTGAATTCCAACTGTCCTTTCAGAGAATGAGATAAAATGAGGCAGGGTGGGGGGGGAAAGGAGCAGCAGGGAAAAACAGGATCAGTAAGTCAACGAACACAAATGAAATATATGCCGCAGCATTTGTGATGCAAATTTGATAATAATACACTCCTCAATAAGCTTCATTCAAACCTGCTTTGTGATTCATTGTCAAACAAATAATTCTAGTGATTCATTAACGAAAGAATGAATGATCTAATGCTGCTTTGAAGTAGACAATGCACACTCCAGAGGAAGGTTGCCATAGGTTTAAAAGTAAACATTACCTTAAGAAATGAAACTTTCCATTTCTTTTCAGTTCACAAAAAAAAAGGAATGGACTTAACGCCAAATAATTTTAAGCTTCAATTTTTTTTTTTTTAATTCTACCTATATCATGCTACTCTTAGTTTCAGAGGTGATGCAATTACTCCTTATCAGCTTAAATACGGCATATTTTTTTAGCAACTTCATGGATTCTGATGGACTACCTCAAGGATTTCTCTACTGGATCAATTCCAATTTGCACAGTAACTGCAACAGATTCAACTTCAGCAATCCTTCTGAAGTTCTTCCGCATGAGTAAAAACATCAGAATATTTTACATCACACAGCATTTTACAAAAGCAAGAAAACAAACCCATAAAAGCTGGGTTATTACATAAATATGCTATATATTTAAACTAGTGCATACCAGCACAGAGTTTTATTGTTTTCAGTAACAGTAAAAAAAGCCTTCAAACCTAAGTCAGGTCTGAAGAGAAAAACACAGAAATATCTGTAAATATCTCCATACATACCAACAAGTTTCATGATTAAAGCTTAGGCATTTGACCTAGACATTTTATAAAGAATAGCCTGGGGCTATTTATCCTATTTGGCTTGAATTGTTATAATGTTTTATTTCTGGATGAACGGTAGATGTTTTCTTTCCCTTAGTAACAATAACTTCCAATCATTTAATTACGTTCTGGAGAACAGCTAATGCTGTAGCTTAGGATGCCAAAAGGCAGGATACACTTAAAAACTGGCTTCAAAGAACACAAATGAATATAATGAATAAAGGCAAAATTAGGTCCTCATACACTGAAAATAATACTCCACTGGTAACCATCTCAGTCCTGCACCTAAGATGTACAGAACAACCAAATGATACAACCCCAGTTAACTACAAATCATACTAAAATATTATTTTGTTCCTCAGTCAAGTTTAAACATTTAAACAGTGGAGGTAAACACCTTCTCTGAGCACAAAAGAATTTACTTGAAGAAATACCTTTCACATTCTTTAGAATGCACAATGCCTTTGGGATTGTCCAAGGGAGCTACTACTTTGTAGTAGGGGAAAAGACAGGCAAGATTTCAACTCCTGATGAATGAAGAGTCTGTCATATGAGACTAACATGTCTGGAAGTACTTTGACTATTTTTTTTTTTTTAAGACTACTGAGATGCAAACTGCACTTTATTACAAAATGCTCACACAGTTAAACGAGTCTGTAACATAACTTTGTTCCTAAGCTACATATTAAATGCAACCTCCTCCACAATCTGTACAAATTGTTGCAAATTGCATTTATTCTCTATCTTCAAATGATGTGGTTTACCAGCACGTCTTGCACATTATGCATGCTTGGCCCAGAGCCCCAGAGCAGCAGCACAGGACCAGAGGGCAAGTGGAAGTTGGTTACAAGCCACCTTTCCACTTCCTTTACCCTTTGCCTGGTAGGAATAAGACCAATCCTTGGTGTTCTGCTCAGAAAGCCCAAGGGCAGTTCCTAGACTTGCCCTTCAAGTGGCTCTGACACAAGCTGGGAACTGCCAGGACAGCGTGGCAGCACAAGGGCTTCTTTCAGCCACGATTCATCAGAGATAAAATTACTGTGCATCAACACAATTCCAGCCCTTTGCGTTCCCTAACCTGCCAAATTCACTACAGAACTCTTCTGCCTCTGAACTACAACCAAATACATCAGCAGTAGCAGCCAAAAAATCTCTCCTTTTTAAATCAATGAATCCACTGACAACCAGGGTGTTCTGTGTCACATTTACTTCTGACGTAATGTGAAAGCCTCCAGCTTTGTACTTCCATAATCATCATCACCATCCTCATCAACCCTGGATTTCTCTTCACTGGACCTGCAAGATCTTGTTTAACTGCTTTATTCATTAAGGAAATTATTTTTACAAGGTAAGGAACATGCCCTACACTTTCAGGTTTATTCTCTCCTTGCTTTTCCAACCTTCCCTACGTAACCAGTGGCTACTGGGAGGATTGGGGAAGGAGAAAAAAATCCCTTCACAACACAGACAAATAACACAAACTAAATCTCTTCTAATGGAACACCTGATACAGGCACCATGAAAGGAGAAAAAAAAATTACTAGAGTCTATTTGTTCAGGATGACAGTATTTTCAGATGTTACCCAAAAATACATCCATACACAGCATATATTTTACAATTATATATCTTAGTGTATCTTATTTTTGAAATAAGAAACGAATGTAAACTTAAGACTCATAATTCGGGAGATATGCCACATAATACACTGAAAATTGTTTCCACTGGCCCTTGTATAAAAGACATTTTAGCACGTAAGCCTGGGCCACAAGAACAAAGAATTAACAGGTATTGTATGTGATAAATATTGTCAGCAAAACCAAAAACCCTATCTTGCAAACAATCTGTTTGCCAAAGTAAAAAGTTTTATCGCTCCATTACTAGCCATAGTACCAGCACTTTGAAATTCCCTTATCTGATTTTCTGATGCCAAATAATGAGGCCAAATAATTGAAATACGTATGAGAGCTGCTCTCTGAATTTATAAACTGCAAGCTTCTCTACTAATCCAACCAGCATTTGGCATCAGTCAGAAGCCTGACACCAAAAAATGAGCATGGCAGAAAAACACTGTCCAAGACAAACAGCCCTCTCCTCTCTAGCATGTCTTTTCTTACGTACAGGATTGCAATCGAGCCATCACACACTTAAATGCTTGGGATTAGTTTAGAGAACTGAGAAGTTATGGATGACAAGACAACGTTGTGTGTACATAACCTCTCCTAACTTCAACTCCAAAAACTCTCCATGGAGACTTAAGAGGAAAAACAGAACCTCTCTGTCAGAATGAAAGAAGGGTCTGAAGAGCATCAATATTAATAAAACAGAGAGAGCTACCTGAAGGTACAACATCAACTGGATTTCAGTTGTTATTAAGGTAACAGCACAGCTCCTGCCCCCCCTGCTCCCCCAGGCACACTCTATCTACACACCTCTATTTTCCACTTCTCTTGGCTTCCCACTTAACCCCAGTCTCAACTTGACGCAAGGAAATCTTCCCCAGCCCATCTCATTACTCATCTTTTTATTTTCTTGCAGTCACCACGACAAGAGTAACTATTATTGCACTGCAACAGGAAAGTCTGAGTTACAGTTTCAGACCCATTTCTCAGTTCTGTACCTCAAACAGTATGGAGCTGAATAAAAGTAGCTTTAAATTAATCAGGAAAAAAAACTTGCTAGATTAGTTTCCTCATTTATTTGTTACTTTCTCATATACTGGGAAAGAATGTAAGAGAGGAAAAAAATCCATCAATGATTTCTGAATTTTTTCTTTAAATCCTAAAAGTGCTACCAACAGCAAGTAAGGTGGCCCTTGACAGAGTTACTGTGTCACACCAAATCAATTACTATGACAAAACCACAATTAATATGGCAGCACAAATATTCAAAGGTGCAACTTATAAAGCAATCATTTGTCTTTAAACTGAAGTAATTTTCCATGTACTCCAGCCAGGTTTCGGATTGTGTCCTACTTACGCACAGTACAATCATAAAACACATTAACTTGAAATTAACAGAAGTGAGAAAGATTTAAATGCAGAGGTACAATGAAATAAAACAGGAAAATATCCAAAACAATCCCTAAAAGGTAGCTCATACACACACACACAAAAAAAAAAAAAAGAAAAATCAAGATATTGTGTCTACTGCTTTCCTCCCTCCCCCATCCTAGAATCTGGAAAGCACAACTATTTTAATTCACATGCAGAGTACAGAGCACCAAGTGAGGCACAGACTTATACTGTGCAGCCTGCAGAAGAGAAGTTCAGTGAGACAATGCTCTGCATGTCACTGCCCTATCACTGAACAATATTTAGCAAAAAAGCCTTCCTGACACAAAGGTAAAAATCCTTTTGTGCAGCAGAAGCAGGTGTTACCTTTTCATCCTCAAGCTTTCTATGCATCACCCCCTCAAGTGGCTGAACACAAACACTATCAAACCTATTTCTTCAAACCATGACTTCAGCAAATGAAATGACAGAATCCACCTGTGGGTCTGAAGGCCCCAAACTTCTACAGAAAACATGCAGAAAATCTCAGAAGTTAAGTTAATTCCCGGGGTTTGGGGATTTTTTGTTTAGGGAGTTTTCTAGGGTTTGGTTTGGGTTGGTTTTTTTTGTGGTGGTGGTTTGTGGGGTTCTGTTTGGTTGATTTTCTGTGGTGGTATTTGTGTACTCGTCTGCCTTCAAGGTCTCCCTTGGTTTCCTGCAGCTTATCAGGGCTGGCTCTTGGGGTTGACTTCTGTTAAGTAGCAGCAGAGGGAAGTTACTTAATGCTTTCCAGCAAGAACAAAAGTATTTTGACAATTATTGAGAAAACCTGCAGTTAGAGAAGAGCCAGACCTTCTGCTACTGAACATCCATAATTTGTTACCACTCTCTTGTTTTAGCAAAACAGTCATATAGAAATCATTTATTAGCAGCTGGCAAAAAGGTGCTTTTCAGAAATCTCAACTGATAATACACTGAAAACTCAGCAGTCATGAAACTGTATCCCTGGATTTTCAGTACATTTTGTGCCCTATTATGCAGTGAATGGTGTTAGTTTTTAAAAGAACTTCCTATATTATTTGGCATCACCATGACTTTCAAGTGCTGTATACACATCTCACACAGAGGAGGCCTCTGAGGACTTGTATTACTTAATAACTACTTATTTTAATAAAAATGTGCAAAAAGGAGCTACAAGGTTTGCACATGTCATCCTGTTACCCTTATCCTGGATTTGTACCTGTCATTATTTATTTAGCCTCGTGGACTTTCTCGTTAAGTTCAGTGTCAATGGAAAAGCAGAGGAGAAAAGAACTTGCTGGAGATTGAGTACTCAAACTTCAGTACTTTCAAAGTTAAAAATCAACTTCCAAAATCTTAAAAAAAAACCCCATAATGTTTGCACTAAGAGAAAATTTAGAATGTTTAGCCTTTGCTTTGGAAACGGCAAATCTTCTTACAGGTAAATAAAATGGCAGACCCCCAAATTTTCTGATGCAGGTACATCATTTGCTACAGAAAATGGAAAGGAAGTTACAAATTAGGATAACTACTCCCAATTTAAAAGAAGAAAAAATAAAAGTTGTGCTAAACGTCTGGATCCTGACTTATTTTTAAGAGCATCTTTCCCCTCCAGGGGAAAAAAAGAAAAAAATTCCCATTCCTGGATATATCTCCAACAAGAATTTTTCTTGCCTTACTAATCCTTCCAGACCCCAACTCTATTGTGTCTGTCAGAATACATAAAAAAAGGCAACTTGGCAACTCCTTCATGACTCAAACCAGAACATAACCAAACAGAACAACTATTGAAAAAAGTTTAATTATGACCTTCAGTTTAAACTGAAGAGGCCAAAGCCACTCCTCTCATGTTCCCCACTAGGACAAAACATCAGTTCTGTGTTGCAAGACCTAACAAGGCAGCCCTGCAGAAATAAAATAATGGACCTAGAATGTATTCTGTATTTCAGCAGCACGAATGCCCCTGTTCAAACCATGTTACTCGCAGGGTGAGATGATATGGAGAGCAAATCCACCAGAGCAACTCTGAACGGTCCCAGCAACCTCCCCCTGCCCCCCAACATCCTCACCTAGGACAATGCACACCTGGCATTTCTACACACTCTCTTTGGCACTGCACAGGAATTCCATGTACATCTGCTACCTCAGAGCTGCATGTTTACAGGCAGAGTATGAACTGATCAAAGTTTCACTCCAGCTTTTCCAGGTCTTTCTGCAGAGCCTTCCATATGGCCACTGTACCCCCCATGGCAAGGGCCCCAGTGGAGACCCTCTGCAGACATCCTCCAGGACACGTTCCTCCAGCTGTTCCATCCCACTGACAGGGCAGGATTTGCCTCGGACTGTGCTCACAAGATCTACAGACCTCTCCATATCAGAACAACAAGTTCTGTTGTGACACAGCAGTATTTTTTCCCTCAGCTTGAGGATTTGGGCTTCACGTCTGGTTAATGACTGAAAAGGCAAAGGCTTGTATTCTGGTTTTTAATCAATTTTATCCTTGAGATAATCTGGACTATTTTGTGATGTTTCTTTAGAAGCTCTTTATGCCTCCCAACCAAATAATACAAAGTGTAAGTAAGGAACCATAAACACTGGCGTAAAGTAGAACATGGAGCATTATGTAGAGCGTTTACATCAAATAAAAAGTGCCTTGAATCTTCTCACACATAATAATCATATATTCCATGTTCCAAAAGACTGTCTTTGCACAGAGCAGCTGAAAATGCAGAATGTTTATCCTCAAGCTCAACTCTGACACGTTTGGAACTCAGCTGTTTCATTACACTAATTTTTTCAGAGTTCAAAGTCATGCTTTGGTACACAGTAAAGCATCCAAATGCTTCGTAAAGGAGGATCTGTTACTTCTTTGTCATCAAAAGCGCACATGAAGGATTAAAGTAAAATTAAGCAAAATGCACATCTATGTAAAAGATACAGCAGCAAAAAACCAGTCCCTTCTTGAAGCCAAGAAACCAGAAACCAAAATAAGCATGCATTACAGTATACATCTTGCTTTCAAATACATGGGAAAATCCTCCATAAATAACATTCTTTATACACAAGGCAATTAACTTTCTGAAATTTTCAAGGTGAAGGTTACCAAAGCTCTAAGTCTACTGTAAGTTTAGACATAGTGTGGGTTGATGTTTTCAATACCAGAGACACTCCACATAAACAGCAAAGTGTAACTCGTTAAAGCTGGTGTGATACACTTTGAAGCAAAACAATCATCACTTCTAAAAGCATTTCAAGGTTGGGTAGTTGATCAATAAAAGAAATATTTCCACAATATCAAAAAAACCACACTGATTCTTAGCAAAAAGCACTTGCTTGGAATCAAAGGAAATACATACTTGACCCAGATCTTATGTGAAAGATCCACGTTTCCTGCTAAATTGCAACATAAGTGTAACTTAATGCTGTTTTACACTGGACACACTGTCACTCTAGAGCTAGGGAATTATCATGACCTCCAAAAATTTAAAATTACTTTTGGATACTATTTGCCAACTATGTTAAAAGTTAACATCTCCGTAAGTTCAAGATATTCTTGCAATATATGACTAAGCCAGCTCATCCGAAATTTTCAACCCAGGGCCTGTGAACAACACAGCTCAGGCAGCAGAGACAGATAAATCCCTTCTGTCTTCACTTCTTTCTTTTGAAATCAGTATATTCACACACACCTCTCTTTCATCTGCCTCAAATCAAAACAATCCTCCTCAAATCTGAAATGTGTAAAGAAGGAATCCTCCTCATAAGGGCCTTTCTGATAGCCCACGCAGCGACAGTGCTGCAGAGATAACGTGCAACTCATTTCTCCAACTCCCTCACATTAGCCTTAAATCCACTCTTCACTTGTAGCCCCGAATCACACATCACTGCAAATTCCTGTTTCAGAGCTTGCTCAAGCTACCCACGTCTCAACCCAACCTGTAAATATTACTTAGCAAATCTCAACATGCAAGATGTGAGCTCTGCAATTCCCTTCCTCCTGATCTACTTTCCAATCCTCTCATTAAATAATAAGAAGCTGCCTCAACTTCTAAGTCCCTGTTCTCTCTCCACTACCTTCACAGGATTCTTCCTCTGTACACTGCACACTTATCTCTAAAAGACAGTGCTGGTAATCTCGCAGTTGCTCTTCCACTGCTCTTGTTCATTCCTTACTGTTATTTAAAATATCATTTTTCTGTAATACTTCCTGCCTCTAAGCATTTACAGAGCCACAGTCCTTTAATGAGAGGAACTGGAACATGGATCCATACAGGCTCACGCCCCAGCAGGTATCATTCATATCTATCCCATCATCAAACTTCCTGACATCATACTTGATGTAAAATTTGTTCAAAACCTATAGAATTTTGTGACTGGAAGGTCATCTCAACTGTCTACTACAACATTATTTCTCCCTCAACTTCACAGCAGCTGTGACAGATCTTTGGGTACTGAGATGCTCACTGGAAAGCCACACGGATTTTTAGACAGTACCCTCCTCACATGCATTAATTTCTTTTAAAGCTGGGCTTAGTTTCATTTAAAACAAGACTAAAAGGACAAAAAAATCAACACAAGTTGATTCCAACCTGTTCACTCAATCCTTAACAACAGATTTGTACTGTACACATACTTTTGCACTGATTAAGGAAGTTTCAAAGCTTTTCTTCTACTCAACACGTAAGTATAAGCAATCATAAAGGATGAGGGAGCAACTTTTCTCTTTTTTCCCAGAACTAACCAGCTGCTAAGATTTGTTTATTTAAGTCTGCTTGCCACTGCTCACCTACAGGTGACGAGGAGCGACAAGTCATTTGGGAGTTTCCCACCCTGTATATTTCCTGTGATTCCAATAGGCTAAAACAATTAAATAATATTTTGATCTCACCAAAGCAAGATTTTTATACAACAGCTGTAAAAACGCACGTTAACAATAAAAATTTCTGACTACATTCAACGCTTTCCTCACACAAAACACTTTCAGAACACAGATGATAAATGATGCTTTTCAAAGAAGAATGATTCACATATCCTGGTAGGCCAAATATTTTGTCTGGACTGACTATAGACTAAAAAGAGAGCAAAAACAAAGAGCTTCCAGTAAGCTGAGCATATCTTATGGCCCAGATGTATTTAGCAAAAATCAGCTCCTTACCCACCTGCCAGAATGGCATCAATGCCAACATTCAGGCTGGTCACCCAGGGCACCAGCTAACCCCACACTGCCATGTGCAAGCCAGGACTCTAAAGCAGTATCAGGTGCTCGCGAGAGAATTTGGCCCCGAGTGTTTAGGCACGTTTTGCTCCACATTCTCCAGTACTCCATCAGCTGGGGATGTGCAGGGGATGTGAGCAAGGCTCCACAGTTATTGGCCTTCTGTCACGGCAGAATTTCGAAGAGCTGCTGTGTCACCACACAAACAGCCCGAGTCACCCGCTGCCAGCCCCCAGGAACGCTCTGCTGGCTGAAGAGCACTTACCTGGGGAACACACTGGAACAGAGACTGAGCAGCTTCCAGGTCAGAATAACAACAGCCCAGAACAGGGGATCAAGTAAATATCCCCAGAATGCGATTCCACCGGTGCCTGCTTGACTGACCCCAAAGGAAACAAAGCCACGCTCACGCTCACACAAGGGCAAACGCAAGCACATTGCCACAGCAGTCACAATCATCTCATCGTGTCATCTTGCTCAACTACTGCGTGACAAACTTTGTTCTTCACAGCTGCGGACAAGTTCCAAACAACATGTTTTGCTTCCGAACCGAGAACAAAAAGCATGGGTTTACTTCAAACAGGCAATCAAAATTAACACCATTGTTTGAAATACCCTCAGCTGTCCCCAAGTTAAACATTATTTGTTTGTGTTGTGGCTCGCAAAGGTTACAGTGTTTCGTTCCCTCCTTGCCCAAAGAACATAGCTACCGGGGTGACTTAATTTAAGTGAGGATCAACACAAAAAATGTGACTCCCTAAAAATAATAATGCTGTATGCAAATTTCTTTTAAATCCACAGGCATGAACTTTGAAACATCACAAGTGTTACTGTGGATTTCTATTTCTTCTGACTCTAGAAGTCTTCACTAAAGCTGAACTCTGCATAACGTGAATTGCATTTTGCTCACGTAGCACATTATTTCACCTGATCTCCATGCACAGCCAAACAAGTACTGCAAATGCTGGTAAATACTTAGCTGATTGGAAAAAGACCCAAAAAAAATCAAACAGGAAGGCCCAAAATAAATATAAATGTCTCTATTTGAACAATTATTATGGTATTTCAGGGTTTTTGAGAGTTCTCTTAAAAGCATAAAGGAAGAATAAAGTGTGGTTCTGCGCTTGTGCTAAATCACCTATTTCCTTACTGCCATCTCCTGCCCCATAAATAAGCTACACTGCCAAGATTTTACACATCCAAATGCACCTCCAGTGCATGCACCATTAGCAGTAAAAATAATGTTTTTTTAAATCCTCAATCTGTACTTTGCAATTGCAAGAAACTGAAAGAACTGGTTGTCTGAAATGAGAGCACAAATGAAGAAAACAGTTGAATGCATGTCCTAGCAAACAATTAAATGCCACTTAACTGTGGGCCCATAATTAATTAATAGAACATAACCTCTCCCTTCTGAGGCTGTGGCAGGCCCAGAATCTTAACTGGAGCGTATTATAATGTGTCTGCCACAAAGGCAGGCAAATATTCTCCTAAGTGACAGTAAATCGTGTTCTCACAAGTAAGACTGCTACTTCCAGAGAGGTTTCCTACAGAAACAACGTCTGTGTGACCAACGGCCTTTAACCCAAATAAATAAATACGCAGTGACCCTGATCTGAAGAAAAGTTAGTATTCAAGACACCCTGTTCCTTGTCTGTAGCAGCACTACCAGGGCCATTCCAGACAGAAGACAAAAAAGTGCAGAAATACGTCACTAGTTCTGCTGTTTAGGAAATAATTTGCTAACTTGTTTCTCAAAGTCCCTGACTCTTAAAATATCACCCTATTTAAATGCGCCCCAAACAACTCAAAATTTAATATGCCTAGGAACATCAACTGAATATACTTTCTGCAAATTTATTCACTACACACACTCAACTATATTTACAGCAGCATTAATTCTATCTCCCAGACATGATACGTGTGTCATTGTGGGGTTCAACACTCAGGTTTTGGGTTGGAGTGGGTTTTGTTTTGGTTTTGATTAAAGTGGCTGCAGGCTGAAACACAGAATATAACTGCAGGTGTTCTTGTAATATGCAAGCATATATACACAAAAAGTTTACATATATATATACACACATAAATTATTTATTTTCTGAAAATGCAGATAATAAACAGAGTAGAGGGCAAGATAAGAATTCAAAGTGATCCTGAAAGACCGGGAAAAAATGTTAAGAGTGTGACTAAGGAGAACTGCAAAGCTGCAGAGTTAGGCCAGAACACCTGACTGCACATATAGGGGATGGCCAAAACGTGGTTTAGGTAAAAGGGAATGCAGAGGTTAAAGCAAACCACAAAGTGACCCTCAGTGTTGTGATGCTGAAAGCTAAAAATAAAACATAAAAACCTCGGAGTGATGTCAATGCATGAAACTGCCCACAAAACCAGCAAGTACCAGTCTCACTCTGTATTTTGGTAGGATTTCATGTAAATTACCACATCCAGTTTGGTCACCACACTTGAAGCAGAACAGTAATAACAGGCTGAACACTGTACCCAAACCCACATGACTCAAACACTACAAAAACTCTCCTAAAAGCCAGAGGGGCACTGGGATGGACTGACAGAGAAGGTTGTGAAAGTGCTGTTATTGAGGGGTTTTGAGTTAAGATCTGCCCGAGCCAGCAAAGGCTGCAGCTCATTGTGCCTTGGGAGAGAAGAATGGATCAGGCAACTCCCAGAGATCCTGTCGAGTCTTTAAGCTTCTGGATCACAGAAACCAGGGCTGAACAGGACCTCTAGGATTCACCCAACCCATTCTTGGCCCCTAAGCTGCAAGTTCCAACACCACAGTGGTTTTGGATGGGTTTTTTTCACAATTCCACACTGTTTATTTCTAAGTTTACTGATGCCGTATCCGACATTAAGTTGAAGTTTTACAGAGAACTGTCCCAACAAATTCCAAGAACTTTTCCGCTAAGTGACAATAGCTAAATTAGAGACCATTGCTATGAAATCTTTCTCATCATTGATTGCACTTTAGCTTGTATTTATCAAAACTGCATTTTATGCGAAATTTTAATATTCTAGTCATTCAGTATCATGAGCTCTGTCTGGAGTCCTTCACCACAAGCTTTAGATTCAGCTATTCAGAATTACTTTAATTCCTTTCTTTTAATCATCTGCAAGCCTCAAGCATTAAGTATTCCACCTCCCTTTTTACCTGATATTTATAAGCTGAACAAAACAAAGGTCTGCAAAATTAATTTTGGGAGTCCATGCTACCAATTCTGCCCATGAACAGTGACCACTTGCATCCATCCTTCATCAGCAGGTCAAGAGAGGGGATTCTCTCCTTCTACTCTTCTCTCCTGAGACTTCACCTGGAGTACTGCATCCACCTTGGGGAGCCCCAACATAGGAAGGACAACCCAATCTAGTGGAAGGTGTCCCTGCCCATGGAATCAGAGGATCTTCAAGGACCTTCCCAACCAAAACCCTTCTGTTATCCTTTAATCTACACATAACTCTCGAGACTCTGACCATTAAATCAGGAACAGCTTAGATTCAGATATAAAAATCTACTGCCAATTAAGTCTGGCAAGACCATGTTGACAAAAATCTTGGTCCATCTGCTGTGAAAAAGTGTAGAAAGCACATGGTGCTTTGTACAACTACATTAAGATCACTGAAGTCCAAAGCTCCTCTTAGTAACCATCAAATGCAAAAGAATAAAAGAAGACTCAGAGTCTTCATAAAACCATAAATCAAATCTAGTAAAACACAGAATTTATGTTTTGGTCTCTGCAAATCTATTTTCAAACCTTTAAGAGAACACTTGAAACCAGGTAGGGAGTACATACCAGACTAAGACAGTAAGTAATGAGGGTTTCCTACTGCTCAATAACTACTGCTCATTTCTAGACTTCATAGGGGGATTTTTAAAAATAACTATATCCTGAGTCTTCTGCTTCAGAATTTTTCAAGTATTTTATTAGTAGCCATGACTTAAGTTTCATATGAAACCTAAAACAAGAAGAATTACTGATTTTTGGGGAGGAGAAGGAGAAAGGAAGTTAGGCACAGGAGACTGTTCAACCCACAGACTTTATTATAACTTTAAGAACGCTGGCTGAGAATAAACAGAACACACACAACTCAGTTACAAGGAAGACAGGAGATCCATGGGTTTTACTTTTCAGCATCCTATCCCGAACCATCACAACTTTGGTAAATGAAACTCCTCCAAGGTCATTTCCACAAGACAGAAACAAAAGGTACAGACCAGTTAAGGCCTTTCTTAAAAAAAATATTATTGTTATTATTACTTTTACCTGAATCTCACCTCTGGGGTTTCTAACTTCAAATAATGGTAAGTATATTCTCAAGAAAACAACAGACTGTGAAAACAATAATCTTCTGAGTTAGGTCTCTCAAATCCTACCTCACTGCAAAGAGCAATAATCCTCATGTTCATTAGAATTAAGTATGGATGTTAACTGCTACCTTCTGTCTTCTGCTACGCGATCAGCAAGAAGAGCAGCTATGATTATCAATAACTGTATCTAGAGACTAGACCAGTGAAGCCACATGTTATTGAACTGCAATTTTCCAAAAAATGCCATTTGCTAAAACACTGGCCATGTTTCCGCAAATTAAAAAAAAACCAAAAACCCATAAACAAGCACATAAACAATTTTTTTAAGAATGCGAAAACATCTCACAAGGTCAGAAAGGCAGAAAGAATGTTCTCGGAGTTCTTTTCAAAACCACTCTCTCACAAAAAATGAGTGACAGTCTTGCCTCTTCCAAAAAGATGCCATGTGGCAAAAGAGAACAAAATGATAAAAACAGCCTCCACAAGATTATTTTGTTAAATACCTATGATCTCATCTCTTTTAATAATAAACACTATAAAAAAAAATATTTGGAAAACACAGTGCTGAAACAACAACCTTATAAAAGTATCACAACTTGACTGGCCACTGTTTACTCAGGGGCAAACCTGGTATCATTATTTATGCACATTAATCAAACAGGAAAGAGAATCTTTTGAAAGAAGAGTTTTGAATTCCAAATCACAAACATGTGGCTCTCTATGGCTTTGTTTTCTTTTCAGTTGCCTGTAGCTGAAAGAACGTGCCACTTGCTTTGGCTGAACTGCGGTGCCATCACAGCTGCAGGCCTAGGACAACCCACCGAGGTGCTTTGGGATGTTCCAGCTCTCTCTGCTGCTTCCCTGCTGGAAAGAACCAACCCTGAGAGCTGGAAAAGGGAACATTTGCCTCGTGCCTCAACAGCATCAGTACAAACCCAGGTGCCTCAGCTTAAAGCACGCTCACACAGGTAGCAAGAGTCAAAAGCTCAGCTCATGAGTGGGAGCAGCACAGAACTGGCACAAGTGGCTGGAATTGCTGCAGGGGCAGCTGCCTCCAGCTAAAGGGCAAATCTGAGACCTTCACAGGCATTATCCCAACTCACTTTACAAAGTGGACCCAAATTTATCACTGGAAATTAATATTTCAGTTTTAGTCACTATAAAATACCTAGGGAAGAAACATTCCTCTGCAGCACTTTGAACACTTGCGTGGATTTCCAAACACAAACTGAATATTTATTACGGCAGAAAACATCCTTTTACTCTGTGTGTATGCCTCGTTATCTTATTTGTTTTGGAAATACCACTAAAAGCATTCATTCCAAACCTTGGGCTTTCTACCACTGCTGAAACCTGCTGATCATAAGAAACACACACTAATTAGCTTCCTATTTTGCAAAAGCAAGCAGCTCCTGAAAGGCATAAAATAAGAATAATTCAATAATTGCACTTCTAAGAAATGTGGAGTGAATCCCAAAGGCGATGCTCAGGCAGCAGCTCTTCCCTCCCTTAACAGGGAATTCCAACTTGTTCCTCAGCTGCAGCTGGGCACAACCCATGGCTCAGGCAGAGACTCCGGGCTAAGATACTTCACAAAAAGCAAATTCTGCCTGGCAGCCCACTGAACAAAATACACTGAAGAAAAAAAACTCTCACAGACTGAAGGTTCTAAGAACTTGCAGCATAAAAGAGAAAAACTCTAAATAGATTAAATTACCCAAAAGAAAATATGGGGGAAAATGTGGGTTTAAATCCGTTTTTAGGAAGGCAAAGTATCACCTATTTTTCTTTGAAATCCTCTTTCAAACATCCTATGTTCTTAAAAATATCAAACCTACTACTTCTCTCTTCACAAAATATAAAACAAGAAGAAAGAAAATGGAAATCCTCTTGTAAGCTCTTCTAGAATGTTTCGTATTAAACCTGGTTTAAAAATAGAATATACCAACAATATGGACCAGTAACAGCCCAGCCATCACACAAGCTTCATAAAACTACTATGTATTTTTCTAGGAAAATAGATTAATTGTGAAGAAACAGCTCTGCAGGAACAAAGCATGTGGCTTTCTTCTATTTTTATGCAATAGCAATTTGCATGTTTATGACAAGCAGTCTGTGTAATAGAACTAAAAAACACAGCTTTCCTAGTTTAACCTTTCTTAAAAAGTACAGTATGCCCATGCAACAATATTTCAAGAATTAAAATTCCATTACAGTTGAATTTATGACAAGATCACAACTTTGTCTTTTGAGTCTTGAGTATTTTGTTAGTCACACATTCAGCTTATTCTTACTGCCATTTAGGAATTAGATTTACAGTTCAGAGAACAATAGTCACAAAAAAGGACAAGCGTCTGCATTTCTTGGTCCAAAACAAAAAAACACATGTTAAATGTACAATTTAAACTGTGGAAGACTTCAACAACACAGTGGTCAAGCTAAAAGGTTTATTGGGCTCGAACTGGTGCAGTTACAACAAACCAAGAAACCAGAGTGCAATGTTTTTCAGATACACAAATAGCTAACAGCCATAAGCATCACTAATGGTGCTCTTACCTCTTGTTCTGTAACTATTTTGAATTTTTTTTTTTACTTAGACAAACTAAATGTACCAAATAAAGTCTCAATGCTTAACATCTGTTTCCAGCTCAGTTATTTCAGCAAAACTTCACACCAAATACTTCTTCTGCTTCCGAGAAATAAGACTGGGGAGAAAAGGATTTTTTTTTCTTTTTTTGCCTAACGTTCTTTTAGGCCTAAAATTTACAAAAGGGACAAAACCCAGCCCTGGTGTTTGTGTGATTAATTGAAATTTGTTTAATTAAAGATGAAAACTAAGAAATCAGACTGAGTGGCCAAGAGGACTTCACCTCAGAAAACCACAGAGTAGATAAAGAGAGTTAAATGGATACTGAGAGTGAGAGAAGGAAGGAGAAAGTGAGAGAGATGATAAGGCAGAGATTCTTCAGGGGTAAACCTAGAAGACAGAAAAGCATTCTAATACCAGAATGTGTCAAACAGAGTATGCAGGAGGAGTGGCCAGTGTCTTAGGGAGAAGGGTTCCTAAACCACGAGGAAGGGACACGCAGCCCTCTACAGAGTCTGCCAACACTCCAGACTCCTGGCATCACCATCCATGGCATCTGGCAAAAGGAGCTCAACAAAACCCACTTTCCAAATGCACAATCTTCCACAACTGAAGTCAGGGTTCCAGAAAGAAGAGCTGTCATCCCTTTTCATCCACAAGTATCTGAGAAATCCTCTGCCAGAATGTCTCTTCTTCCTTCCAGTTACTATTCCAGCAGTCCCAACCCGACACTCCAACATTTAAAAAAATATTTTCTATCTTGCTGAAGATCTATTCAAATGTCAGATAATGGATTTTCTGGGGTTTTAAATCCTAGGAAACACCATATGAACCACAGTAAAAGAACATGATAAGGACGTTATTCCTACCTCCTATTTTTTTTTCCCCTTGAATTTCTTTCTGAGTGATTGATTTTGTATGACCAGTAACATTCCTTTGTCTCTTTTTATCCACTGAGGTCTCCCATGGTCCAATGGGGTTTTGCACGCAACTACCCTGAATTTGTATCCAAAATTACGATGAGTTTGTTTTTTCTGCCTCTCAACTTCCCTCCACAACAGCTGCACACGAGCCCAGACCGCACTGTCACCAACTGCTGGTTCTGGCTGCAGGAGTGACAGCTCAGGGGAAATTCTGTGGTTACTCACTCTGACACCTTGAGCACAACATCAAGACAAAGCCAACAAAGATTTCAAACTCTGTTCAATGACTGCATTTTTTCATAGTATTCAATTTGCAGAAGATTGAAAACTGAGAATTGTAAACATTAGAGCCATGAAATCATGATCTATCTAGTCACTAGCAGATAAGCAATAACCAGCATGTTCTTGGCTCAATGAGCAGGGATTTAGCTGCCAAATCCCAATCAACACTAATTGGATTGTCCTTGACTTCAGAATATACCACAGACACCATAGGAGTAATTTATTTCAACAGACACATATAAATGGAACACAATTCCCAGAACACCAAGCAGAAGAAAATTAATCTCATCAATACTTACAATGCTATTGTTAGAAATAATTTTTTTCATTATATAAGCAAGGAGCCTGAAAGTCTCATGCTACTGCAAAGAGGAGTAAATGGAGAGATGAATCAAAGGAAAACCTCCTACTCACCAGTACATATTTGCAGGATACCACTTTCACTGACAGTTATCAAGGCTGAACTGTGAATCTGCTGTTACACATTTTACAAATGATTCCACAGTGACTGTGGTTCTCCTCTGTAAGTACCAGCAGGTGGGGAGGTTGTTGGTACTTTAAATTCATGTCAGAGAACTGCCACAGCAGTATAATTCTCCTCCTTGCTGCTATAAGACAAGACTGTTATATTTGGGAAGTTGGAGAAGTTAAATGTCAGTCTCATTGTCCCCCCACTGAAAAACATGATTGTGGTTATAGAAGGCCAGGGCTTACACAGTATTCAGGCTTGCATAACAAACTGTTTTCCACGAACAGGCTGCAGGAAAAGTGTCTTTTTGTTAGATAATCCACGAAGTTAATCCACGACAGAACAGGGGAGAGAGAGTTCCTTGAGTGTAATTTAGTCACAAAGATAGGAAATGCTGCTTCCCTCAACATAATCTGTGTCCTTGGATTTCAGAACAAATGAAGATAGCTTATAGAGAAAAAGGATCAGCCTTCATGAATGTTTTAGTTTAAAATGAAAGGATGAAAAAAAAGTATTTTTACTGTTGTTGCTGTTACAATGCCAAGACCGAGTAAGAGTCTCGAATCCAAGTTCTTTAGAAATATTCATTACAGACATTTCAGGGAAAGATTTACATGATCTGTATTGATTTTAAGATTTCTCAAAAATGATAACAAATCCATAAATCGAAATCAAAGTTATTTTTTTAGTCAATACCATGTACTAAAAGAAACTGCTTGAATACCTTTTATGAAGACATGCTACCAAAAAATACTGGGGGTCTTCCAAGCAGACTTTCGAGAGAGCTTTATCTCACAAAAAAACCCCAAAACAAAAAAACAAACAAACACCACCACAATCAAAACCACACAAACAAACAAAACCACACGCAATAGAAATATTTTCTCCTCACTCTGTTTCAGCACAGTATTGTGAAATCTGTTGTATTTGAAAAGTAAAGCACACGGTTTGGAGGAAGAGATAATTTCATTTACTGGAGCAACTGATTTGTTTACAAGGCTTTAGGGCTGCCATGCCCTACCCAGCCAGAGCCAACTCCAGTCATCTCCTAGCAATACACAGCCACACTTCTGCATTCTGCTCCACTTCCAGCACTACACTCGATGCTTCATTCTACTACAGCTACAAGAATTCTCCTGCCACAATAAGAAGGATTTCGTTTCTGTTGCTTTTTTAATCCCTTTGAGATTTCCCTAGATTCCATTTGAATCAAATTAAGCTGCAGCACAAATAAGAAAGCCACTAAAGTAACAGCTTTTTTCCCTTATTTTTCTACATTTTCTGTTTGGCAGAGATTGCATACCATGGCATCAAGAAATCATCCACTCCTTATACACACACCAGCTCAGTGGAACGCCCAGCTGCAAATAGACAGCAAACACACCAGAAAATTCTCATGATATTATATTCTTCACAGGCAAAATCTGCTCACAGGGGAAAAAAAATAAATAAAAGAATCAGACAACTCCATTTAGAAACTTCTCCCACTCCACCAACAATCGCTTGTCTTGTTTCAAAATCCTCCAAGATACGAAGCTATGTTACACAATAAAGGCTTTCCTGAAGAGGAGTTGATAAAAATCAGAACAGAAACAACTACAACAGAGCCTACACATGTTATACCAGCATTTATCAGTTGTGACAAAAGCCAAATAAAACTGCTATACTGTTGCAAGCCTTCTGTCCTACACATTGCAACTGCACACAAAAGCAAGAACAAACCATTCCCCTGTCTTCTTAGAGCGACCCAACCTCACAGAAAACATCTTGCTCCACCTCACAGGTTTTCTCCTTTAACTTCTGGGTACACAACAGCATCCTACAGGAAAGCTGCTATGGGTGCATGAGCAAATTAACCAAATCCAGTCTTTGGATCCTCTCTTCTTTATCCTTACCTGTCAGCTGCTGAGCTAAGAAAGACACAGAATGTTCTCTCTTTTACCTTTTCCAAGTATCACTATATGTAAATTCTAGGGAGAGATTTATGATTAGGGCTTATACCAGCAAAACCAAAACCAAACAAAACAACCAGGCATTTTCTCATGCCCTTCTGTGATCTTTGCAAACATCTGTGTTCTTCCTAAATCCCATCCACATTCCATTATTCAAGCATATTAAATGGGAATTTTTTGGTGAAGCACATCAAACACACTTCAAAATCCATGAAAAAATAGAATGGATAAACAGTAAGGCCTCCTGGGATTTCTTCTAGCTGTTAACCCAGAATGCCTACATGTGGTAGCACCTTTGTTCCTTTCAGAGACTTCTCTAAGTGCCTTTTGTAGCCAGTTATGTAACAGCTTTATATTGTGCTGATATGATGGGGGAAAATGTGATTATCTACCTTAGCCAAGGTTCAGATGAAGGCAAAATACACCAAGGTTGATTGCTTTACTCTGTGTGTCACTGAAATCCTTCATGCTTTCACAGCTGGAACAAAAACAGGAGTTCAGTAAAGCTGAGAGATTTACAAATCTGGTTTCTCCAACTCTGTCAGGACACTTAACGTGCACTTCTGACAGCAGCTACTGCTGCTGCAGTTCTGAGCAGTGGCTCAGAACGAGTTCTTAAAATACACAACAGCCATTAAAACTCTGATCTATCTAAGCTTAGTTTTATGGTGAAAGACACAGACTGAGCAACTTAAGTGGGAATACAGAGCAGTGTACCTGAAACACAGAAAAAGCTGGGTGAATCAGGTCATCCTTTCCAACACAAAGACTTCTCAGCTCCTGAGTGCCTGCAATTCTACTGACACTTGTCAACAGCAAAGCTCATTCTCCACTCAGGCAGAGCCTCTGTGCATCTTGCCAAGCATGAATAAACTGCCTCTTAGGCAAATTATCCAAAGGCTCCCGGTAGTTTCCTTGGAGCATGCAGGAGACTAAAGCACCTCACTAACATCTTTGTGCCCAAGGCTCTAGGACCATTTAAGCTGATATAAATTCAGAGTGCATTGATCTGTGTTCCGGCATGCTCCTGACTCTCCTTTTATGCCAATACTGGCATTCATCTGACATCCTGGTGAGCCAACACTGTTGGAAAAATCGGCAGAAAAGTAACCCAGGGACAAAATAATACAGCAACACAGGTAAAACACCCAGCAAGAAAGGTCTTTTGGACAGGTCAGCATCCTAAAGTGAGCTGGAAACCAAAGGAAGGACTGCTGTAACATCAATTTGCACAGGCCTAGACTAGAACAGGAACAGACTTTCATATGTTTGACTCCCAAAGGACACACTCCGTGGTTTATTCGAGGACAATAAACCTGTTCACTTCCCCTGAAGACTATGCTGGATAAAAACTTCTAGCATCAGTAACAAAGTTGTTCCAAAACAAGAAAAATCTACAAATCTGCTCCTAAACTGCACAAATACTGCATTTTAGACATTTATAGCCAAAGTTTTTGAGTAAAGCCAGATAACCTGCCCAGGAAATCAGCACCTTTACCACATTTTCACGGGTACTGCAGATATTGGCACATGTAAACACATCCATATAAGCAGTGAGAGCAGAGGAGAGCCAGCAGACACAGTGGGGCTTTTCTGGGAGAGCAGTCACTACTATAAACACCCTCCCGTATAAACCACAAGCATTTATCATCCAAACGCTGCTGACACACAGGTTGGGGGGAAGGGCACAGCATTTTTGTTTGCTTGTTTACACAAAGCTATTCCACAGATTATGCCTGGGGAAAAAAAAAAGAATCACTACAAAATGTAATTACACTCAACACTAAAATCAAGCACATTAAAACCAAGCCAGGAGGTAGCTGCAAATGAAAAAAAAATAGGACAGAAAAAAAAGGAACATACTTAAAAATATAAAAGCTTCAAGGGTAGCTAGTCTATAATCCTAGAAATGTTTGTCTCTGCTTTTCACATAGAAGGAAGCATAATAAATGCATCAAGAAACTACCGCTTTATAAGAAAAATAAAGGTCAGTACTCCATGTATTATGGGATTGCATGTGGGGGTAAAGGAATTTGGAAAACAATGCATGCGTAGTCTTCAACAGAATGTTGTTCCTTCAAGCATTTTTATTATGAAGCATTAAAGTAGCAACAAGTAATTTAAATAATAAAGTCTAAACAGTTACTTTCTGGGCATGACCTTTTCAAATTAAGGTTCTGGAGTTATTTCTGAATCTGCTCAATTTCATCCATGCAAGCAATTCTGCTAAACTTCATGAGGCAATTTATGCATGGGAAGTTAAACACATAGTTAAATGCTACAGATAAAGACATTTTACAGATATAAAGCTTTCCAATGCAATCTGTAATTTCATTTCACGCACTCCATCAGATTGATCATACCCAAGAAGTAAGGAGCCCACTTACTTTGTCCTCTTAAAAGCACATCTGGGTTTTTTAGTTGCTTCTTTGTTTTGATTTGGGTTCTCCCTACTGTGTTAGGGAAAATGTTCCAAACAGGAGAGAGGCAAAAGGGAAGGTCTTTCTTTTTAACATACAATACTCCCCATTTCACATGTCTTAATTAATTAAAAAAGACCTATTATCAAATGGGGTGGGAGGGGAAACCAGGCTGTAATTAACGGAATAGTAATTGCAGAATAGTAAAATACAAGAGACCCTCAGCAGAACTTCGTAAGACACGGCACCTTTAAACACACAGACATAATGATTTCTCCAAAAACTCTATTTCTTTTCAAAAAATCCCACAGTCTGAGTTTATAAGCTGCACTTTTATAACGAACAGATACAGACTACAAGCATTTGCTACTTCAAAGAATTACTCCGAGTAACAAACTTGAGTGTTGTTTGGTTTATGAATAGTCAAATAAAGTAGGGAACATTCGACTGTTTAAAATACTGTTTATTAACAACATACATTCAAAGGATCGTTCTGAAATACCCAGCACTAACACATACCAATTGACAATCACTTCATTTTCCAATCAGTTTAAACACCGATTTGAGATCCCCGCAACAACAAAGCTGGTATCATAACGGAGAGTTACGTAACACAAACCACTCTCTCTTTGCCCACAAAATGACAGCAGATAACACCACTTCCCTTTCCCCCGAGCAGACAGAACGTATCCCGAGGCTTTAGGAAAAGCAGCCATTCCCGCAGAGCCTCCCGGGTGCCACGGCGCTTCCCCGGGGGATACGCGGCACCGTTCAGCAGGCGATGGGCGCGCAGCGAGACGGGGCAATCCCCGCAGCCGGCCGAGCCCCCTCGGCAGCCTTTGTTCTCCCGGGAGGCGCGGCTGTCGCGCCCCAGCCGGCGGGACACAGGTGGGGGGACCGGCCCTGCCCAGCGGCTCCGGCCACGGGGCGAGGGCCGGGCCCGGCCGCGGGCCCCGTTTGAACCTGCCCGCGCTTTCGGGAAGGAACCGCAGCCGCTCCCAGCGGGCGGGGCGGGCCGGGGCTGCCCCGGGCGGTGAAGGAACCCCTCCGCTTCTCCCCTCGGGAAAGGGGCATTAACCCTTGGCTCGCCCCGCTGCCCTCACCCCCTCCTCCCCCGGCCGGACGCGCGCCCCGTGTACGCCGCAGTCTCCTCCTCCCGCGGCCCGGCCGGAGGCGGGCGGGGGCCGGGGCCGGGCAGGAGCGCGGGGAGCGGCCAGGCACGGCGGGGCAGCGCTGCGCGCAGCCACACCTACCTGTCTTCTCGTGGTCATAGCCCACCACGATGAAGTAGTCGGCCAGCCTGGCCATGGCTGCGCGGGGCGCGCCTCGGCCTCAGCACCCTCAGCGGCTGCGGCGGC
>VZRV01007601.1:163-14557 GCA_013398115.1 Falcunculus frontatus
GGGGGGGGGGAGGGGTAAAGAAAAAAGAACACTAAACACACATATACAGAATATGTGCTCTAATATCTAAGACTCATTGTTCCAAGACAGAATGTCCACAGCCTGAAATCTGGATTACCTTGCCTCAATGCTTATATTCATTTAGTGCCTTGTTTCTAAAAACAAACCCAAGGGCAAAAATCTACATTAAGTCCAAGATGCAGCAGTTATTATTCTCAGCAAAGGAGGAAATATATTTTCAGCAAAACTAATGAGGTGATACCAGTAAAACACTAGTTTCAAAAGCATTTTATGTGCTTGCAAACATTCTGTTCTTGCATTCAACTAATGTTAATCGGTATGAAAGTCACATGGAATCTCAGAAAAGAGCAAGAAGAATGATACAGTTACCTAAGAAATGTTTTTCCATCTGAAGTCACTACAGTTACTGTGAAGCTGGAAGGGTTTACACAGTAACTAAACAGTGAGAAAGCAGCTAGAGAGAACTGTGTGCTTCTAACTTGAAACTGAGATGGCAATGTTTATATCAAGTTTCAAACTAATTAGGTTTTCAAAGTCTGTTAAGGAAAGAATCTTTGCTTGGAATTTTCTGATTAAATCTGAATTAGTATCAGTGAAATCCATCTGTCAGTCTTTGAGAGAAATATAAGAACAAACAGATGAAAAAAGCTACTCTGATAGCCAAGAGGGGGAGAAAAGCAGCATCTTAGTTTTCTTTTAAAAACCCATCAAAACAGTAAGTAAATCTTTTATCTGGAGAGAAATAATTTTGTCTCTTGCTTCTCTGAAGTCAGCAGTTGCTAATGTGTTTCTGTCTCCCTGTCAGGTAAGTAAATACATGAGAACAGGAACTTACAAGAAGGGGACATATCCGTCAGAATAATTATATTTGTTTCAACAACGTTCTAGCAAATCAACTACTTTCTGTAACCAAAGGAAAAGCAAGTAATTTGGTAACACATATTAATATAGCCAGTACAGAGTGACTTAAAATGTATTTACAAAAGCCCAATGTACTTGCTTTATAGATTGACATGAACTGAATTATGTGACAATATGTTTAATTAGTTTTGCCCACCCCTATTTTTAGTACTGCTAGGTGAACAGTAGCAGGACAGCGTTATCTATTCTACACCTTGGGATAAAGGTGAAAAGTAGATGACTTTTAATCTGCCAAGTTTATGGCCTGATCATCTTTGTTTCTGAATAGAGTGAAGAGCTCAAAAACACAAGACTAAACTCTCCAGCTGCAGTTGTATTGTGTTTTTATGACCATCAAAAGGCCTCACTATGCATGTCTCATGAAGATCCCTCAAAATGGTACTTGCTCTGCAACTTCAGAATATGAGCCCAGGTTTTGAATCTGAGTATTCACATGTAAATAATCTCCCCAGATTTCACACAGGAGTACAGGACCTCTCAGAAAAACTGTGCAATCTTGCAGCGAAGAGACAACACACATAAATATGAAATAAAAATCACCTTCCTAATGTTGTTTTACTAGACATGCTTTTAGTAAAACACTGGTAGTGGATATATAGCTGTGCCTAGTATTTAATATTCCTTCTGAAAGGCAGAGTTAGAGGAAGCTAAACTGAAGAAAGTTTGTCATTGCCACCATGCACATCTTTTATTCTAACTCAAAAGAACCCCCCTGTAATTGATCCAAAGATGACTGGATGGTCTGAAATCTTTGCTGGGAAGCTTCTTCTATTTAAATTGAAAACATTTATGAATCTCCTCCTCCAATTCTTGAACACAGAAGGAGAGATTGCCTTTAGAAATGTGGATGGATTACTGCTCTGCTGGCAGTACATAATGTTGTAGTTTCTTCTCAATAGTCTCTGCTATTTATATACTAAATAAAAAAGGGAATCTTGAATTACATAATTTATTACAAGACCTAAAGTTTCTAGTTTTCTTTATGCTATAGTTAAGCACTTTGTAGTACTTCTTCTTTCTGAGACACAATCTGTTAAATTTCGCTATCCTTAAAATTGCTTGCCCTTGTCTCTGAAAAGCAAATAGCTTCAATATGAGTTTTCATTACAACAGTATTCTTTCCCTGCCATTTTTCCCCAAAATAGGACCAAGTATGCCAGTAGACAGGTTTGCCACTTTCCAATTTTGCTTTACTTAATTAATAAAAAAATTCTCAAACTTTGGGATCCAAGTTGACCTAAGCCTCCTTTTACAGTTAACCCTCCTTTTACTTTAAATGCCTCCTTCCCTCTCAACTCACACTCATCCTCCTGTTTGCACTACAACTCACAGAAAGTTGGATGAGCAATTCCCACAACTCCCAAGACTTCACTTGAAGCTGCATATCCCAGCTTCTCCCTACAACTCCCACAGCTGCCCAGCTAGTTCCCCTTTAAAAACCATACTCCAAAGCCCCTGCTCTCCTTCTATTGATGAAATTTTAATTACCCCTCCTCTACAGAAACCCACTAAGAAATCTCTCCTTCGCTGTTAGCACACCCCCTCACAGCCTGTTGCCAATCCCGGTTTGTCAGAGCCAGTGAGCCTAAGAATAGCCCTTCTCATGGCACCAGAGCAGCTATTGCCTAACATTCAAATAGCTCCTCTGAATTTGTCCCTGTGCAAGGGATGGCATGACAGAGAAGGCTTCAACCCCCATCCCAAGGCTAATGCTAAGTTTATAAACGAGCTTTCAGGGCAGGTAGAGTTTTCAGACGTGCCTACCCCCTAACTTCAGCTGCCAAAGGTCTAGCGACACTGGGAAGAAGGGTGGGGTGTTCCACATCCCAGGTAAAATGTGAAGATCAGTGTTTTCAGGAGAGTTTAGATTACTAGACCTAAGTATTTTGGAAAATTTTCAAATAAGCTTGTTCTTAACAGGATACCATACCAGTAAATTTTGAGAGAAGTCCTGTAGTTGTCTTTCTATTGTATCTTGTCACATGAGAATCATATGGTACGGGTACTAAATGACAGCCAGAAACAGCTTACTATAAAACAATCCCAGGCGTTGTTTTGCCACTGCAACCTGAAAGGCCCTGGAGGGGCCCAGTGCATTCTGATGCAATGCATCAGGCTGCCAGCATTAGACTGAAAGCAACAACATGTAATATCCTTTATTACAGCAGACCAGCACAAGTTACGATTTCAGAATTCTGCAATTTTTAAATTGTTTACTTACTTTCGTCACTTCCTCAGCCCATATCTAGTCAGCATTAAGAGTGGGGAGGAAAAAATAAAAACATACAAACTTAGACATCAGTGGTACTCTATCACAGTATGTAATCACACTTTGGCTTTTAACTACTTTTCTGTCCTCAGAACTTTACAGGGATTTCAGGAGTGCTACAAGTCAGATGCCCAAAGCCCTTTATATACAATGAATCTATAATGAATATGGACAGCACTACATCTATCAAACAAGTTAGATACTGAAGAGAGAGTGACTTGTAGAACTCATATATTACAAGAATCTACTTAAAACAACCTATTACAACACAAGACATAACTACTTAAAAAATGATATGAATCAGACAAACTAAATTACCTTAGGAGGACCTTACGTTACCTTAATGTGTTATAACAATGGAAAACTATGGAAAGCTATTCTCATTTTTACACTGAAACAGATGAATGCTTTCTCTTGCTAATTTCATTATCAGTTTTCTATTTCACAAGCACTTTTACCGAAACCTAAATTCAATTAAAAATGCTACAGAGGTATCTCAACTTGAGTATTAGAGTAGTAGCAAGCAGCACAGCAAAATCATAGAACTGCAAGGGATTTAGTCTAAAAGTTAATTACTTCAGCTCGCTCTTCTAATTCCCTCTTGCAATGTGGTTCTTCTTTAACCTTCATCTTCTGCCATTTTAAGATGATGACACAATCAGGAGTAGGAAGAAATGTGTAAAAAAGTTGCAGGAGCAAACCGTAACAAACAAGTTTATTTGCTTCTTTTTTTATCTGATCACAGCTGAGAAACGTGGAACACTAAATTGAGATGAGGCCCAATATGCTGGGCAGATCCAAAGCCCAACCAGAACAGGCTGGATAGCACAGCCTATGCTGTACATAACCAACTGATCCCTTTCTCTTCCACTTTCACAACTATGGTGCTAAAAACCAGCTGCACTAAGGAGTCCTTGCAACAAATTTAGGATATATTGTACTCTAAGTTAAGCCATTAACTTCTGTGACATTATTCAGTTGCAGTTCTTTGTAACAGATTGCTTGAAGGGAATAATTTCTACGTATTCCTGGCTGTTTCACGCAATTCACTTGTACTCATATTAAAAAGATAGGAAAACTAAATAATTCCTTTCCTCCAATAGCTGAAAATAATTTCAGAAGTGCAAAAATACCCTTTTGTATCCTAAGTTTACATTCATAGAATCACAGAAATTAGAATATAAAACGGTATATTTCAAATTATCAGAAATAATCTGATAAAAACAACATCCAATGCTGTACTGACATAAGTGTATTTAGTGCATTATACCAATCCATTTTAGAATGGAAAACATCTGAAACAAGACCAAAATGAGCTGGATAGCAAGAGGAAACATTTGACAGGAAAATGAATGAACACAGGAGGCCAACAAACCTTTAGCCATTTTACATGCAGCAAGTTGAGCATGTAAGAGACATTTACCATAATGTTATTCTCTTCAGGCTGAGAGGTGTTTAGTTGCTTAAATGTATAGACAAAAAACAAAAGCAAGTTACAACACTGTGAATATAGCAGGTAAATAGATTATCGGCACAAAGCACTGCAAGTTTAAGCTAACCAAGACTGAAGTGAATATAGATAAATAAAATAGTTTACATTTTGATTTTAAACACTGATCTAAGCTGTTGCAGTTGTACAGTAAGCATGGGACAAGTAATTTTCAAATATTATTTTTCCCAGTTATGAAAGTATGTAATCACACATAGATAAAATGTATCACTTTAACCTGTCAAAGAAAATAGTAAAACATAAACATTTGCATCATAACTCAATACACTTCACTAACCTATCAGTCCAGCCCTGTTTGTTAGGTTTCTTCCTTTATAAATCAGGGAGCCAGCAGAATATGACCCATTTGCATCACACCTACATCCAGATTAGTCCTCACTTCTATATTGCAGAGGATAAAGTAGAGCTGCAATTTTTCAATTTCTGCTGGAATTCTACATTCTGATACTTCTTAAACATGCATGTTACTGTCAAAATGTAATTAAAATTAAAGTGTAGGCAAAATGGTGAAGAGATTTAGAGTTTCACGCTCTTCCAGCACTAAATAATTATATGTGCATAAAACTGCACACCTGCTGTACGAATACACAGGATTGAGTAGTAGCAGCAGTAATTGGCACCAAGCTCTGGATGATTGCACTGGTGATGGAACTAAAACTTAAGTATAATATACATATATTATATTAATAATAGGCTCAAGGGGAACAATTCCTCCTGGTCTTTTCACTGCTTTAGAAAGTAAGGTACATACCTGCTACCACACCACAAAGGAAGCTAATAATAAAAACACTTTTTTTTTTTAACTTAACTCTGAACAAAGTCAAGCAAAGGAATAGTTCACTCTCCAATGCTCCTCTATCTACTGCTTCTAAATCACACCACTTGCTGATCAAAACCCTTCTCTGTTCTCCACTGTTAGTCTTACAAATTAAGAAAGCTTGACAAAGAGAAGTAACTCTTTTTGCATAGAATTTACATAAGGGAAAATGCATGCGTAGACTCAAAAATACAGACAGTTTAAACATACAGAGGCGGTGTGCATGACATGGAGTGAGACACAAGAGCAGATCTCTCAAGTAGAGATTATGCTGGTTTTCAGATGGATCACGATCCCAAAGATGCAACACACTTTATCTCCAAAGGTCAAGATGATGCCTCTGAGATCTTCCAGGACAAACGTCCATTCGGAAAAGCCAGCAAAATCTGACAGTCCTTCTTCTGCCTCTCCATCATGTACACTGTCCCTGTGTATTTAAATTGTCTGGATTTCTTTATTTGCATGACCCCTACTGCATTAACCCTTATAGGAAAAATCACTTCATTGTCCATCATTAACTGCTGCAATTCCAGGAATGCAGTCAAAAAGATAGCTATGAAAATACTGTAAATATATCCTGAAGAAACTACATACAGTCAACAGTCTATTCCTTCATTTAGAGCATTTTAAGATTTTAAAGAGCAGTAACATTTTTTTCCAATTTAATCTCCTTGAACAAGCGTTTTCTGAGGGAACCAGAATGGTTAAGTGATGTGAATTAAAGAGTCTCCCCTCTGTTTGGCGGTGTGAAATAGCAAGCAATACATAAAGAGAAACCACAAATAGTTTCGACATAGAGAAGTATAGATAGGTTCATCAGTTGAAAGCAATTATACATACGCTTCAACATTTCCAGAGATTCAAGTATTTGTATGCACACCCATATTGGCAGGCTGTAGCAAGTAATTTTTGGCAGTATAGGCTCATCTAGTATAGAGCAAGAAGAGAATAAGTAAGTTCAACTTGATGGAATATTTAAAAGTAGAAGACTAACACCTTGATCAGTAACTCGCTTCTGTTTCCTTGTGTTCCACTAAGGCATTTCTTACAAAAGTATCTAGAAAAACAACCAGGGTAAGAGGCTAGGACTGGAAACACAACCAAGCAGTCAAGTTGATAAAAATCTATCAGTAAGTCTGAAAGTTATGAAAAAACTAAAAAAAACCCTCTACTTACGGCAGCTCGAGCTTCTGCAACTTTTGCCTTCTTCAGTCTGGTTTTTGCAGCATCCAAATCCAGTCTTTTATTTTGTAACAGTTTACGTTCTTTCTGAAAGTGAGTTAGGTTAGTTTGTGAGAATGGGTACACATACTCACAAGCAAAAGACTGTCTACTTGGAAACGTTTTTAACGCAGTATCATATAAAAAAAAGTTCTTCAGTTTAAAAGAGAGAGAGAATTAGATCCTAATTATTCTCACACAGTTTATACTCAATATGCATACTTCTAATAGAACAATAGCTACCAAACAAATGTTTTCATCATTAGTTTGTTTTTACCTTGGCAAAAGAACAGACAATACACCAAAGGCACAAATTTCACTTGAATCTTTCTATATTACCCTGAGGAAAGTAATTATGTACCATTATCTACTACTACATTTTGAAGACTGACAGTTGCAATTGGTGTAAAATACTGAAGAATGTACAATTGAACTTACAGTAATAGTCTTGTAGTCTCCTTCAATAAAGTTCCTTAGGGGAGTGAGAAAGTTGATAGCAGAAGTTTGAATTAGTTCTCTGTCTGCTGTCCCAATTCGCTTTTGTGTTTCTCCACATTTAATGAGTGCATTTCCTGCAAAGGAAAAATATGCTAACCATATGGTTCAGGCAGAAAGTTAACAAAACAGGTTGCTACAGCTAGGAAAGTTTACGCCAGCAGTTTGAAAGATAATCCAATGCCATGACAAGGGACTTCAAAAGAAAAAAAAATGTACAAAAAAAACCCCAAAACAAACCAAACACCAAAAAACCCCAACATAAAAACAAGGAAAAACCTCACACCAAAATAAACAACGATATAAACACCAAGCCAAACCATTTTATTATGAACAATCACAGTTCAAGGCAAGATTTCAATGAGACCACATTGTAGAAATGGCACTAATTATGGCAACTCCATACTGTACACCTATTTCAGAACTACATATCATACCTACTTATTTTAATCCAACAACCTCCTCTCCTATACAAAATTCTTAAGACAGAAGTAGTTGGTAGCAAGGAAAAAGCTTATTTAGAAACTGGAAAATAATGTGTTTTTCCTCACCCTCATCTACTCAAACTTCTAAATATGCATTGGTCCATCAACCAAGCAATATTTTGAAATTTAGTTGGCAAGTTAAGTATTGAAACTGAAGTTAGTGTATCAAAAGGAATTTCAACAGGCTGACACTGCTTAGTTAGAAAGGACACTAAGTGTTCAGAGAACTAAGATTTTATGACACCACATGAAACCCTAACAGTGTACCTATCTTTATGCTAACAGTTTATGTTATTTGCCGGAATTCAAAAAATTCTGCAACTTAAGGGACAGTGTGCCTGTAAGTACAACTCTATTTGATGTTAAAAATCAATACTTGAGGCTGATGAACAGAAAGAAGGCCACAGATACATAAAATCATGTGGAAGAGGAACAAAGCTTGCCATTACTGATTTTGTATCCATAAGAATTCTATAAAACACTTATTTAATTGGATCTTCCTTTATTGAAAAGGAACATTATTTACAGATATAAGGAATTCATTCTTCACAGAACAGTTTTCCCTCCCACTGTAATTTTGAAGAAAGAACTGAAGACAGTGAACTATCAGATTTTGCATACTATAATATATACAGACACCTGCATTTTTCAGTTAAATTAACAGCTGAAGTTATCAGCAACTTTAAGAGCTGTAAAGAACACTAGAATTATACTTTTTAATTAACAGCACTGTAAAAATATTAGAGGTGATATCCCCATCCTGTCATAGGTATATAAATTTACTAGAGAAGGAATAAAATTGAGACAGTGTTCCAAGCTATTATCCTTATCAAAATATTCTATATTAAGGAAAACAGGAATACTGTAGAGTTAGAGAGGTTTCTTACTATAGAAGTTAATTTCAGGTAACATTTTCACTCCAAACAACAAATAAAATCAATAAATACTATCAAATGTGCAGATGTGTTCCTTTAAGAAGGAAACTAAATTCCAAAATTAGTTGTTCTGGTAAGATAATTATCCATCCAAAAAGATGGATATCATTCCAACCACAGGTTCTGTTTCTAGACTTGGACAGAAACCTCATCATCAATCTCCTAATGCTCAGTTTTACAGCAAGTCAGTTCAAACTGATACAAATGTCATTAAACTGTTTTATCCAGAGGAGGACAAGAAATATAATTATATATTGTTTAAAAAGCCTATATCTGTGTTTTACTTCTTACCATAGGCTGTTCCTGGGCCAAATTCATTCCCAGCATCAATCATATACTGGCCTAGTAACTCTGGATTATTCATGCGACTTGGTGCTTTGCGGTCCAGCTTCTCATAGACAAATTCTTCTATTCTGGCATCTAAAAAATGTTTATTTGAAATAATTACTGTCATTCAAAGCACAAGTTAGAAAAGGAAACAAACAAACAAAGAATTTCAAAATCCAGCCATTAAACTCAACATTAAGTGAACAACGTTAAACTGAAGATCCTGTTGTTGGAAACTGACTGTATTACATGTTTGCCATGCCATGTTCAAGTGTTTGAGCCATCTGGGAAAGTGAATTATACTTTTCTTCCCCTTTACCATAGTTATACAGCTTTTCAGAATTTTATCAGAAGTCTTCACAGTAAGAGCAATAAGAGAACACTCTCCTTAGAAAAACCAAACAATCTTTTGTTCTGCCTCCAGAAAAAAAATAATCAAAATTGTAGAATTAGCAGTGTAGGAATTAAGTTTGACTACGGTAAGTTCCCTATTAAGATATTGTGAAAGTTTTGATAGCCCCAGAAATTACACCCTCTTTCCCAAGCCCCATGCTCCCTTGAAACACTCTGAAAGAAACCATTAAAAGATATTAGAAAATGTTTCATTTCATATTCCCATATTTTCTTCGTTTGAGCAACGACATTATCAAAAAAACTTGTTGAGACTATGTGAGCATTAACACCCATCTATCATAATACTAAGCCACAGCAAGCTGCTTAGGTGGAAAGGCCTCACACACCTAAACAGGGACTCTGTAATCGAAAAAGCAAATTCCTCAGAGAATATCCAATTTCTCTGACCAACTGCTTTCATTTCCCATCTAGCTGGCTTTATTTATACAGTCAGTATGAACTAGTTTCAGCCTGCAATAGTACAGTCAACCACAAAGAAGCTTTCCAGTGAACAAACCTGCCACTTTAACACTACTTGTTAATTAGACAACTTTCAACAGCAATGGATTAAATAACTACTCTCTCGTGAAGGTCACAAAAATTAATCTAAGACAGACAATTACAGGTACCAGCACATTCCCTGGCAACAAGGGGGAAACAAAAAGAAGCAAAAGTTATTTGTTTTCTTTACTCAAGCCGTAATAATTATGTTTTACTAAATCACAAAAGAACTGAAAAGTAATCTGAAATTATTGGACTATTATATGGGTCTGATCTATAGGTACAATTATAAATGGGATTGAAAGTGATTTTTCCTCCCCCAGACAGGGTCACTCCATTAAAAACCACCAAAAGCAGCTCTCTGCAGCATGTTATCCTACTCCCAAGTACGCCACCAAACAGCTGAAGTTACACTCACAAGACCACTGCTCAATGCTGAGTATTTCTCACCATCAGAAAACGAACTGGTGAGCAAAACTGAGATACTGCCATGTATTATCCTTCCACTGAAACTTCTTTATACACTTCCACTAGCCTCCAGTTAGTACTTCAATATTCTAAGCTTACAAGTTTCTGAAAAAGTCTAATAGATATTACAAATACTGAATTGAATGAAAAAGACAACTATTCCCTCTGGCCTAGACAGAAATGGAAATTTGAGCTAGAATATTCTGCAAGTACTACTGCATCCTTCCCACAGGATTAGTTGGTTTATTTTTGAAATACTGTTTTTATGGAACTAAAAGATGAAACACACTTCCTAAGTAATACTTTAAACATCTGTAATAAAGAATTTATCTACTTGGCATTAGAGAAGTGTTAGCAGTGTATGATTTACCTTTACTAATAAATCCTAGCTCAGTACGTCACTATAAGGAGAATATTTATGTTTTCAGTGCAGACGTTGTAGCAGTGTTATAATTTTATCATTTGAGCAAACCTAAAGGAGGTTTAGATTTTTTCAGCAAAGTAGTTCACCTACTGACTAGATACCAGCTCTTGACTTAAAATCTAGATCTATACACTAAGCAAATTCCTACAGCTCTGAACTCTAGCACAACTGGAGGAGGAGTCTGAAACTGATCTCCTCAACATCACTACTCATAGCAGCAATTTCGGAAAGAAATAAAATTAACACATTATAAAACTTCATTTCTTCTGCCCATGTTTTTTTCTGTTACTGCTACAGTAAGAGACTCAACAGTGATGAAATCATATTTGACACTTTTTGTATTGCTTAAGTAGGGTGTTAATTCTTTAGTGATGGAATTGTTAAAGACAGGTATTTTAGTTCATCTTGCCTGCTTCAAGCTGATTTGAATCGTGCAGAGAGTTTAAGTAATGAAATAGTAATGAAGTTTCTTGAGCCACTGTATCTACCCCACGAAAAATTTCAGAGTACTTACAGCTACCCAAGACATCTGGAATTAGAGTGGGAAATTCAATTAAATAGTAAACAATTCAAAAAAATCCATCAACCTGAGACTGAGCAGAGTATGGAACCAATACAACAGTTTAAAAAGCTCTGTATAAAGTTTTCCCCATTTGAAAGGTTAAGGAAGTACCAGCAATGGTAGTGTCTCCAATTCTTACCAGCTCTTCAAAATGTGCTTTCCATTACTGCAGCCTTCAAATTTTAAAGCTGCTATATTTTATCATAACTTATGCAATAGTTATTGCAGTAGATATTTCCACTGGCATATCTATTAATTCAAAAGTTGAAACAAAAACCTGAAGAGCTCCTTACTTGGATTTGGCTGCAATAATACTTCTGTTTGCTTCATTATTTTTTCTGTCCACAATTTAGTGCATTCTGCTTTGCTGAGAAGGTTCTCCAGATGAGCATCCAGTTCAGTCTTCTCCGCTTGACCAAGCTTTTCTTCTGTGAACTGCAAGTTAGGTTAAAAATACTCAGTTCGTAGAAATAATTTTCCAGGACAAATTTAAAACTATCACTTATTTAAGTCTGAAGACGATGTTTTAAAAGATATAACCATTATCCAGCCATCAACAACAATCTAAGGACAAATTTGAAATTTATTAAGTTCACCAACACATCCATACTACGAGGTAAAAAAAGGGGCAGGAGGACGTTAATCAGACCAAGATGAGAAAGGTAATTTATAACATTATGAAGAAATCCTCTGCTCAGCTTGGTACTGAGAATTCTCACGTGAAGCATTTTGTCCAATTTTGCAGTGTGTTTTAAAACATAAATCAAAATGAAAGAAAGTCCAGAGACAATAAAGAAAATTAAAAGATTACTTCTATCTTGTATATTTAGTAATTGTTTATCAATTCTCCCAGTGTAAAACCTGAAGACAAAACAGATTCCCACTGTAGCTACCTTGAATATATTGAAAAAAATGTCCTGTCCATAGGAAACAGGGCAAAAATAGAGAGTTTAAACTTCAGTAAGATGATTTAAAATATAATTAGACATTAGAGAAAGCTTCTAAAGACAAGGATTAAAAGCTAAAACAAACCTTCTTGGGAAATTGTGAAATACATATCTTTGGGGGTGGGGAGTCTTTTACTTTTTAGAATAGGACAAACCAGTGTTTGATAAACTGTTTACATTTAACTGATCCTGTTATGCCCTATAGAAACAGTAAGATGACCTCTGCTGTTCTCATCCAAACTGTGATTTCAGTGACCATGAAGTACCATATAACTTCATTTAGCTTAATAAATCCATCATACAATTCATTTCACTTGATACAAAATTTACACCAAGTCTTACTAATCCACAAGCAGTTTGTTCTTCAATCCCAGACAGGGAGAAGCTACACGTTTCACATCAGGGAACCAAGCAAAGCAGGAAGTGAGGGCTTTGCCTGCCTCTCTTCAGAGCAGTAGTTCCTCCTAACAATGATGATCTCATCCCTTGACAGCCCGTTGTTCAAAGTCAGGCATTTTCAGGAGAATCTGGCTTATGATTAAGTCTCTAACAAATTTACCAATTAGGAACTTAAAACGACCGGAAACATCCTGACTATCCAACTTCATTCTTAACAAGTTCTTTGATGGCCAGTAGTAAACAGAATACAGTAGAAGTAAATTGCACTGTCCAAGTTTGTTTTAATTTCCATCACATGCAGATTAACCAACTTTGATAGCATGCACATCTTGATAAATGCTACTGGCATTTGCAGTTCTACATAAAAGCAAACTGTATTCATGAGAAAGTTCAGCTGACATATAGGGAAGAAGGGAATTTATTAATGAATGTACTACTACTACTACTGTTCAAAAGGCTTTCAAAACTATGCCAGGTGTTCCCAAAAACTTTGTACAGATTCACTACAATACTGGAAATTCACTACAATTCCGAAATAATTCTGGAATTATTTTTTACTAATTACATACAAGAGTATTTGTATATAAAATTATTAATATTTCCACAGATCTTCTCAGCAGTGTGAAGATTGCTCAGTGAAGACCCTAATTTCACATATGGACTTAAATTAAATCACAAGGTCCCATCACAAGATCTTACAATGAAGGGTGAAACTGCATCTCCTTTTTTTTTCCCCTTGTCCAACAAGAAAAAAGTGGAAGCTGGAAAGGAAGAGTCGGTCTGGGAAGCAGGTAGACCTGGAAGAAGCCAGGAGTAGTGGGGGAAGCATGGAAATACCTCCATCACAAAGAGAAGCCACAATGACTACTTTAAGTTCATTTAAATTTGAACGGCAATGCTTTTTGACGAGTTTGCATTTTCAGAGCTCTGCTGTGCTGGTGATCACTGGTTCTGCTTGAATATTGAGATTTAGGGCAATACATCAGACTTATCAGACCAGATAACAACGCTAATCATGTTCCAAACCTGACTGTGACCCAGCGAGAACTCGTAAGAAACCAAAGTGGATTACTATACACTGCTTGGATGCCCATCTCCATACAGATAATCTGTTCCAAGTTGAATTATATAAAGAGGGGATTACAGCTCAAGACAAGCGCTAAGGAACAAAAGACAGTTATAGTGCCCTTACTGCGAAGAAAGGGGAAGACCGAATCGGAAACAATGGGCTATCAAACAAGCTTAAAACCGATACTAAAGGTAAAACAAACCAAAAAGCCTAAGCAGACACATACCGGACTTTCACATATCAAATCAGAGCTCGAGTTTTACCCATCAGGGAGAGATAAGGATACGTTTCTAGCAGCCAGTAAAACCCAGCTGCTTATTTCAGGCGAGACACACCTTTGTCCTTTGCATGCACAAAGTCCGGCCGTATCTCCCGGTAGCTGATGCCTCCGCACCTCGTCCCCCCAGTGCTGGCGCCTTCTCCCCTCTTTGGCCGTCTGACCTTGGGCTGTCACATCCCCGCCAGCCCCCCGAGGCTGCTGTTGTGCAGCCAGCCTGGCGAACCGCCAGGCCTGCCCAGCCCGCGGCCGAAGGGGCCGGCTGGAGGAGGCAGCTCGCAGCAGCCCATCGCCGCCCGGCCCGGTCAGTGCTCCGGCCTCGCCCCCGCCGGCGCAGCCGGGCCTGCCGCTCC
>VZRV01007601.1:14873-76682 GCA_013398115.1 Falcunculus frontatus
CCGCCCCGGCCGCCTTCCTCCCCAGCCCCGCTCCGCCCCGCCTCGGCCCCGGCCCGCCCCGGCCCCGGCCCCGGTCCGCCCCTCGCTGGCGTGAGGGCACGGCGGGCGGGGTGGAATGGGAGGGTTGGCCCTGGTGGCCCGTCAGAATCTTCGTCCCGGGCAGCCCCGGGCCTTATTGGCGGCCCCAAGGCTGCGGATGCTTCGGGGCTGGGTCAGCCCGCCCGCCAGCCCTGGGTGAGGGCCGGCCGCGGCCTTTGCCGTAAAGACTCGCTAGCAGGGTGGGCGGCACTGGCAGAGTCCCCTCGGGCGGACGGAGATGACCCCCCGGGCACGTCTGCCCGCACTCCACGCGTGAAAATCCCGCCGCTCCCAAGGACCGCGACCCGGCCCTGTCCCGGGGGCTGGCCCCTTCGGACCCGGCTCTGGGTGGATAAGTCCCGCCCCCGCTCCCGTTTCTTGTGTCTTGAGTTTTGTAAGTCAAACCTTGTCCTCAGGAAAAAAGTTTTCGGATAGACCGTCAAAATGTAAGCTGGGGATGAAGTTTTAAATAGTCGTTCAGAAAAAAAGACTGTTTATTAAAAGATGATCTGCTGAGGTGCAGCTAGGCGTTAGCACCAAAACATGACAAAGAGAGTTTTTGAAAACCTTGAGTACAGTAGCAAAACTCAATAGCAGTAATCAAGCAAATTAGGAGAAAATAGTCTCTACTTTTAGTAATTTCCATTATTTTACCATCTCTCATGATTTTTGAATGTTCAAGAAGAAAAGAAAGGACCTTTGACATGGCCAGGATTTAGAAAACATTTTTGTGGCATCATTGGCAACAACTTAACGTACCCAGCTTGAAAATTATCCTGGTCATTCAGTTAAGTAATTTATTTCATAATCCAAATAGTAAGTAATGTGTGGCTGAATTTGATAAAGTCAGAGGAAATCCTATGGCATTATGACAAGAAGTGAATTCCAGAGAAGGGAAATAACTAACAATCAAAGCAATCTTGCTTACATGCCGGTCAGATTCCAGGAATTAAAACCAAAACAAAATCCAGGCTGTGTAAAATTCCTATTGTACCTTTTATCCTGATAAGAACAGGGCCTGAAAACTATTGTGTGTGTTTCCTTTTCTTGAATAATTTTACCTTTTTCAGCTTGTATTCTCTTGCTTATACATGGGTGTGTTTGCATATAAAAGTGTCTTGGGGTGACTGTATGATACTGCCGGAGAGGAAAGTGCTGCTTTCTGTTACCTTGTCTGACATCCTTGGCACTGCTTTTCCTTCAGAAAATGGCTGGATGGAAAAGGAACAAGATGCCCATCCTTTAAGCCCCCATGGGTTAGAGTGATCTTGTAAGATATTGAAAATCTACTTTTAGTTGCTCCTTTCTTGAGGAGCCCCAAACAGAGTGATACTACTTCGTAGGAAAATGCCTTAAGTAGCCAGTGCTTCCACCACTAGCAGATGGGTGGCTTGGCATATGTGGGGCACTGGATCTGGTGTTTCGGTTCTCACTTTTAACATCCTTCCTCTTCTCATGAATGTTTAGTGGTCAGAATGTGAGTGAGAGAGAGAGAAAATAACTCTTCAGCTAGTGATTACTACACTTATTCAAGAGGAAGATCTGCTCTACTGCATGATTATATACTTCATATAAAACTCTAGTTTGGATAATGTTTTTCCCATTTTGTACTTAAAAGTATAAATAAATTCATTTAGTGGATCACAACCTGGAACTCTGTGCTTTCTAAATTCCACAGTATTCTACTACTCTTAAAACACTACTGAGTTTCTCCCTTTCTTGACATTGTCTTTCTCTGCATGCTATAGGCCTATTACATACTGTTCAGAACAAACTCTGGAAGTATTTTTGGCATTCTAGAAGATGTTAACAGCCGAATTTTGGAGATTGCTGTTGCCATTTTAAGAAATTACTACAGGCAGGCTGTCTGTCTTTATTGGAAACTTCAACACCTGGTTCTAGCAGGAAATCGGGTCCCTCTCTGCAACTACTATTCCGAGCCAAAAGCGTTGTCAGGGATTTGGGTTTGGGATATATCTGGCTCAGGTAAGGAAAGCCATACCTTAGCACACAGGCTAGGTTACAAGCCAGATACTGAGACGAAGAGTGCTGAAGGTAAATTCAAAGCATGCACAGTGTGTAGAGATATACACCAATGCATTCTGATAAAATCAGTTGCAAGGACTGAAGAGCTGTGCTGGAGGAACAGTATCCAACAGTAGCTGCCCTCAGAGGTGGGCTAGACAACAGGCATGGTCGCTAGTAAAAGTACTGGAGCCATAAGATTGTCAGGCTGAAGAACAGTCTCAGGCTGAAAAAGAAATTAAAGCCTGCCATGTGCCCAGTCTCTGAGAATTAAGAAGAGGGTGGGTGACCATTGTATCAGAAGGTATGGTGAACACCATGCTTTGCCTACTGTTTGATCTTCAGCCTTTCTTGTAACATACCCCGAAAGAAGAAAGAATCTTTTCAAGCGTTGTACTGCTGGTTATAAATGGACCCTGAAACATCCCTTCCTATGAGTACGAATAGAATTCACATGGAAAATCCAAACCAACCAAACAAAATTATATTAATATAAAGGTTTATAGTATAATTAAAATAAAATATTTTTATATAAAGGATAATAGTTTATAACTGAAACGATTCTCACTTGACTCCCAGTACTGCTTTCTGACAGTATGGGAAGGTAATGTTTAAACCAAAGGCTTTGGAGTCAAAGATTTGAAAAACACAATCCCAGAAATACCTTCATAAGTCAGTTTATATCCTGTGAAAACACTATAAATGAAACAGACACACTCTAGTAGCACATCTAATCCCAATAATGTGGTGCCCACGTTGGAATTCATACCTATTTAATTCTGTAATACGCTGTGGTTTATGGGTCACGTCTTGTGTCACTGTGTGTATATACATCACTTCTCTTTCCACTCATGATTCCGTAACTGCAGCATATATTTATATAATATATTTTTTTATTAATACTTAACATATTTATGTAATCATTTAATGCAGTTTAACAATGGGAAATTAAGAGGCAATACATTCTGGCAATGTATTACTAGTCACAACCCTGCAGAACTACAGCTAATACTTTGAAGAATAGTAGGAATCCTGGAACCAGATTTTCCAGATAAACCTGTGTAAATTTGATTTACCATTTATTGATGTATTGAAAAGACATATAAAAAGGAGTAGAATGTCTATTTAATAATCAAAACTTGTTTTACTAAAATGGGTAAGGGCATTTGTCTGTGAGTCTATAGGTTCTTTGCCAATTTCAACAACTGTAAGCTTAGCTTGATAATAACCAGGCAAAGATTATAAAATCAGTAGTGCCAGCTGCCTGGCCTGTGTATAATCAGGCTTTCATGAAAAATGTGGGGACTGGATTTGACAGAACCAGAAAGCAGCTGTTCTCAACAGCACATTTCCGCTCAGAAACTACAGTGATCTGAGGGAGAATTAGTGCTCCTTTTCACATTAGTGCACCCTTTCAGTGGTCCTTGTGGCAGCTGTTGCTGTGCTTCCCCTAAACACTCGAACTGGAGTTGTACTAGGACTGCATGCAGCAACTGGCAAAACATTCAGTAGGCAAAAGTCCTGAAATTTCAGGGAACTGGACTAGGTATATCATGTGTGGGTTTCATGGTTTTTGTCCTTTCAGTATCATACTTCCTGGAGCAGGAAGGGTAATAATTTAGTCGCACATACCAGCTGTCTATCTTAGAAGAAGTCGGCTATCTTATACTTGGAGAACTGGCCCCTGTGGAAATAGAAATAAATTTTTCTAGTTTCTTCCTTTAACTGTGCAATGATAGTTTAATAACTGGATGTATATTTGCAGCTTTACCACTTCCCTAATAGTGACTGTGAGAAAGTAGTTTCCTCACATGGTACTACAGTTTCTCCACATGTGGCATAGGAATAATTAAACTTATCTTCTTCATGGAACATCATGAAGTCTATGTAGGAAGCTGGAAGCTGAAATCATTTTAAGAACATTGGGAAGACCATATAGAGGAACACAGCTTTTATGGTTTTGACATCAACTATCACATCTTTTCTAGCTGGTTTGAGCTGGCATGCAGCAGTTGTGTTGGCATCTGGGACTGCAGCACACATAGGTTTTGAACATACATACATATGTGTACATGTATACATGTAAACTTAATGATGGAAATCACACAGCCTTACCCTGTCATTTTACACCTGCTTGTCAGAAAGCGTGACAGAGCAAATTTTGTCTGTCTTTTGTAAAGGTGTTTGGGGAAGTGCTCAATCCTGCATTACTTCAACCGACTTCTTCAGAGCTTTTACTGTGGACAGAGCTCAGTGAACATGAGCTCCTAATTAAAACAAATCTTCCTCGTTCTACTGTAGTAAGAGTCAGCCTTAATTACTAAATTCAACCTCCGACTTTTCATATTTGATTGTACTTTTAAATATGCATTTATATCAAGGTCAGAGCATCTCGAAAAGAGATGCTATGACCGATTTTTGAACATTTGGGAAAACTGGAAGTGTAGTTGGAGCCCACTAGATGTCAGTGCCGCCCCGCAATAGACTACTGCAGCTCTGCTCGCTAGGCAGGTAGGACTGTGTGTCCCAGAGTAACGGGTGAGATGTCGCGCATCGAGGGGATTGTCTATGTAAGGTCGGTCATATTTTGACATAACTCTGAGAAATAGTTACAGGAACAATGATGCAACCTATTTATCCTGATTGTATGATGTAATTCCTATCAAAGAATTTGTATGCAGCAGAACTCCTTTATGGAATAAGAAGACTTATCAGAAGCAAACAAAAGGAAATATTTGTGAATGAAAGGACATTCACTGACCTAAAAGCAATTAGAGGGAACTGATACTAGCAAATAATGCTTCATCTCTGACGTTTTTTGTGCAAAGGAGTCTTTCTTCTCTAAAATGTGACAGATATTCTGGCCTCAATATGAGCTGAGATTATAACATTGATTATCGCTTGGGAAAATGAAATTTTAGATCTGAAAACACAATATTTTGTCTCTGCCAGATATCCACTTCTGTGTAAGGCAGTGAATGTCTAAGGATTGCTGGTGAAATTAAATCTGGTCAGTATTGCACCAAGCAGTGCATACAAAGATGGGGAAGGAACAGTGCATTAACAGGGTCACAGCAAATCTGCAGCTTTTGCAATAGCAGGCTATTGCCAAAATTAAACAATGAACAAAGAAACACACTGGAGTCATGAATTTCTGACATGGAAATGAAAAGTTCAATTATACCTTTAGAGCAGATGAAGTCATGAACTGTGACAAACACTCGGCAGTGTTCCTGTGGTATCTAAAGAAGCTTCTCTCAAGCACATCTCTTTTAATAAGGCCTGTAATTATGTCATTGTGGAACTGTGTGTCCTATTTCCTTTAATTATTTTCCACTCTGTGGATTGTGCCACTGTCATTAAAATGTGGTTTTGAGGACTGAAACTTGTAATTCATTCTTTGTTTAGGAGGTACAGAGTGCAATGCTAATTATCATGCTAATTAGACCTCACTGCTGGATAGCGCTTGCTTTATTTTATAAACTATGACCAGATTTTTAGAAAATTGCAAAAATTTATTGCTTTCTTTTTAAAATAAGCCAATCTTATAGCATGTTCTGGGAAGGTAAAATTAAGAATTTTGTCTGAGGTGACTATGGGGCACCAAAGCCACAGCTCATAACTGTGGTACTTAAGCAAAGGTCTGTCAGACATGGTGAATTCTCAGTTCAAGGCTGTGGGTCCCTTAGTGAACAAAGCCTCAGGCCTTTTGCACATGCAAAGACAAAATCTCCTTTGGAATTCATGTACAATCAGGCACTCACTCCAGAATGGATAAGGGAGTGATTTCATGTCTACTTGAATTCGAAAGGTTGAAATTTAGCCTTTGATTTTTATTACCAGGCACACATGTCTAGGTAATATTCTCCAAAGAGTGTATAAAGTGAGTAACTGCTCTCTGAAATTCCACTGCCAGCAATGAAAGAAAATACACACTGGTATGTTTACAAAGGATGCCAAAGGATATGTTTGATTTTTATTTTGATTATTTCCGTCAAGCTTTTTTTTTTTTAATGTAAGTTGCTGACGCTGATATTTACTCAGTATATTAAAAGGTAACACTTCTATCAGTATGATTTTTTAAACAAAATGTGTAAATTATAGTTATATATGAGCATATGTGTCTATGTACATATCTACATATGCACCTGTACAAATGATCATCTTTGTATCACATGATCACTCAGTTTTGCAAAATTCGTTATCTGAAAGTGATCCTTCCATATGTCTGAGTGATCTTTCAATACGTCTGTTGCGGTGTCTCAGATATTCTATGAATTGCCACCTCATCTGAACGTGGATATTTAAAAATATGCGGCTTTTCTACAGTTTTTGACAATGTATTGCCAAAACAGCTTCACATATGGGCAGGTTAAATGAAGACTTAGTGTTTAACCTTAGGAAAAAAAAAATAATTAATGGAAACACCCAGAAATAAATCAGCTGGAGGATCTAAAGCTCCCCAGAGGTCTCCAGGTTTTTTATCCATCTGGGTCTGACAGTAACCTCCTGGGTAAGCACGGGCAGGTCACGAGCGAGTAAGTGTCACAGCCGCTTCTTGAGGCACCTTTGCATCCCAACCGCAAACCTCGTTCTCTCGGCGAGGGCAGTGGGTGCTCGCGGGGAGCGTCGGGCAAGGCCGGCCCGGGGAGGGCACCGCCGCCTCCCCCCGCTGCGAGAGGGACCGGCACGGCCACGGCCACGGCAACGGCAACGGCAACAGCCACGGCAACGGCAACGGCGCGTTCCTCCAGCAACGGGTCCCGGCGGCGAGGGGCGGCGGGAGCAGGTGGGGACCAGTGGGAGGGGTGCTGAGGGTCACTGCCTCACAGGAGCGGTGCTGAGGGGACACTGCCCCACAGGAGCGGTGCTGAGGGTCACTGCCCCACAGGAGCGGTGTTGAGGTGACACTGCCCCACAGGAGCGGTATTAAGGGGACACTGCCCCACAGGAGCGGTGCTGAGGGGACACTGCCCCACAGGAGCGGTGCTGAGGGGACACTGTCCCACAGGAGCAGTGCTGGGGGGACATGGCCGCACAGGAGCGGTGCTGAGGGGACACGGCCGCACAGGAGTGGTGCTGGGAGGACACGGCCGCACAGGAGCGGTGCTGAGGGGACACGGCCGCACAGGAGCGGTGCTGAGGGGACACGGCCGCACAGGAGCGGTGCTGAAGGGACACGGCTCCACAGGAGCGGTGGTGAGGGGACACTGCCCCACAGGAGCGGTGCTGGGGGGACACGGCCGCACAGGAGTGGTGCTGGGAGGACACGGCCGCACAGGAGCGGTGCTGAGGGGACACGGCCGCACAGGAGCGGTGCTGAGGGGACACGGCCGCACAGGAGCGGTGCTGAAGGGACACGGCTCCACAGGAGCGGTGTTGAGGTGACACTGCCCCACAGGAGCGGTGTTGAGGTGACAGTGCCCCATAGGAGGGGTGCTGAGGGGACACTGCCCCATAGGAGCGGTGCTGAGGGGACACGGCTCCACAGGAGCAGTGCTGTGGGGATACTGCCCCACAGGAGCGGTGCTGAGGGGGGTGACCCGCGGGACACCCCAGGGGCGGGGGCCGCAGGCAGCGAGCGCAGGGGCGTTTGGTGAGGTGAGAGCCCGAGTGTGGGCCCGGGGTGAGGGCTGGCGTTGAGTGACCTGAGCCTTCCCCTCTGTGCTGGGGAGTGAGGAAGTGAGAAAAAGCAGCTGCGAGCTTTACTCTGTCCTTCATGTGTATTCAGTTTTCTGCTGTGGAAGGATTTGCTTTCTGTGCACCAAATTTGTAAATTCAGTGCTGCCTAAGCAATTGCAAGTTGTGAATTCTTGTGAAAAATTTCAGTTGCCTTAGCTGTGTTACATCTCTGCTGTGACTGGGGTTTACTTGGTCCAGTTCAATAATCTCACTGTAACGGGAACAACCTGGGATGCCAGTAATGCTTCAGTTACTGATTCACAGAACACCAATATATGTTAACATATACTGTCTTGTTATACAGCATTAAATCAAATGTCATCATCATCACAATCATCCTCATCTTTACCTATACATGAATGTACTGCTCCTTCATTGGACTTTGATCTTCAGGAAAAGTTTCTTCTTCTTCACACTATTGAGGAAAGTTCATTCTGTTCCTGTTAGGCTTGATTTTAAAAATTGTATTTACTTTGTTAACAAGGTTAAAAATATACTTCCTAGTTATAGATGTGACGTAGGTGATACTTCAAAAATGGCTAAGTGACAGTGCTGGACGTAGCAACAGCATACTGAAGCTATGGCAAAATTCTTATTTGTTCTTTTCTGCTTACACAGATCAGCTATGATAAATGAAGCATGGTGTTTAATCTTCCAAGGTGCTCTTTTCACTGGAAGTAATTAAATTCAAGAACTCAGTTTTGGTTGTATATCCAGGAAAAAGCTACAAAGAGTTGCACTGTGTTACACAAGTAGAGGTCTGCCAGGAAATCTAATCCTGTAATAAAACAGACATACACATACATATACATGTATAAAACAAAAAACCTTAGATGTTTGAGTGTACTCATTTGCCTTAAGACAACAATTGGAAACAGAGCAGTCTGCATTCTGATTCGGTAAGGAAGTGATTATTTAAGATGGAAACTTCCAAAATTTGTTACTCATTTTCTCAATTATGTGAAGGAGAATATGGATGTAAGAACATAAACTCTTAGTCTGACAAATCCTTTTGATGGAGATGCACCTGGCACAGGCTGAATGTGGGAGAAATGACTCCTGGTGGGTGGAGAGGGCAACAGAATCGACTTCTGAAAAAATAATGAATAGTCACTGGAGCATTGAGTGGAGTAAACAGGTAATTTTGTGGTTGGTGAAGGCATCAATCATGCTGGAGTGCTATGGTAGAGGCAGGAGAGGTGTTTGGAGAAGGGGTGAGGGTGATGACAGGTTGCTGGTGCCTGATGAGGAAGTGGGGGAATGGGATGCATTTAGGTAGTAAGTCCGATACGGCTCTGGACTTGCCATGGCACAGGCAGCATCATTTTCCTGAGTAGCCAGGCCTGGTGAGAAGCTTTTCCAAACTGGGAAAAGAAGAAAGCCATTGCTGCCTCCAAATTGGACAAAGTCTGCTGTGAAAACCAGCAACATTGGAATCTGAGCAGGTCTTGGCCTTCACCTTCACTGGAGGTAGTCTGTTTGCCTCTGCCTTGTAGATTAGGTGTGTTCTGTGAGCAAACTGAGGGTACATCCTGTGATATCACAGGCTTTTATCCTTGTTGAAAGTCCTAAATGATTCTTTGATCTTTAAACTTTTGCTTAAAGGATTCTCCCGAGGACCTGACTTGTTTTATGTTGATATCCTTGAATTAACAATATCAGTGACCTAACTGTGAGTGAAACTAAATGTTACATAATTATGAATGCTATTTCAGGGAAAAACATGTGTGCCACCTGGAGAAACAGGAAAACACTGTTCACTGCTTCAGCCACATAAAAAGGATTATCATAGAATTATGAAAGCCATCCAAGATGAAAAATATTTTACTGATCTGAGCAAAGAATCTGATGGTCTAGAACACCAAGTAAGAAAAATATGTAAGGCATAAACGTAGAATCAATGGAAATGTATGTTTCTTGCACAAGTCTGAAAGAAACATTTAGTCGTATCATCTTCCTTAATAGACACATTGAGGGGAGATTTTTTTAATGTCCTGTGCACTAAGAAAGTTCCTAAAAATTTGGAAGGAGTTTGTTGAACTATGTTTGTTAAAACGATGTGGATCTGAGTGAATTCCTATGTAACAGTAGACATGTGGAACTCACATGTGGAACTCACACAGAAACCTGATGGAGTGAAGAATGTAGATTTCTCTTAAAATTAAATGTGATTTTTCATTGCTGACTTTCTTAATTCTCTTTCAGAAGCTAACAGAGATGGGTGTTCATTCTGAACTTTATATTTTAATTTTGAAGATAATCTTCATTTTCAGGTTTTCATAGACAATGCTAGTTGTCTTACAAGCATGAGGCTTTCTGTTGATCATTCAACAAAAAGACAAAAAGTTCATGAAGAACAACTGTGGGGAAGACTATTTCCTGAGAATGGAAAGATATTATGAGTACTGTAGGTTTCCAGTCACTTCTCAATTCTGGGAAGTGTTCTGAGTATTTTTGCTGATAAATCAGTGTCAGGTCACAAAACACCATTTCTGTTTACATATTATTTTTTTGCTGAATAAAAATCTGATTCAGTGTAGCCAGGAAAGATTAGGACTTCTACTGAATACAATATTTATATGTTTGCTGTGCATGCAAAGGTGGAAACCTGGATGCAGAGTTGAGGTCCATGGACTGGCTTTACAGATAGGCATGGGATCAAGATTACAGAACATTAAGAGGGATTGCATGCAGGCCAGGATAAGATGAAGGAGTAGTAGTAAAATTTTGATGCCAGAGTTTCCAACTTGAGTTCGTGGGTTTATCTTCTCATTAGTGAAATTGAAACATTTGAGATTTACCGTCTAAAAGCCACACAAGTCTATTTTTAAAAATAGGAAGTTACGCGTGAACACACACTATTGGACATTTTAAAATAACAAGTTTAGTTGACAATATCATGGGCACATAAATTCTACAAAGAGTTAATGCAAATTGATTTTTGTGATCTTCCAGCTTATGCTTTCTGGTTCAATTTTCAATTTCTCCTAACTAACTGAGGCTCCTGAAAGACTTCAGCACTAATATTAGTCTTTGAAATATTGTGAATTCTACGAATGCTTTTACCATTTAACTACATGCTTAAATAACACTTATCTATAGTGTTTAGAGCCCTTCTAGATAAAATAAAGAAATAAATAGGTGTATGGAATAACCCTGGTTTGTTTCTTCAGCTACAAATTTCTATGCACAAAATAAATTGAGTCTTTGGGGTTTAAACCACCGTCTTAGTAGCTTGTGATTATGTGAGCTTTTATATTCATATGGACCAGGTTTGAAAATGTAGCAAATTATATGTAACCAATTTAAAACCATTGAAAAATATTAAATCAGTTATAATCGGAAGAAATTTTTAATGTTTCCTGTGTTGCAGTTCAACAGTAAAAACATTAACACTTGGATGCAGAAGCTAAGTGAAAATGAAACTGAGAATGCTGTAAGTAAATTTAAATTTGATTCTCTTTGTTCTATACTGTACGTCTGAAATTGACTACCTTATAGGGTCATACAATTTTCGATAAGAGTGGCAAAGTAGGATTATTTGTGATTTACCATCAGAAAATTGAATCTTAGTTTTACATCTGAAATGTTCATCAATGTGCATTACTGAGGCTTTGTTGAACACATACATTAAAATAATTTCTTTGGGTTTGTTTTTTTTTTTTTTTCCCATGAAGAATCTCAGGAAAAAAATACTTGAAAGGGAGAAACAGATTGAAGAACTTTCATCCATGCTTCAGTGTGAAAAAGTGAGTGACCAGTTACATTGGAATGAATGTTTTCTTCCAATGTACTAGATTTTTAATTTAAAAAATTAAATTTTGAGTAAAACAATTATTTAAAAGACCTATAATTAAAGTAAAATCCTGAAAGGTGTTTCATACTGAATTATCTTAAAACCATCAAAACTGTATTCAAACCAACTAAGGATACAGTTATCCTTAACACTAATATCCTAAGGTACAGGGAGGATACACATCCAGACTAATGGCTTTTGACTTCTCATTTACTGATTTTCAATAGTTCTGGGAAAAAAGTACTTATATAGAATAATATGGAGTAAGCTAAACAGGTGCTGTTCACAGTTAGTTTCCATGGCTCTTTGAGGAAAGGTAGTACAGACAGCAGAGCTAATATCATCAAAGGCTGACAAGGCTGGCAAGAAATCATTCATTCTTTGCACCAAAAGAAGGGACTCAGTGCAAAAACCAACACTGGAAGAGAAGAATTGTCCTGTATAAGAGGGTACTGAAAAAGTCTGAAAGTTATTTTACTGGTAGTTTGGCAGTCTGTGTTACAGATTGAATACCTCCAGTGCACTTTGTGTGTATGCAATGCAGCATGGTTCAGTGTTAGTGAGGGACCGAATACGCTCAGTTAAACCTTTTAAGGGGGCAGTGGTGTACTTTGATATTTGTAACTCCTTGAGGGGTTTTAAGGGCTACGGTTCTTCTTTGAGAATTTTTTTTTGCTTAACCAAGTGAACATATCACTTGGCTGCAGGATAAACTTTACCAGCTTGACGTAATGGAGGAGCCTGTGGGGGCTATTGCCACATCCTTGTCTTTATCTTCAAGTGAAGGAGCAAATTTTCATGGAAACATCTTTTTGCTTGAGAATAGAAATGCTGAACAGAAAAGCCTAAAGAGATTCTGAAGACCCCAGTGCCAGCAGACCTCAATGTTGATGGGATCTACGTGGCATACCTTGCCCTGACTAGAGACCTACCTTATATTGAACATTTTAGGGTACCCAGCATCTGAAAGGATAAATTATTTTCTATGCTATCCCCTTGTTTCTTCTTACATTATTTTCAATAAATGGCATTTTCATCAATACTTGACTGAATCTGCCTTTCTTACTGGTATCTGTAATGAACACTTCCACTGGTATGTTCCTTTAGTCTCTTTTAGTCTATACTGATAATATGATACTTTTCTACCTTAATACTTCTTACTTAGAATGAGCCAAAGGCATCCAGTTGGAAGAAATTTCATAGAACCATCTGACCCGAGTTCTGGTGGCATGAGTTTCCTCTTCCCTTATGATTTACATATACCGCAAAATTAGAGTTTGAATTAAATGTATCAATACTTCTAATAGCAGATGGTCTTCGGAATTCAAGGAAGGTCAGTTCAGGTCTAATTAGTCAGAGCACAGATGATCGGTGTGGCTTAATGTTAGTCATCCTGCTAGCTGGGTGCCTTTGCTCAACCTGGATTTCTGAGTTCATGCTTCCAGGCCTTATTCCTACCTCTTAAACTCAGATTAAATATGGTGCAATAATCATACATGAATAGTTTCAACTTGGTGATTTCTGTTTAACATTAATACAATTAGTAGCAAGCTACTGCTTGTGAATATACTTGTAAAGCATGTTTTTTCTTTTCCAGTTTTTGAGGACTTCCAAACGTCAGTTAGAAACCACTGCATAGTAGAGAAAATATAGAGAGCATTTTACAACACAGTCCAATAGATTTGTGTTTGTTTATCTTTCTTAGATCAACGTACAGAAAGGAAACCAATTGTCAAGATCAGTAAAGGAAGTACAAGCTCATCTGCAGTGTCAGATTGAAAGAAAAGAAGCAGAAAATGATGAATTAAAAGTGAAAATACAGGTCAAAATATTTTTACTTGTGTTTCAGTTTATCAGAAAAAAATATAGCAAAACTTTACTGTAGCCTATTTTGAAATCGAATTCTTGGTAAAAGAAAAATCCAAAACAATTTAAATCATAAGTGTTTATATTTTGCAAGATCTGCCTGACCACACTATTTTAATTACAAGGTTGGTTTCTTGGTTTTTTTTCTTGTTTTCTCAACTTGTGCACACTTGGACAGTGCCAGTGAAGCAACTGTGAAACATACATAGAAGTGTTTGCACTCACTTAACTGCACTGTCTAGAAGACAGTCTCCATTTGGTCAAGAGAAAGAGATAGGCAAGTCCCTATGGTGACTTTCTGTTCTAAGAGAACGGTGACAGCCACACCCTGTTTCTTCTTATTGTCTGTGAAGGAAGCAGTAAGTCTCTTAATACTGACTGAAAGTGGAAAACTAAAGACTAATGCCTAATCTCACCTCGTTTGAGCTAGGTTAAATTATTTCCATTTTCGGTTCTAAAAAGCACAAGTTAAATTTGGGCGTTTGTATCAGTTACTGGCTTTAGAAAAAGGCAAGGAGGAGGTCATGTGTGAGAGGCTGGGGCTGTATGTGGCCTCAGAATATAGTATATGAAACTTGTCAGGAGCATAGGCATGAATGAGAAAACATTGGCTAAAAATAATGTATTTCTAATTTCCAATCATTTTTTACTAGCATACATCCCCTGCTAATTGTATCATTTGACATTGTTACCCAACCTATATCAAGGCAGTTTTAAATCACGTCTATGTCTGCATAAATGCCTAATGTTTTCTTCTGAATAAAAATTGTTTTCTTGTTCTACCTAGTACAATTATAGAATTCCGACAACATTTTCATTAGATAAAATAATTTGATGTACAGCTGTGTTTTCATTCAATCTCTATTTAGAAGTTTTGTTCACTTTCAGAAATTGCTGGAGTAATTTGCTAGCTCAAATCCTGGTGATGATTTTGTTAATATCTAGACAAAAGCTTACAAAAGCTTAGCATTGCCCTTATGAAATTAGTTCTCAATTTGAATTTACCTTAGCCACTGACTAGTGCCCAAAGCACTTATTCTCGGTGTGATTCTGACCTCCTGTGGTTGTAATAGGGGATAGCAGCTGTTTACTTATACCAGCAGTTAAAGAAATCCATGCATAGACGGAGGTTTTCTATTTGCTGTGTTTATCGAAGGTGTTTATCCACCACCTCAAGTCACATCTTTGTTTATTAGATGCTCTGTAAGCTTTCGTATGGGGAAACAACCTTTTACATAGGGTTTGTTTTTTTTTTTATAATTTCATTTTTTGAAGTAGTACTTTTGCCTTTTGGTGAATCCCAGTACCCAAGACCATCTTTCACTTGGAAAACCACATATATTTTGCTTTGATTGTGTAAAAGTTTTGGGGTCATTAGCAGGACCTGTTCTGAGAAATATCCCCTCATGCATAATATGCATATTTTATAGCAAGCGGCAATGAGTACCTTAAATAAGGCTGGCACATTCACACAGTCAGTAGCTAAGTAGTAGGGCTTTATTCATGTAGTACATAATGTAGTGTCAGACCTAGGCTAAAAAGAAGGAAACAAATGCATTAATCATTCCTACAATTAGGATATTTATCACTGAGAAATTTATTTACACTGCTGGCTTACCTACATTGCTGGAGTTCAGTGGAAAAATAGTAAGAGATATGAACAGGATTTACACTTGTCTTTATGAAGCTAATTGTCTAATGGTAGCTTGGTCATTTTTGATAAGAGGATCTGAGACTCTCCTTGAATCAGAATCTGGTATTGCTTTTAATGAACATCATCATGTAGTATTTTAATGTCTGTTGTTGTTTTCCATTCATATTTATGTGGTACACAGATGAAAAATACAAAAGCCATGAAGTTAGAGGGATCAGCTTCCTGCATAGAATGGGATCAGTGTACTGTCTTCATCAGAGTGATGTAAACATCTAGTTAGTCAGAAATAATAACAGCAATAGAAAAGATAATAGAATGGCACTTGTAGAACCCAGTTCCCATCTTGACTGCTTTGTACATGTTTCATAATATTATTGAATGCATTAAAATGCATTTCTGCTTCATTGTTTATAAAAAATAGTTTCTTCACTAAACAAATCTGTGTCATTAATAAAGTGGGGCCATTTTATGCATGGAAAAAATTCAGAGATCTTGCAAAAAAATAGTATATTGTCATCTAATCACAGACCGTATTATAATATATATACTAAAGAAAAGACCTCAGCCTTTCCTAGCTTCCTGACTTTAAAAAACACAAATCTCAGATATTAACTTTCATATTAAAATTTCATATACAGTCATACAGCCTATCTCCAGACCGAGTAGTGTGTGTGTCACTAGATTCAGAGCACATACTCTATTACATCAGTGCATATCACTGGTAGCATCATTGAGGTGATATTCTTTACAGAAATAGTCTGATGAAACCATTTTATTTTCCTCTTCGTAAATGGGCTTAACATCCATACCATGCCTTCTGAATTGAAATTCTGCATTCATTTCCAAGAGCACACAGAGATGGTTAGATTGCTGTCTTTCCCCCTACTCCTGCCTGCTCCTGCACCTTCTCAGACTCTTCTCTTCATCTTTGTAATGACTTTCTCTCTGTATTTTTCTTGTACTTATCTCAGCTAGATCCTTGTATCAACCACAAGATTTGAGACACCAAGATAATATGGAAAGAGATTATAAATGTAACAGCTATTCTTGATTATTTTATAGCGCAAAATTATCTGTAAGGTTTAGAATTTGAAAAGTTTATTTTAATTATGCTACAGACTCTAGAAAATAAAATAGCAGAGTGGAAACGTCAAATTGGTGAATACAAGTGCCAGGGGTTAGCCTTAAAGGAAACAAGTGAGCAAAAGAAGATTGCTCTGAAAAAAGCAACAAGGTCCCAGAAACAAAGAGCTCAACACTTTGAAGAAGCTGTGAAAAATGTAACCTCTAAAGTAAGAGCACATGTGAGTGACCATGCTGTGAGCAATGCTGTATTGTATTGTTTGAAACTAAACAATTGAAAGACTTTCACTTGTGGAAAATACAAAAATTTGTTTGATTAGGCTGTGCTTTGATGTCTTTTGTTTTGTTGCTCATTTGTTAAGGTGTCATGAAAACTGCTACTATTAACTGCCTTTGTTTTGTTAAAATTTAATGATTGTCTTAAGTCATGAGGTTGTACATTTCAAACTATAGGAAATAAGAGGAGTCTCGTCAGCTTTTGGTTAAACCTCTCCTGGTCTTCCTGTTAGTCCTCTATGGATAAGCACTGACTAACTCAGAAATACAGTGTACTAACTGAGAATCCATGACCGAGGTTTGAAGTCTCAGTTTTCTTTATTTATTAATATGTCATGTCTCATGTTGTTACTTAGCTTTCTGTTCCTAAGCTGCTTGCTCTGAACCTTTTCAAAATCCAAGTATAAAACTTCTTCTTCTTTAATCCAAGTTGTTCCTTGGAATTTCGCTCTGCCTATCAATAGTTGGTAAATGTTCAAAAAGGCCGGGTGCACCAGAACTGTGCTTACTACCCTCTTTGCATTTCCTAATAAGACTATGTTTTCATATTCTTAGATGTGTTGTAATAATTTCGGATATGTCAGTATGAAAGATATATTTTTCCACTCAGTGTTCCAGGAGATTATTAATAATGGTTTTTATATTCTTGGATCTTTGTGAGAAGGCAGTAGTGGCTCTTTAACTAAAATTAGCAGTACAGAGGGACAGCAACTAATTCCTGAACTTCTGATGTTTTGAAGTCACACTTGTTTTTCTTCCTCATTGAAAACCTGGTGTACTTTCAAGATAGCATGTGTTGGTTAATTATCTGTATTCATTAAAGGGATTTTTCCCAATGTTTCGTTTCTTACCTTAAGTAAGAATATAAATAAGAATAAAAGAATCTAAGTAAGAATAAAAATACCTTAAGTATTTTTCATTCTTAAAATATTTTGGCACAGTTTTATTTGTTTATTAATTGATGTAATTTATATATAGTTGAGATGTATCAAAGACAATTTTTTTTTGTAAGAAAAGATTGTCATCTTAATGAAATGTTGTATTCTACAGTTGATATACAGTACCAGTGTTTAACTGTGTCTCTGCCTTGAAAGTAAGTTTGTACTTAGACTTTGATTTTTGAAAAGTGGGGGTAATTTTGTTGATTTTATTTTGAGATGAGAGAAAATTTATTTGCTTTGTACAAGGGAGATCCAATAAAATCATGTTATATTAAATAGCTCTTGTGTTTAGAAAAATTTGTAGAATTAAATGGCATTCTTCGGTGGCACTCTTTTGTTACATAATTTATAATGTCTACATTCTCTAGGAAGTCAAACTATGTGCTATATTGTCAGCCTCTGATGTCTGGAGAAAGCAGCATGATAGAATAGTTGAAGAAAAGACAATATTAGAAGTTCAAATAGAAGATCTTCAGAAGTAAGTTAGACTGTTGATCTTTTTTGTTTATTTATTTCTCTAGTCACAGGGTGTTGATATTTAGTAGTGCAATACTCAGCGTTGACAATGTAAACGAGTTTATTAATATTTTAAAATTCTGAGCAGAATTTAGAAGTTGGAAATAAGAAAAATTTAAGATTTTTAGCCTCCTCTCTGCTGCATTTCACTTCCTTTAAAGCTTTATTCCCCTTTATCAGTAAGGAACATATTCTTTTTCCTGCATATTTCTGATTAGCCTGAACTTGCTGGCAACTACTATGCAGCCTCCACAGAACCACTTGTTTAATAACTGATTCAACAGCTTGAGTTTAACCCTTGTGTTTACATAATAGAACAAGGTTCTTGGTCTTCTAGTTCCTACTTCAGACTAGTGATGGCAAAATTATTTCAGTTCCTCTAATGTCTCACCTCACTAGAGGATAGAGAAGGGGTCCTCTCAGATGCCCATTTGAACAGTTCACTCATGTAAGGAAAAGCAGAACAAAATTATCCGACCTTATTCAGACTACACAGTCAAATCTTAATGAAAGATATGCCATTTTTTTGGCAGACAGTGACAAATATCCTTTTAATGTTTCTCTTGGTAGAAATATGGACTATAATTTAAACCAGCAAAAGAAACTTTTAGATGCCTTTATTCTAGGTCTGAGACAATATTTATTTCACAAAGAACTTGATTCACGATCAAGTATTTAACAGCTGAAATTAAACAGGCTTGAATATTTTGGTTTTGTTCCAGACAATCTGAGAAAATATTTGCAGCAGATCTTAAAATTTAACCCGAGTGCAGGTAGATGACGTCACTCCAGAAATCTGTCTAGCCCGCTGTTTGTCCAGTGTATATAAGAAAGCATCTAGGAAAGAACAAATACTCATTCTGCTTCCAGCTGGTTTTTGTTGGTTTTATTTCAGTTGAAAATACAAGTCTTAGCTTGAAATGTGCCATTCTAACAAGACTTGTTCTACTAAGCAGTGTGTGACTAACTAAACAGCAGAACAAATTTTGTTAACTTTATTAACAAAAAAAGAGAAAAAAGTGAGACATTGCATAATTTGTTGCTTTTAATAATGGAAAGTGACATTCCCAAAGTAGCTAGGGAATGTTCTTAGTGGGACGTTATACCCTATAAATTCAATAAATTCAATATAATTACATTTTGTGCAGTGTGCATATGCATAGTTCCCTTAGAAGTAGGATTTGGTGTTCTGTAATTGAGCTAAGACCCCTTCCTTGGAGTAGAAACTCTCCTCTTTCAGAGAGTTTATTTCAGTAGATAACAGTTTCTTTGGATGCTTAAATGCATTCCCCTTTTTATTTATATATATATATATATATATATACACACACACACACACATAAACGATGAAGGAGAATAAGAGAATGTGTTAAGGTTCAATTTAATTTTCATAGTGAGAGTTTTGGAAGCATTGTGTATTATAGAGAACTTCTTGCCTGTCTAATAAGACAGATCACAGGCCTGATGGAAGACATGAAAAGAAAGGAGGAATGGAAGAGAAACTCGGAGGAGGAAATTCTTGGAAAGCTAAATTCTGTTAACTCTGAAAATGAAAAGATTTCTCTTGAAAACAAAAAATTAAAGGTGAGATTATAAACCATTGTTGAATGGCTCTACATTTTGCATACACTAATGAAGTAACCACATTAATTCTCTTTGGACCTTCTGTCTAGAGACCCCAAACCTGTAGAATGAAGTTTGCCATCCATTTATAATAGTAAGGGTAAATGAGACATTGAAAATTTTTCAGTGGAAATTTATGGCAAAACTAGGAACAGGGTTGTCTGATGATATATCTGCCTAATCAGGATGCTGTTTATTTTACTGTCAGTAACTGCACAATTGCTTCAGTAGAAATTGGTTTTTTTATGTTTGTTAAACTTCCTTTCAAATTAAAGAACTGAGTTTACCTGAATTATTAATTTCAATTTTGAAAGAGTTTACGGGTTTTGTATTGGATTTGTCATCCAATATAAATGTTCTCATGAGCTGACAAATGAACTATGGACAATCATTTTTGTTTGACAGGAAAAATACTTCTGTCACTCTTCCTAGTGCCTGCAGGTTACTTGCTGGTAATATCATATTCTAGAATGTGTTATTTTAGTAACACTCTTAAAATTTTTGTATTTTCTATTTTTGATCAAGGCTTCCCTTGCTACATTGGAGAACAGTACAGTTTCTGTTGAATGTGAGTTGCTACATCTGCAAGAAAAAGCAAAGCTGCAGGAAAACCTTGTAGAACAGCATAAAAATGAGGTGACTTACCGTGTTTGAAATCTTCAAGTGTGTTTTCTTAAACTTGTAAGCAGTTTTGAGGAAAAGATAAAGGTCTTGATTGTAATAAACCCGTTTTGTTGTCATGGGGATTGTAATATTTTTGTAATATTGAGTATGAAAGAAGAAAGTACCATATCAAAGAATAGTCTCTGTACTGTCACAAGTTCACACAGTCTGTACTGAATTGTGTGAAGCCCACTTGAAGCTCATTGACGCCAACAATTGCAACCTTGCCTCGACAAGATTTGCTTCCTAAAAAGAAGGCCAGTGACCCAATAAACTATATATTTAAAAAATTAAGTTTGAGTCTGATGTCTTCAGTGGATATACTGATGATATTTCACCTCTACTTGGCCATATTTTTTTGTGTGTTCATAAGAGAATATCAGTATTCAAGTAAGTTCAAGAAATTCAAGTTCATTCAAGAAATATGTGTTAGGGTTAGGGTTATGAGTATAGGCTTAAATGAGGGGTTTTTTTTCAGTAGGTAAATCCACATTGAAAATATCAGTGAAACAAACAAACTAAACTTAAAATGGGCTTTTTATAAATTAATTTTTTGTGTTTGTCTCTATTCACACAGAAATTTTAGAACATTGGTTCAAATATGTATGTATTTCTGCTATAGTATAGACACCGTTTCACTGACATTTTTCACTTATTTCTTTTTTAAATCATTGTCAAGAGAAAAGAAAGACATGATACAAAATGTAAGTAGAGCCAGTGAGCCCTGTTTGTGGGATGCATGATCACAATTAAAGTTGTTGCCAGCTTTAAGATGGTAGATGTAGTTGCAGGTAACAGCCAGCCTTAAGCAGTGAGTGGGGTGAAATTCCCCAGCTCAGAGCTGTAGTGACTCCAGACGGGAAGTGTCGGTGATAGTTATTATGTGGGGAGAGAGGTGTGAGTCCGGCTGGCTGCTTCTATGGCACAACTGTAGATCATTCTCCATTGTTGATAACACACTGCTGATGTGACAGTGCTCTTTACCTGGTAAGCCTTTTATACTTGCTGTGACAAGTAGGATAACGAAAATAAATAACTTCAAATAATGACACCCTTTGAGATACTATTTAGAAATCAAAAGTTTTCCTTTATGCTTCATATTAATGATTCTATCTTTTCTATATTTAAATAAAGGACTTTGCAAATGTATGTAAAAAAAATACGTTGTCCTAGGTACAAAAAAGACAAATTGCAGTAGAAGAATTGAAATCCAGATATGAAACAGTCTTAAATGAAAACAAAAAAATAACAGAAAACAAATGCTTAGAAGAAGATAAGGTAAGTTTTGCAGTAATAAAGAATGTTTCCAAACAATTCTCTAGGATACTGATCTTTTCTATATTTTTGTGATGTTATTAGAAGTCACAAGGTACTGTCTCTTGGTTTTAAATTTCTGAGAGTTTTACTAACTGCTATCTAAAGCTGGTGGGTTTTGGATACTACACAATTGCAAACAAGTGAGGAATGATTCCTAGCTCAATGACTAAGTAGTTGGGCTGCTGTTTTAGAATTCCAGAATTCTTTCATCACTTTCGAAAATGTGATTTTACTGTTGATGGTTTTGAAGCTAGCTTTTTGACAGAACAGCTGTGAAAGTTGTGTATGGAAGCAAACCTATTGTAAGTGCTTTTTTTTTTAACTAACAGTTAAAATTGAGAGTCCATACAGAGATGAGTTATAAATTTTTCCGCAGATGGAGCTGAACACTGAAACACAGCACATTCTTAAGAATCAGAAAAGAACTTGTATCTTTTTCAGTATTTTATAAAATAGGTGATAATGCAACTTGTGTAGAATTTTAGCTTTATTACCTACATGAAAATCCATTAAGTATTACAACAATTAATTTATGGTTTTGCACTTACATTTTTCTCTTGTGATGCTACTATGCAGGTGAGGGACAAAACGGAGGCTGAGTTAAAGGAGTTACAACATGTTTGTGACTTGCTGAAAGCAGCTAAGGAAAACCAGCAAAGGCTTATGTCCTGGGAAAGGATCCTTGCACAGAAATGCAGAACCCCTAGGGACCTGGAGGTTCAGGTGGTTAGAACATGCTGATTTCTAAAGATAAATGAGAAAATTACTTGGAAAAAAAGTCTCTGGGACATTTTTTCCTATTGGCGTGTGTGACAGTGGTAAGGTTTCCTTTGTTATTTTCTTCATAAATCAAAAACTTCTTCTGTGGAAATAGCACAATGAAAATAAAACTGTTGCCAACTGTATTTATGTGAATTCATTATGTGACAAGACTTGTTACTTTTAGAGTGAGTATATTCTTGATCTTTTTGAATACTTTATGTCCTGAGATGTGTTGCAGAATTCTTCCCTGGAAATAAGTGCAGGTCTAGATACTGTCTGTATCTAGTAGAATAATTTAATTCTACATTAGTTTTGGTTTTAATGGCTAATTTATAAACCATACAATATTTAATAAGATAAATTATATTCTTGATGATGTATAACATTTTAATTATTGCAATGTTTTAGTTGATTAAATATTTTTGAAATACGCGTTAATAGGATAATTTCTGGTTTTAGCTGTGTTGAACACTAACACTTGTATTTTCTCTATAGCCTGAATATGAATTTTCTCCAGGTCTTTTTTTCTGGGACATCGATTTCAATGGCAGGGTAGGTTTGGGGGTTTTTTGTTTTTGTCTTTTGTCTTTTTTTAATGTACTTTTGAGTGAGAAGAGCACAAATGATAAAGGTTTTTGAGTTAGTAGGGTGGGAAAAGAGCTTAATCATCCTCCTGTGTCAGTGGGAAGACAACAGCTGAAGCACAGTGAATGTCTGTGGTCCTATAGACTTATATTTATAAAAATCATAGCTCTTGATTTGTGATTCTTCCAGGAATGTTCATAAACTTTTACATCCATCATTTTTTGGCAAAGAACTTAAGCAGTAATTAATTTTGGGGTGCAAAATTTATGCCTCATATAAAATGATGTATGTAATTTTAATCTAACTACATGTTTTCCCGAAAAAGTGCAAAAGAACCTTTTAAGTATAGTGAAATAACTGGTAACATAATCGCTAGTCTGGTGGAACAGTAGTTAAATTTCAGCATTAAGTCTTGGTGATGTCCTTAACCCTTGGCTCTATGACCAGAATTTAGGAAAATTCATTTTGGAGCAATTTCTGCCTCTGCAGAAAACCTTTCCTGGGTTCAGCTGGACTAATTTCTGCTACTACCAGTCTGCTACCTGAACAGCCTGTAATTCTTAGAAACAAAATTAGGCAGATTAGCTCAAATTGCTGGATAGGACTGCTTGAGGTAGTCACACGAATGGTGCTGGTCAGCCCTTTAAATGATGGTGTCAGCAGGCTGTTGATGTGGCTGTTCATTGCCAACATGCTGTTGATGGGTGGTAGAAGGAACAATAATCTCATTGCTGTTGAGATTTAAATGAGAACGTGAAAGTTTAGCACTCTGGATGCTGGACAGGAGAAGACTGTCTTCTTGCTGCCTTCAGCTTCTGCTGCTGAGATATCTCTTTTCATGAACGTCTTCGATATTTTTTGATATTCACTTCTTTCTGAAATTCTTTGCCAGTGATGCACTCTTCTTCTGTGATAACCATATATGTATGCAGCGTTATTTTTATGCTTCCTGTGATTGTAATGTGAGGGAGCCTTTTTTTGCTGGGAGGTAGGTAGACCTGAACAACCCCTAATACACAAGGCTGCGTGAGCAGCATATGGAGTTTTTTAGGACTTTGTTACATAGAAGGTTTTCAGTCTTAAAGTGTTCACAGAAAATTTTAGTCTCCTACTTCGGCTGTATTTTATTAATTTAAGATAATTATACAAGATAATGTTTACTTGAATATAATATAGCATTTGTCTGAATATAGCATAGCATTTATCTGAAATTACAGATAAATTCTTTGATGGATTTTAATAGGCAGGCTTACTTTACCCAAGTAAGATCCTGTACACAGGTCTCTTCAACTAGAAACAAATTGTCATTTTCACAGGATAACCACAGTGTAACTTCTATGGGCAATCTTTTCTCAGAAGAAGAGGTCTGTAACATTCAGAAGAAATATGAAGATCTTCAAAGGTAACTTGAAAAATCTGATTGAAATTAATTCCTACACTTTTCTGCTATAGTGAATTACAATGCATTAATCCATTTTGTGTAAAGGCAATTAGGAGAGATGGAATATCGGAATGAAGGACTTGCTTTTCTGCTCAGAAAAGAAGATGAGAGTCTTCAGTGCAGTGAATTGCAGCTTGAAGAGAAAATTGCAGAATATAATGCATTAACCAGACAACTTGAATATGCTTTGGAAGAAGGCAGAAAAATGGTATTGGTGATTTAATACATCTCTCAATCTTGTTTGCTACTTTCTCTTTAAAAAATTGCATTAAAAATGTGCTTGAGAAAAAATGATGGGACAAGACTATTTTGCATGTAGGGAGCAATACTAAAAAGTTGCTGTGAATTTCTGCATGTTTTAAATTTGGATTGAACAATTCAATTTCTTTATTTCTTTGTCAAGTTTGGATCCTATGGAAGTTAATAACAATTTTCAATCGACCAACCTTTTATTGTCTTTTTTTTTTTGACAAACCGAAATGCTTTAACCACCTAGTATTAAATCGCACATATATAGCAAAAAGTTTGTGTACAAAAGCTTAATCTTACCTTTTATTTTCTTCATTATAGAAGCCCACAAGAAATTTGGTGTAGAACTCCTTATCTTTTTAGAGGAAGAGTTTGCATTCTTTCTATATTAAGCCAAATTTTGTCATTTGTACAAATTATGCAAGCAGTAAATCAAGAGGAAATGTAGGAATTTAGATTGTAGTCAATTGTATTCATTTAATCAGAAAAAAAGTATGAAGTTGTAATTTCAGATTAATAATGTAGAAATAACCATCTGATTTTTTCAATACTGTCTGAGGATATTTGGTTTTGAAAAAATGAAAATTTTGGCTTAACTTGAAAATGAGCTAAAAAGTGTTCCACTCCCACTAGTATTATACTTTTTTCCAAACTGAAACAGCTTTCAAATTTGGCCAGAATATTTCTTACATTTGTTTAATTCCTGTGCATGGGAAATAAATAAAGTATTAGATGAAAGAATAGGAAATAGAGCTATTAATGTTAAGAGATATGAAAATAATTTGATTTGGTCTTTAGGAGTAAATATATATGTAATATATATATAATTTATAAATATATACCACACATATATATATATATATAAAATTTCTCTCTCATTACTTGTATAGGTTGCTGAAGAACGGGAAAAAATATCATATGAAGAACAAGCCTTTCAGAGAAAACTGCTACTTCTTGAAGCTGAAGTGAGAAAGAGGCAAGAAGAAAAAAACCAACTCCTCTGCTTATTTCACCATGTGAGTAAATAATGCTGTTTGTGATTTAAGAAATCACTTACCACATCACCATTAACAAAAACAAGATCCTTTTACTGCAAACACACTACTAATACAGTTGATACACACTTTTCAGAATAGTAAATTAATTCAACTTGACAATATATTTTGTACATTGACAGTTCCCGTCAACTTAACAGATACCCAGTCTAGCTAAATCACTTGAATAATATTGAGTTTGCAACTCTTACTCAGTCCAGTTTTGCCAGCAAGACAAAAATAAAAAACATGTACGAACTTGTAATTTCCCCCTCAGATCAATTGTGTTCAGTAAGTATATCTAGATTTGATTAGAAGCATAACAATTCCATAGCAATGTAGTAATGTCTTTTTTTTTTTTCCTGAGTTAATGACAATAATCTAAATTTACAATTATTATAAATTATTACAGGCCTTTTTTTAAGTCTATCGAAACATGTTCAGTTCAGTCCTGACTGAACATAAATAAAAGCTTCAATCTTTTGAGGCCTTTTTTAGCACCTTTGCTTTTGTGGAGCCTCTGAAAACTTTTACAGGTAAATAAGCCTATAAAAATTAGGTACTAGTTGTCTTAGATTATTATTATGATTGATTTATATTTTATTTCTAAGTTTCTTTGCGCTTCTCTTTTTTCATCAGAATGAAAAGCACCGTGAAGTACATTTGAAAGAGCTGGAGAATAGCCTACAGAAGTCAGAGAACAAGAACCGGAGCATCCAGAATTATGTGCAATTTTTAAAAGCTGCATATGTAACAATGTTTGGCTGAACTCTTTAATCCATTCTATAGTGAAGAAACTTGTCAAGATTGGCCTCCCAGTCTTGTTGGAGGCAAAGCTGTTGAGGCCTTACACTATTTTGCAGTTTTTGATGTTCTATTTTGAGTTCTATAATGTTAATTCTTCCCTAGGAAAACATCTGTAGTGGGCAGGAGAAAGCAGGTCAGTCATTACTATATATCCTACTGGCTGGTCACATGTGGGAAATTGGGCTGGTATTACTGCTATAAATAATTTTGTTATCCATGGCACAGCAATGCAAAGCCCAGTGCATGACAGCAGTGGCAGGTGTGTACCTGTGGGATATGCACACAAAATTGCGCTATGAATGTCCTGGGCTGTAAAATCTTATATGAGTCCATCTAGTCCATGGTAAATGCGGGTTACCACAGATTATCTTTCAATTCAGTGATGACCAACCTATTAAGGCAGGCAAAAATTCAGATCATTAGGTTCCTTCCCCATTTTCCCTGCAGTTTAGCACCAGTATAGCACACACTGCTGTACTACATGGGAGAGTCACCACCACAAGGCTGTCCCATCCAGCCATCTCCCTCTACATCTCATTATGCTCAGGAATATATTACAGTAATATTTTATAAATAAGTAGGAAAATATTGTAGATACAGGTATAGTTTAAGCTCTGAATGTGCTGATATATTCTGGTGACACAGCTCCAGTAAGATATTTAAGTATTTTTCTGAGTTCAAGAGCTGCTGTTCAGTAAGATTGACTTATGCCTCATGTAAAACACATGTAAATATTCAGCTGATACAGGACTAATACAAAAAACAATTATGAAATTAGTTTCAGTTCTAAATTCTGATTAGTTTTGTAGATATATGCTGTGATATGTTTTTTGAAAAGCAGTACATTCAGTTAAATATATGTGATTTACAATGTCTACTTAAATAATATATATTTTTTGACCAAAAACGTAAGTTAGTTCATGCATAGACAATACCCATTATATTTCATTGTTAGTTATTAGTAATGTGTTGAATACTTTTTTTTTGGCAAATGCTTATTCATCCTAACCAGTACTGACATGTGCTAACGACCTGCTTCTGAGCACTTTTAAAAAATAAAATTACGGTTTATTTTGCATGACATGTTAATAGCAAATATTTCTTCTAAATTTGGGGGGGTGGGGTTGCATTACACACACAAGTATTTGTATTCATTTAGTTCTGATTGTGCTACTTATAAAATACCAAAACCTTTTTGAAAGTCATCATGTACGAAGGAAAGAGTTCAGAAATAAAGTGTTTGATCCAGTCCATGGGTGGTTTTCCAAAGCTGTACACTTTTCACTGGGACATGATACAAAGATGAACAGCAACTTGATTTTGGCCTATATTTTACTACACAGGAAATTAGGTTTGGGTTTTTTTTCCTTTTTCATTTGTTTTGTTTCTTTTTTTGGCTCTCCACTGCCTTTTTGTTTGTTTAGGGGGTTTTTTGCGTGGTAGAAATAGGGCTGCTAGTCACAAAGATCACTTGTTTTTACTCAGTTCCTTTTTGAACGGGTGTTAGCTTATCATGTGTTTTGCATTTTAAAAATTAATTTAGGACAAGTTATTGTGGCTTATTTCTTTCTAATAAAGAAAATAATAAAACTTTTTCTAACTACTGAAGGATCTGGCATTTACTGGAGATTGCTGCTTGTATTTTTAGTAACTGTGTAAAGTATAGCTAAATCAGTTCTTGTTCATTTTACAGTATAAAAAGCTGTGTGTTGTGCCACAAAATTCTTGGATACAGCTGTACTGATTTGACTGAATCTTTTCAAGTGCTATACTGAAGCATTTTGGGCTTCTACTATTTTTCTTTAAAGCAAATTATTTTTGCTGTCTGTATCATGTAGCAAAGTGACACTCAGTGTTAAAGTAAGAAATAGACTAATTATGCTTGCTTTTGGGGGAGTTATCTCTAGACAATTTTAGATGCCTTTGGTAAGGATGGTGTCGCCAGCATCTCACCTCTCAGCCCTTTTTCTAATGCTATTTTAATTTGGCATTTTGCCCAAAAAATGCTGTATATGCTGTTTTGGTTTTGAAATACGGTCAGATGAAACACTTTACTGCTGTCAGTATGGACAGAAAAAGTATCAAACCCACAGTTCTTGGTCCAGACTGTGCTTGCTTTTGCAATTATATTTTCAGTTGGAATGTGTTCATTCACAGGGCCCTTATCAAGCAGAAATGTTTCTCTTCTGCTGGGCAGAAAGTCCCTGGCCAGAAAAGCAGTAAAAGCCAGAGATTTTGTATAAAAATTTGACTATGCTTTCAATGATGAGCTCACCAGTAGAAAGAGATTTTACCGGTTAAGAACCGAGTAGAGAAAAAAAAGGTTAAAACACTATATTCTCTACCCCGGTTTATTTCGATTTCCTCGTAAGAAGCCATTTTTACTGTAGGCTTACTAAGGTACACAGTCAAATGTTATGCATTGTGTGTGTTGTAGAATTTTTTGATTTTGAAAGCATTTTGTAGTAATTTTTCGTAAAAGCTGGCTCAGTATGATCCAAGGTACATAAGACAACCCATGGCTGAACTGATGCTAAGTGCTCTTCTTGTAAATCAAATCAAAGCCACCTGCAGTGTTACACTTTCCCCCCTGTATCTGTATATTGCTTTATTTGCTACCCATGCTAAATAATTAATTAGGGGTTTTTGGTTGGTTTCTTTTTTTTTCTTTTGCTGTGGAGTTTTCCAGGAATTACTTAATTGTGATTGCCATGGATCTGCTTTTAAATCAGTTGGTTCAGTCATTGATAGCTGGGTGAAGAGAGACTCTGCCAGCAGGATATGCACGATTTAAAACGGTACTTCAGTTCTTGACTGGTCAGCACACACAGAAGATAGCCAGGCATTAACGAGCTGTTAGGGTAAGGACGAGTGTGCTCAAAACCCCTGATGAGCAATGTGCTACCTGCTGGCCTGGCAGGCATCAGCTGGGCAGGAAGAGTCGGGCTCTGGGAAACAGATCCCACTGTCGCTGGTAGCTTTCATATCCACATTTTAAAATATGGTTCAGAGATGACACCACATTTAAATCTTTAGGGTGCCCCTTGTCAGTGTAGGATACACTGCTGCATGCATTTCATAGTGGGACAGGATTTCACAGTTATGAGAAACAAAGTGATTTGAGGTTGACATACTCACTTTCTAGCCAGTCCTTTTCCATATTCAATTATAATTTCCTGGCTTTAATTATATTAAATTGTAGGCATGTAGAGTCCTGAAACTGGCAGATCTTAAAGAGCTGACCTGGATTCCCTACTGCAATCTTATATGATTTAGATTTTTTAATGTGTGGGAGCACAGAAATTAAACCAAACAGCATAAGTCTTGGGGCTACTTGGGACCTTACCCTTTTAATCCTTTCTGCCAAGTAGTTTATTAGTGGTTTAAGTTTGATAAAAGATCTTTTCCTGTTTCCTATCTATGTCACTAAAAGCTGCTATAAATTCTCCTGTAAGATGAAGTCTTTTCAGTAAGAGCAGAGATACTCAATAATTTTGTACCAGACACAGGCCTCCAAAAGGGATGTCTTTATAGAAGACGCACAGCAATCACTGAGCTCCACATGGATGAGTCCTCAGTGGAGTGTGATAGGTTACTAGCACAGCAATCCTTTTAAGAAGTTCTTTTGTCTATTCAGCAGTGAATGAAATCAATATTTGGATATCTGGGAAAGTTTAAAGAGGGACTGAAGCTCAGAATGTCTTCTGCCAGAAACGTGTTCAGTATTCTCACCCAGAAAACAGCCAGATTAGACTTTTTGTGACGAAATCACTTTGTTGGTGATCTTCCTATAGACGTGACCTGGCTTCCTCCACTGACGAGCTGTTTATCAGTGTAACATCTGTGTGCAGCTCTTTTTGCTCTGGGGGGCCTAGAGCTGGCCAGCACAAACAGGGATCAAAGAAGGGCCCTATAGGAAAGGGTTGTGCAGCGTGTGAAGTAGACACAATGATTTCATACAGATGTTTTTTCTTTTCTTTTTCAGTGAAAGTTTCCTGTGGATCACTTTAAGGCTGACATAGCTCAAACATGTTTCTTAAGACCAGAAAAGGGAGACCCCTGTGTTGATGTCCATTGACTGGGAATTTAAGCAGTCAAAAACATGAAATTATTGCAGTCACGCAGGTCATGCATTTGGGTTCAGAATATTTTCCTGTCTACGTCTGGCTGAACAGCAATCATACAGCAGCTGTCACTCAGTAGTAAAGCTTCCAAAAGTTGAAAGTGGCGTGTTTTATATTGTCATCAATATCTATCTTCACCCTTCACTCAGGATTTCTGATATAATGCTGTTGGCTTGCAACCTTTGAATAAGGCTGTTACAGCTACTAAGGGTCCAAAGGCAAATCATTCTAGTGATAAGTAAATCATCCCCTCTCAAAGAAATCTAGTGCCTTTAAAAAGCTGGGTTTATTTGGAACATTAATATAGTTTCCAGGAAGTAACTGTGGGGGTTTTTTTTGAGTGTTTGACAGAGCAGATCAAATACCTGATTAATATATTGTAATGCTTTCATGGCACATTAATCTACTTCATTGAAAAGCAATAGGGAAAAATATTCTTTTATGGGTAGAGACTGCTGCAATCCTGCCTCCCTCTTGCAGCAGAATAAACATAGCCTTTTGTTGGCTGTAAAACTGTACCTTCCAATTTATCGACAACATAAATATTTCATGTGCCACTCTGCCTTTCGGTAGTGCTACTAAAAATTGAAACCAGGTCTTACTGGTTAAATTTTGCATGCTTTTCATCCAGCTCAATCTTTCAAACAGATCTTTGATAACATCTAATTTCTAGAGCAGCTGTTAAACATCCAACAACCATCTTCCAATCTCCCATCAACGTTTCAGGCATGCGGAGCCCTTGTTCATTATCATCGTGACCACATTCCTATTCTTAGCAAAGCTTCTCCTTTGCAGAGCAGCAGCCTACTCTGCTGTGGCAACAGTCCACTTACTAATTTACAACTCCACCCACTAAATGCCACTGTGAATTATAAACTACTGAAGTAAAGCATGTATTTTTAACAGCCTCAATTTTACCATCATGGCTGTTCATAAAAGTCAAAGACATTTTTGAAGTGCAAAAATGCTAAGTTGGCATTTCAGGTTGTTCTCGGGACATTGGCTGTGCCTCCACAGTAAGGTTTCCCCTTCTTCTTTTTCCTCGAGAAAATCAGTATATTAATATGCCGCAAAACACAAACTGGTTTGTATCAACATTTCACTCTCTTTCTAGAGGAAAAAACATGAAGAAATCTGAAGAAAGAGCCAAACTTAGGATCTTTCAAGTATTTGTGCAAATCCTTTGCAAGATTGGAAAAAAAATCCAATTTCTTTCCACTTCAAATAAATGTCCTGCTTTTATTTAGTCTTGTTTTAATAAGATTGTTGTTCAGGAGAAATTTCACATGGATATTTATGAATAGACAAAAATGGAGTTCAAGTTCTGTGAGTGTTCAAATATCATTCTGACATTTACAGGTGTCATTCCAAGCCTTAGTAACTCAATGCAGTTATAGTTAAGCACCAACATATTATGAATCATGTGTGATGCAGGAATAGACATTTATATATTTCTTTGCACACTTGTATTTCATGGGAGGTTTCCCCAGACAGAAGCGTTCAGAGGTGGCAGCCTTGCCAATTTCTCTTTCAGTGTGCACATATAATAATGGAGGGGAAATCTTGTCTTCCAGTGACATGTTTCTAGCAGATCCATCATCCCAAGGTCTAAAAAAGAAGGTCAACAGAATGAAATAAATCCCAGTAACAGAAACAAAAACTCCATGCTGCTGTATAGCGCAAGATATTCTTTGACTCCTCCTAGGTACTGCTTGTTGATAGCACTCTTGGCATGGTTCCACTCAGGAACTTAAGTGTGTTTAAGCAATACTCCCATCTGCTAGGGATACTGGGTGCAGCGGTACCAACTGCAGTTCCTAATATTTTTAAAATACTGCTTGCTAGGTTTTAGCTCTTCTGGCTTAAATTAACACAAGATAATGTCTGAAAATAGCGCAAATTTTATAAAATAAGCCTTCTTTCTTTCTAGCAGCCTAATAATTTCTCAGTTCTTAGTGTTGTATCTAGTTTTAAATAGTGAATATCAAATCTTTAATTTCTCTCTGTCTTCTCACTGTATTTAATGAACTACAATTTTGTGTTAAAATGGGAACTTTTTTCCATCCATCCAATTCTGCCCACTTTGAAGCACTTCTCAGTATCACATAATGGAAAAATAGTGCCTTTATCTGTGAAGGTGTTTTTTGAACAGTCAAACAAAGGAGAAAAGCTTCAAGTGCCCAAGCGCAGTTTCTTACAAGCCCTCTAAACATCCTTTCTCATTGTGCCTTTTGGCAAACTCACATGACTTGGTCAAATCACTCTCTACAGTTTCTAAAGGACACACATTAGAGTTACCTTTGCACAGATTAGAGTCTGATGCCTGAATATTCTAGTCCAAGTGAAGATGTAATGTAGCCCCAAGACTTGTTGCTCAATTCCGTTTTGTCTTTGATTTACATTAGCTGTGGAAGTTTCAGAAACTCTGGGTGATGTACTTCATAGGCATTATATGACTCTACAGTGAAGAGTTTGTTTCAAATAACCATTTCGTTTTTCTCAAAATTGGCACATTTCAGTGACAGAGGTATTTTGGCCAATCAAGTATTGGAAACAAGGCAATCATGCCAAAAATTTGTCAGGGTGAACTCAGTCGTTATTCTCTGGTGATAATTTTCTTGTTTGCCTCTAGCACAAGGATCTCACAGGAAGACTACAACAACTGCCCCCACACAATATATTCTCTACCAACTTCCTTACGTATTCAAGACCATCCTAAATTTTCTGGGTTTTTCTTTTTTTTTTTCAAGATCTTATGTTTTAAAATCTTACTAGTTTCACAGTATCATTTACTTAAATATGGGAAAAGTGTACTTAGTATAACTTACCTCCTGGTTAAATATTGGTTTCTAGTAGTGAACCTCATACTTCATTATGCATGTCAGACTTCACTTCCCCAAAATACGAAGAGATGCATCTAAAAACTGTACACTAAACATGGATGAATTATTTAGAGTTATGTCCAAGGTTGCCAGGTTTGATTCCAGATTTTAATGATTTGACATCTACTTTGATCTAGAATTACGTAAATTGAGTACTTCCAACTGGAGATCAAAATGAAGACTCACGTACACTTGCAAAGCCGTGTGAAAGAGCATGTGGATTACAGAAGTCCTTCCAAGGTGAATGCCCAACCAGTATGTTTTGGATGGATGGCTAGATGTGGATAGTTTTAAGTGCAGTGTCTAACTGTGCTGTCAAGTTGCTTCAAGAATAAGTTTATTTCTTTTATGATAGATGAGGCTTCTGGTGGGGCATGTGAGATGTGATCAGACTTCCCGCATTATCTTACCATTTTATGTATTTGATTAGCCATGCAGAAGCTTAAGTTCTTGAATCTAAAAATCTGGAATTAATTATCCTTGCTTAACAGTTATCACACTGGAATAGATTAATCATCCTTTGAACTAGATTGTTTCCATACCAGTACATTACTCAAGATTAACTTGGGCTTATCAAAATTTTATTAAGTTAAAAATCATAGGCAAATAATAGAGGTTTCTGGGTCACTACCCGTCTCAGACATTTCCTTCAAAGCAATAAACTGCTATCAGTAAACTGCTGTGTTTATTCTGTCTCTGCAATGGCTTTTGATGGTTTCGCTCATGGAAGGTGCTCCCAGCCACTGGGAGCAGAGAGTGTGTTTGCAGTGCCTAGAGATGGAAGCACACATGGTGGTGATTCCCAGCCCCACGCTTGTATGAGAAGTGTGCTGTATAAGAAACGTGCAGACATGTAATGAATTCCAGGCATGGACAGAAACTTTACAAAAAAGGGGGTTGTGAGCAAAGTGAGAGTGTGAATGTTTGTGGTTGCAGCTATCGTGCCCCCATGTCAAAATACACTCCTTTTGTCTGGTATGCCCACTATTCCTGGCTAAATGAAATAATACTGTCATAGAGAAATATCTTAGAATGCTTGGTTTCATTCCTCAACTTATCCTCCCTTCCTTCTTTAAAAATAATTTTTGTGCACTATTTCATGAGAAAAGAAACTCAATGGGAATTTCAGTATTTTTACTTGGAAGGTCTACGCAATTTCTTTCACACATCCTCAGACATTATTCCTTGCCGAGAAGAAATGAAGACAAAAGTAAGTTTTAATTCACAAAATGTGTTATATTAGATGAGGCAAATCCTACTCCTATGCTTGGTTTCTATCTAAAACATTTTTTGATATTATAATAGTTACTTTTAGAATCAGTGGACAGGGGTTTATTAAAACTCTCTATAGAGTTTTGCCAGTGACATCAACATGGCCAGGACTTTATCAGGTACTTTTCTACTCACTGTATGCAAAATAAAAAACTGGCTTCTGAAGCTGGGACTTTTTTTTATTCAGAACTGTAGACAATTGTGTATCTATTCAACCCAGCCGTAAACAGGGGTGTCACACCTTTTTACTCAGTGACCCTCTTCGGGGATCCTCAGCTTGCCCACTTCAAAATGTCTGTATTAAGCGCTCGCAGAGCCCATGGGACAAAAATATCCATGCATTAAGCCACTTAAATCCGTCCAGCATGAGAAATTTTACCCTGCATAATTCAACATCTGAATTTGGCAATTTCAGTGACATTGCACCACAAATTGTGTTTCTTAAATACTTCCTTAATAACGTGAAATCCATAGGGTAAGGCACCTGGTAACCATCTGACAGTGTCAAGGCATTTGATATTAATTTTAGAGCTCTTAGTGTTCCACTGTGTAAAACTTAGTATTACGATCTTCATATTTAATTTGCATATGTGCTGGCAAATATAAAATTTATATTTGGACTACACACCTGTCTGTGGGTGACTATTGACTATGGCTGTATTTTTAAAATTTAGAAACAATGGACTTAGTGTTCATCTGAATGCCACTCAGAAGAACATATTGCTGACAGCTGTTTTATTGTCTAGGTACCAAAACATTAAAAGAGGCTATATTTGGATTTCTTTAAACAAATAATCAGGGGGGTTGTAGTTCTTAACATAATTTTAAACTCTGTGAAACCAAATGATGAGTTGGGGTTGACTCATTGGAGCATCTGCTCAAGAAAAATGTTGAATAGCCTTACAATTATATTGAACTCAATAGATGAAACCCTTCTTATTGAGTATATTGATCTTATAAAAGAGAGTGGGTAATAATTTGAGCTGGTAAAAGTAGATGAAAATTTTACTCACGTGTCGAACAGTAAAACTTTACATAAGGCACACAGAAAATCACAGACTCACAGCCAATATCCTGGAAGAAATTACTTATTTGTTATTCTACTTCATTGTTTAAAATACTCACTGTACCTCAGACTTTGCTCATTTGCCTCTATTTGCTTTGAGACTACTTATGTTTCATGCATCAGACAGAGAACTCTTGTAAAGCTGTGCTTGCACTGAACAGACCCTAATTTTAGTAAAATTGCATCTAATGCACCTTTCAGTGTTAGCAGCTCAGACTCATCCATCTCCTGTGTCCTTCCTACTCGGGCACCAAATTGGATAAAAGGGACAACAGTGTTGCAAAAAGCACAGAAAATTGTGCAGAGGAGCAAATGCCCACTTGTTGGACTGCTGGGGTAGGTCCAGTAAAAGTGCTGGAGAGACATGAGCAGGCATTTCCCTGAGGAACTCTGTTTCACTCTTGAGAAACTGCCCTGCCCCACCAAAGACATGGTCTGTGCCCCAGGCATAGCCAACCATGGTAAGAAAAAAACCCCAAGGGTTTCTTCCTGCCTTGAGGATCAAGAAAAGCTGGAAGTATTTGAGCAGCCCTTTGCTCTTTCTTGGCACAGGATATTCTGCCCCTTGCATCATCAGTGGTGGTTGGGAAGTTTTTCTCAAGGAAGGACACTTTGCTTGAATCTGAAAAGCTTCTTTGCCTTCCTCACAATTTCAAATAGACTTTCAGAGCTGGAGGGCTTGTGAACTGGAGAAAACCAGACAAAGTGGAAATATCTCTGTGCTGTTTTTTCAGTCACAAAGAGTTCATTGCAGTCAGTAAGGCCAGGAATCAGCCCTCAAAAATAAGCACAAAGCACTGGCTAAACTTAGAACCTTGGTTTCTTCCTTCCCGTTCCCAAGCAAACCCAAATTTTGAGGAATTTTTGCATTTTCCAATCATAGGCATGTATTAGGTGTTCAGTGGACATGCAATGCACATACACAAGGTCCAGTTTATACTTTGGAAAATGTTGGTATAACTTTTCTTAAAAAAAAATGCCATTCAGTACTTCTCTGCTCTCTTCATCTGTGTGCTTGTGTCAGTAGCTCTCTTCAAAATGCACCTCTAGTCATACAGAAGCAGAAATACAACAGACTAGGAATGAAACTAAGTCCCGGTAGCTGCTTGTTTGTTAGTCTCATGCCTAAAGGTCTTGTTTGTCATGATTTGCTCACTGAAGCTATTATCCATTCTAGACATCCCTACAGTCCGCCTTGTCCACAGTCATTTCTCTTACAGAAATACTTACAGGGCCAGAATTATTTTAAGGGTGTTAATAGCCTGTATTCCCAGCAGGGATAATGAAAGCAACCAACTTTACCATAGAAGCACAACAGCAAATTACCTTCAAGGGGAAGTTGCTTGATTCAATTTCAGGAAAGCATTTATTATGCCTTTGGTTTGCATACTTCTCATTTTTCTGCACAATAAGGTTTTACATCATTGTGATATGGTGGCTTATGCAGGAATATTCTTGCAGGCATTGTTTTAGTACTAGCACTGGAAATGGGAGGAAATGAAAAAGCACAATTATTTCTGTCTTTTACCTGATTTAACTCTCAAATAGGGTTGTTTCTGTTCAAATTTCTAAACCACAGTTGCCCTCTTATGGGTATTACAATTAAACTCTCTAGGCTGCTGTATCACAGCATCCAATCAAATTAACTATTGTTCCATATTACTATTAATTTGTGATAATACTGGTTCCAAAAATGGCCATAACAACTCTTAGCTGTGAAAAGTTTGGAAGCTGTACCATCCAGGGAAAGGTCTCAAGATAAATGGAAAAACCCTGGTTATTCTCCATTCTGCATTACATTATATATCAATACCTTTCTTACAGTAAGTAAAAGCTCATTCAGGCTATATGTGATCTGTGTCATATTAATTTATACCAGATGAGAATTTTAAAAAATTGTTTGCTCACAATCAGTGAGTGGTTCCTATATATTTCCTTTAACCATCATATGCAGTTATATATATTTGAGATATATATATATGTTCAGAGCTCATTCACATTTTTTCCCTACATAAAACAAAAAATGTATTGATGTGAAAAAAAAACCTCCCAAAAAGTCCAGAGTATACAGCTATATCAAAGAGTTGCTGAAGAAGTAGGGTGTCCATTTAGGATTAGGATTCAAAGCAGCACCCACATATGTGTTATGTTTTTAAGAGCTTTTACAAATTTCCTGCTACAAAACTGGCAGGCGTTTTCAGCAGCTCCCAGTTTTTGAAGATGTATGTGAGCAATGAAGAATATATTTTTGCATCAAATGAAATATAGTCCTGACTAATTCCTTGTTCTTCACTCATTTCTCTCAGATCTTAGAGTCTGAGCAGTGTGGCAGCAGGACCTCAGCCATGGGCGGTTCCTGCACTCAGAGAAAGGGACCCATCGCACCAGATTTTGTGCAGGTGCTTTGCTTTGCTCCTGAGTCCCCAGTTCCTCTCTGCAGGCAGCTTTGCAGATTGTTTGACTGGAAATACAGTCAATAATGGGCTTTTGCTGCTACCCCCTAGTAAGCAGAGGCACATTCTCAGTCTTTTGGCAATCAGCTGGGCACAGCTGCATATTAAATGAAACTTGCATCTTTTTAAGTGTTCCAAACATCTTGCTTATTTTGTTTCTGGCATTCCATAGTAAAACACTGAATTTATTTCCACCAGTAGTAATGGTGCTCCAAGGAAAGTCTAAACATTTTTGTGACTCTGTATGATTACCATACTTGCTGTTTTTATTCACTCTTGCACTCTTTTAGAATTGTCATAACCAGTAAGTTTATCTCATTGAATAATTGATATTTAATCTAATAAGGACAACCAATTTCTGTGTCATGTTAGCTTTGAACTCCATTAGTTTATGAAACATAATGAAGCATTTGTGATCCTATTCTGGTGGTGAAAATCTCCAAATCAAAAGAAACTCTTTTATGTTTCTTTCATTTTACTATTCACAGTTTTAATTCCATAGGCTGTGACCCACCAGATAAAGATGCTTAATTAACATTTAGTAAGCTGTTTTGATTTCAGTGAAATCATTAAACAACTTACTTCAAAGATGACAGATGCACTATGTTTACAGCCAAATTAGCACCCTTGATCTGTTTTTAGTGAAGTTCCTCAAAGAATATATGTACACTTTCAAGAGGGAGTTGAGAAAAGGCTAAAATTAAAAGGAATAGCAGTTATTAAGTTTGCTGCTGCACTGTGCTTTGAGCCAAGCACTGCTGACTCCATTTTACCAGAGGGTAAAGGTATTCTTTCTTTCTACTGATTATGATCAGTGATACTTGAAATAAAGCAAAGCCATTCCAAACAGTCTCCCATTTCTTTCTGATGCAGAAGGGTGTGGATGATGCAGGCTCTGCACAAAGACACGATGCGTAAACAGCAATGACAGGTTCAGCAAAAGTGTAAGCAGAAATATCAAATGGAACATTGTAAGTCTGGCCACTGCAAGGGCCACTTCTTTAGTCGCTAGATGACAAACCAGGTACAAACAGCAAGACAGTAGAAGCTGTGTAGAAACTTTTGCCATTGAGTGGCATCAATCAATAATCAACACTCCCCATGAGGGTAGTCTGAAAAGCATGTTAGAAAAATAGCAGAATATTTCCATGTTTATTTGTTCTGAATTGTATGCCTGATTTACTCACTCTGACTTTCCAAAGCTAATTGCTGCCCTATTATTTCCTCCAGTGAAGCAAAACCTCAACTTCCCTATTCACCTATGATTTTGAAAATATCTTACAGGAATATTATTAAAAATTCAACTGATGTAAAAACCAGAAGTCCCTCAGTTCCCTATTATTTTTGCTGCATGGATACATCTTGATAAGGCATTAACTAATAGAAAGCACCAGCAGAAATACACCTCTGACAGTAAAGGGAAAGCCTTTCTTCAGACATAAGAAGGATTTTGAAGTATTTGCTGTATTGTGAGAGTGAACTCTCAGTCAGAAATGCAAGAAAAGCCGTCCCTTGGTCAATCTGACATTATTTCATTTCAGATCTTTTTTCCCTGTGACTTTGTGGTTACTCCCTGATTTTCCACTTTATGCCGAAGCATCAACACCCAGTCCCTTCAAGAAGGCTTGTAAGAATGCAAAAGTCCTTCTGTGGCAACTGACAGTTTCAGCCTTTCACTTCAGAGTGATCACAACAAGGTATGCTCACTCATGCACTACTGCTGCTGCAATTTCAGTAGGCTTAATAACACGAAGTATGATGCTTTTTACTGAAAGAATCACTCCAGAGTGTCCCAGGCTATCTGCTGGAAACAGTCTCCAAAGGAGGTTTTCTCCTGAGATGAATACAAACCGTCATGAGAAAACCAATTATGTTCCGTATTCTGTGCATGCTCTGTTCTATCAGATCACGCTTCAGCAGTTCAGACTCATCAGCTGCAACTTTTCTCTACTGCCAGAGACCAGGTAAAAAATTCAAGGGACATGTTACTCGGTTACAGATTGCCCTGGAAGGATTATCCTACTCTAATGAAGTGGGAAGAGGCGTAAGTTCCTTGTGGTCCACACCTAATAAAAATGTTTTGCAGGGAAACCTGTAAGTAAGAGAACATATGGCACAAATCGTACCATAAGCACTAAACAAATCTTAAACTGTAAACATCCTCTTGGGTTAGAGCTATTTAACATCTTTCTGCTGTCCCTAGGATAAGCCAATGGCTCCAGTAAATGTTATTTTACTAAGAGAGTTCATTTTGTTTAGATGTTTTATGTAAGAAAAGTGACTCGGCTGCTGTGAGGGGTTCCTTGGCAGTGGCACTTCGTGCATGTCCTCACGTGTAGGAAGAACAGTCTCAGTCCTGAAAGGCTTCACCAAATGTGTGGTTATGTGAGAGTAGAAGATGCCTGAGCTCCAGCTCTGCTGGAAATAGTCAGCAGGAGCTCGTCCTCAAGATGGAGCTGCATCTGTGAGTCAAATATGGCTTTCTGTGGATGTGGGTTATGTCCTTCTGTGCAGAAGAACCTTTCTCAAATCTTTTAAGCTTTTGCCAATTAACTGCAAATCTTGTTCCTAACATATGTGGAGATCCCAGCCGGACTCAGTCATATAAAAGCACTCTAAGAGTGTTTCTGGAGTACTTTTGTTTGATTAAGTGTATCCTGTGGTAAGCAGAACCATTACCTGCACTGAGCATCATATCTAAATATACTCAATTTTCAGCAAAATTATCAATAAAATTTGCTACGCTTAGGGAACATTTTTCTGTGGAATCTTTGCCGACCATTTGGTATTAGTAACATCTCTAATAAACAGCATAAATGAGCTCCTGTTGATGTTCTTACTGGCTTGAATGATTTAATTTTAAGTCTGAAGCAATTTTTTCTTTTTTTAGCTATTATCTATTGTGAAAAAAATCACATGCTTGGCAAGATATCTGTATATAATATTCTGGAAATAAAAGACACATGTTCCCTTGACAAAAAAATCTTTGGAGCAGAAGGAACCCCTTAAGAATTTTTTAGCCTGTAAAGATAGAGAAAAATCTATGAATTGGAGAAAAATAAGGGTTTTTTTAAAAATGTTTTTAAAAAATTATCAAAACCTATTCATCTATTCTAAATCATTAGTAATTACTGAGACCAGAATGGTGTATGAAATTACTGTGCAAGCCTTGTCAAGGCCAGACTGTGATGTCTTCTTCACTTTGGTTGAAAGGTTCATATTGTTTCCATCTTCTGTATTTGACTTCTTAAATATACTGGTACTTTAATTCTAGGAGGCTGAATCCCAAAGGGTACAGCCTGCAGTGAAATCCACCTTTGGGTTATCATATTTAGGACAGATGCTCCCAAGTCCTCGGTGGTGAAACGTGAAAAGGGTGGTCGGCCCTTGACCATGTCCGGACACAGAGCTGCTCCCCCAGGGCCCCACGAGTGGAAGCACCAGCTGGTACCAGCCCATGCAAAAGCATCCTCAGAAGCAGCTGGAGATGTAAAGACAGGCTGTGATGCAGATTTTTGCTGTCTAACAGGAGTTCATCCCCTCTCATGCACATATGGTGTGGATTTATGTACTCTAGAATGTGGAAAAATAAAAGCTAAACATACGGACTTAACCCATTTCACCTAAAGAGGTGAAAAGTGGGTGTTTAGTTATTATCAAGTCTGTAGCTGGAAGTCATATACACACTGTGTAAATCGTGGAGGCACCTGGCTGGAAAGGCATCCCCTGAGAGCAGCCAGCAGACACAGCAGATGCCAGACCCCGAGGGTGGGTGGCACAGGGAGCAGGGTTTGCACAACGTGTCTGGTGAAGCTGGTAACATCCCAGCATGGAATAATCTCATGTTCTTTCAGCTCACAAGTACAAAAAGATCCAGGAAAAAAGCTTGGACACAGCTTTTTATGTAGAGCATGTGTTCCAGGTTTTCTGGGCACTGCGCAGCAGCCTGTCAGTTCAGGAACCTTCTCAGTAAATTATGTTTTGAGTAATGATGTCACCTCTAGTGAGACAAACCTGGGTTATCAACCGATTGTCCTATTTTGGCCCCAGACCTGGTTTAGCTAAGCAACCCCAGGGCTGGAGGACATGGGGCAAGACCTTTTTTTGCTGTCATTCAGCACAGTAAAGTGTACTATATTTAAGAGAAGCATTTTGATTTTTGCAGGTCACAGAAAACCAACAGTGTCATACATAATTTTGGAAGATACTGTGATGGTGCCCACTACTGGATATGATTCTGAACCTACTTTGGAAGGTGCCATTTACAATGACCCATGTTCACCACTGGTACAGGGTCTCTCTGTGGTGTGGACAGCCCCTGAGCTGCATCTGCTTAGACCAGTGTATTTATCAGTCTCTCTAAATAGCTGGTTTACTATCAGTGGTTGACTTTACTTTAAAAGATGCTTCCAGACAAATGGTTTTACCTCATAAACCACTCTAGCATAAAGATGGATGTTCTCTATGCAGAAGTGGAGCTTGTGCCTTCTTTTCTTGCTTACTCATATTAACAGGAACGTGTACGTAAATTTCCTATCACCCGGCATTTACAATAAGTTGCTCTTGCACATTTGAACTCCTTCCAGCTTGATTATAAGTTGAAAAGAAACGTAAATATATCTATTCTGCCCCCTCCAAAAAAACCAGCTGGGGAAAGGGAAGTTGACTGCTTGGGTAAAAGCTTTAACTCCATGTTAGCAGTTTTTGAAGGTGCTGTGGTTTTGATGACTTAGGACTGTGTTCCCTCACCCTTTTGTACATGGGTTGCTATTCAATAAGCCAGAAAAACGTAAATAACACAGGTATGAAAGGCATAAAACACAGACTGATGATTAAATACATGATGACCTTCTATATGAAGCTCCAGCTGAGATGTATTGTCTCCAATTACACTGGTCATGCAGGTGATTGACCTGGTGTCCCTATATACCCTCCAGGCCCAAGCAGCCCTCCTTTCTGTTGTGGGAGGCTAATGAGGTGTTTTCCTGCAGAACTGCTGCTCTTCAGATGGGTGAATGCTGGTTCTGGGAAGCTCCTCTGGGTGTGTCTCTAAGGAGTGATGTGTAAATAAAGCTGTTATAATGTGTTGTGGCTGGAGTGTCCTGCTTAGTATGGACAACATGTTGGAACAAGGTTGTAGAATGATGTTGGGGTTGCTTCTATCTTTTTGGGGAGAAATGGATGTGCTTCATCCTGCAGTTTTTAGTGGCTGGTCGAATGCAGCTGCTATTCCACATAGATGGGAGCTTTGAACCCTATTTGGTTCCTCTCTACTCTTTCCTTTCTATGATACTTACATGTGAATATGATATTATTCTATGATACTTATAAATGGATAGCTCAAAGCCTATTTATTGCATGCCCAGGTTCTGGGGATGGGCAGCTCTGCCCCCTGAGCTTCCACCATCGAAATAATTTGTGCTGCATGGCACACAGTTGCAATTCTACATTATAATTAAATCCTAGCAATCTATCTTGAAACTCATCTCACATGGGAGAAATCAAGATTTGTCGGTCTCCAGCACAGATGTAATGCTGTGTGGGTGTGGTTCACAGTCATTTGCCCAAATTTTCTCTCAAGTGCAAAGCATTTGGGCTGCTTCCTACTGAAATAAGTCCTCATTTTTCACATCTAAAGTGCCTTTGCCTCAACCTGCATCATCATGGGAATTAGTTTAAAGATTTCTTCAGATATGTCTCACTACCTCAACTACATTTTTGGGTGCTGAATAGATCAGCTTGTTGGGGGTCGAGAGCATTCTGATATATTAAGGACTTTCTTTGCCGTGTTAAAAGTATGGAATATATTTGAGTGAATACAGCATTAGACAAAACCTACATTTTTTACCTTTAAAGGTAATATATTCTAGGTTTGTTTCAGAAAACTGATAGCCAACTCAAATTGGCTGCTGAGGCAGGCAGCAATAACTTTATTAATGCAATTTTATTCACTGTTAAGATCACAAACTTTATACCGCAAATTGATAAAACATGTTAATGATCTTTTACAGCTTTTGACAGAAAAGTAAGAGTCGTCTCCAGTTTTAGGACAGAAACTTCTCCAAGAGCAGCTGGTGAGAGTAAGGCATGTTGCAAAATATTCCCACCTTGTCTCATGCCGTGCTGGCCATAGAGAGGCAGACAGAACAACCCCACCATGGCCTCCTGAGGCACAACTTGGCTTTCTTTCATGCTCTTGCAATAGAACAGGCAACCTTCAATGGCAGGTCATGAGACTTGCCCTACTAAATCTGCAGCAGATGAGTGGAAACATTGGCATGTAGGTGCATTAAGGTAATTATGCTCACCGCTGGCAGTATTTGCATTTACTGAGCTTGTAGTAAAAATAGCTCCATGGTCCTGAAAGCGCAGGGGAAACAGTCAATGCAGAGCTGCAAAATAGCAATCCACAAACTCTGCAGTTGCAACATTGTTATTTCCACCCCTAGCCACTGCAGGAAGTAAAACATGGCTGGATTTACCTCATCCACCTTTAAATTCATTGCTCAGCAAGAAACACTATTATAGAAAAGTTTTTCCACTGTTTTGGCATGGCTGCTATGCTACTTGTTTATTCTGGGAGTATCATTTTGGTAACATAAGAAAGGACTGTGGTCTTTGGAGACAGAGGAACTCTGAGGGAAGGGGAGTGAGCTTAAACGCTGTGTTTTGGTGAAAGGAGGATTTGTGCTGAATGACAATTTGCATCTTAAAAAGTTCACGTAAAGATGGCCTTTTTTGGTAAGTAATGCCTGCCTTGCCTGATTTCCTGTGGAGGTGTCCAAGCACACTGTTTAATTCTCCCCCACAACATAGGGGTCATGGGGGACTGGCCCAGCATTACCTGTCCTGGGCAGGGCAAGAATGAGCTTCAAGCAGGGGAAGAATCCAACTTGTCTTTGCTTTTGATTGAACAGCATCTGCCCTCAAAATAAAGGGCTGCTTGTAAAAAGCAAGGTTTTTAGGAAGAGGTGAAGCAACACAGAAGAGAATAAAAGGTATTAAGTGCAATTTAACTGTATGCTTCCATGGCTATTTTTCCAGCCTGCTTTTTGATACCTAACCGGTTTAGAAATGCTTTGGGAGACAAACATCCCGATGTTCCCTGTGCTGTCAGTGGATGTAGGTGGGCTCTTCCAGAAGTTTTGGTGTACTGAAACCATGGTGTACTGAAATCTGGAGCTGCCTGGCATGTCACTTTTTGTTCACTACTGCTTTTAGATTTACTCCTGGAACAGGAGGAAAACCGGGTTTTGCAGCACAAGGGTAAGCTGCACAGAGCTCCTCTTTCATCCAAACTATTTCCATCAAACATTGCAAACTGCATGTTTGATGGAGATGCTGCACAACATGGTCTTTTATGTAAAAGAAGAAAGCTTTCTCAGCTTTGAAGCTCTCACTGGCCTTGTCAGCCTACACCTGCATAAAGAAGGAAAATGACAAATATTCACAATTTCTACATCCTCACTGAATCCGTCTTGCCTGGTCTGTAAGTACCAAAAGGGCTGCACACACGGCTTCTTTGTAGCTTCACATAGCAACCACTATGCAATGGAGTTTCATTTAGCAGTAGTGAGGTACTGGGGGTGTTTGGAGTCGGGCAGGTGTGTGGGTGCTAAGCAGGACTGTGCTGCAGGGCACAGCCCCACTGCTGTCCCCACAGCTGCACACTGAGGAGTTGGACACTGCTCAGTAGCAACCCTGGGGGAACTGCTACTTTCCAAATTCCTGTCCTGCCATGAAACACCAGGTAATTTGATAGTCATTTGTATTGCAGTGGAAGTGCATAGGCCAGTGATCCCCCTTTTCCCCCTCAAACTCCTGGATAAACTCAGGGAAGCCTTGTACATTTAAGCCTAGAACCCATCTGGGATGTCCTCACTGGGAAGCTGCTGGGAAGCCGTGAATATGACATTTCAGGCAAACAGGAGCTCCTGATCACTATATATAAATTCAGAAGGTGTTTCTTCCTGTCCTCCAGCTCTTGCCAAGGGCACTTGGGTGAAGACATGCTTCAGCCAAAAAATATGGTGATGCTTGGAGGAGGAGAATGTATCACTTGTGTACTGGAGGCACTGCAGGTGCAAGGCTGCTTCATGATCTATGGGCAGACATGTTCCCTCCTTCCTTCTATAACTGGTATTCTCCTTGATTAGTGGTCTGTCTTACCACTTCTGCTTCGATGGCCTAATTTAGAGCAGGGCTAGAAATTTGCATCCCTACAGCCAGCTCAATGTCCTTAATTATATGTGTCTTTATATGTCTAAGGAAAATTTCGGGTTTGAAAATGGATGGAGAGAGAAAAGGTTTCTATATTTGTAGCACCATGCATTTTTTCCCATGTAGTATTTCCTGTGAAGACATTTGGGGCTGATTCTTGTTTATGGCAAAGCAGCTTTACATGAATGCAAAAGGGAATTTGAAGCCTGAGTGATGGCGTTTTCTGCTAAAGTGGTGCTTGGGGACTGGCAGAAATGGGAAACCCATCAGAGTACCAATGTCTGAGTGCAATGGCCCTGTTCTGAGATATAGTCACTGGAACCATCTCCATCCTCCCCATCTGGGCTGTTTCTCATGGAAGTCATGCTTATAATAGTGAAGGATACATATAGTTTATCCTGGTTTTGAGAGGGATAAAAGGGGACAGCCTCCTCAAAAGCATAAACCAGTAGAAAATAATCAATTTAAAGTGTTTATTCATTGTCAATTACAATGTTTGCTATTACAAGCTTCCTATTGAATCTGGCTCTTTGAACAGTCTTTCACCATCAAAGGTCACCAGCCAAAAACTGTTAATTTCCAGAATATTTGTAATACTTGCCCATTCTAATAAGATTCCTACAAAAGAGTTCATCCTTGTCTAGAATTAAGAGGAAACATGACAAAGCTTACACAGCTTTCCCTTTGTTTTTAATGCATCAACCACAGTCTTTTCCATTTCCTCTTCTAAAACAAGGCTGGAAAAGTCATCAAGGAGCTGCATTCATTCATTTCAAAAAGGTTGTTGAATCAGGATGGAAAATGAGATGGAAAATGAATTAATGCTGGTTTTTACTATGTGACGTCTTGGGAGATGCCTCCTTTGCTTTGTCACCAGTTCAGTTCTGTCCCAGGCCCAAGTCAGACATCAATATTTAATATACTTTATAGATATGAACTGTTTTTGTTGGATTGTTTAATACCCTTCTCTTATGGACATATCCTAGCAAATTATGAAAAGTACCTGCTGTTAAATGAAAATGCCAGATGTAAAGAATTTTTCTTCATTTACGAATGTTTTGTAAAGAACAGCAATACTTCCTTCAATTATTCTTGTTACTGTCAGTCGTTGGCTGAAGAAGCGTTACTGAGTAAGTCTGTCACATGTCTTGTTATTAGATGAGCTGAAAAAAGCCAAAACCAAAATGAAGACAACTTTCGGGGAATTTAGCAGGTCTGGTTCTACTCTTCTCATTAGTGTAAATCTAGGAAAAGCATCATGGAAATTGGCACAGTTAGTGGAAAGCAAATTTAAGTGAGGACAGAATTGATTGATTGTACATGAGAAATATAAGCAGCTGACCTGAGTAGTGACTGCATTTTAAATTGCATTTGCCTTTGCTGTCCGAAGGGAACACTGTCCACTGAACCAGCCCTGCACACCTGTCTGCAGCATCTGAAGTACCTCTCCCACCAGGAATGATGCTGTTGCAGAGCCTGTGTGCCTACTCCATTGCAAAAAGGCTCAAAACTAGCAGTAAAAATAGACTTCAGCACAGTTTCTTCATACTTGCATTGGTCAGATCAAATGAACAACGTGTTGGGGAAGATAAAGTGGCCCTTCAGGTAGGACATGTGCCACTGAATTTGAAGAACTCCTGGTGGTGATGTTGGACTCCCTCACAATGCTGACCTGTTACCCTGAGGATGGCATAACATGATTCACCTGAGACTGGCATTGGAAACCCCCACCAAATCTGTCTCATCCCCATCAGCCCACGACCACAGCAAGATATGCCAGGCTGACCTCAAGTTTTCGCATTCCCTCTATTATGTTAGCCTGAAACACCCCTGCATCTTTAAAGACTGAGGTATTTGGGGTTTGGTGCAGTTTTCGTCATGCTTTTTTCCTTAAGCAGCTTTAATGTTCAGTGAAGGGAAGGTCCTGGTTCAGACCCAGTCAGGTCAGAGGCTGCTGAGAGTGTAGTCCATCTGTCTCTGGATCACCACATAAGGCAGCCCTGACTGTAAGGTCCTGGAAATAAACTGCCTGTGTTTCTCCCTGAGAAGGTATAGCATGAGGTTCAGGATGAGAAACTCTCCTCCTCCATTAATAGATTTATGTCCTAACATGCCCTAAATACATAGGAGGCTTTAACTTCCATGTCAGGCATGTATGTTCTTCCAGATTCAAAAGGGTTTGAAGTTGTTTGTATAAAGCTATGCAGTCTATAAACTAACCCTTCAAAGGTTTGGTGCAGGCATCCTCTCACAATTTTTGTTCACTTGTATGACAGGTCTGTAAAAAGGTCAGAAAAGTTATTCTATTACAGAGTAACACCCAACAGTGGAGTTAGCCGTTCTCTAAAGCAGTCACATTTAACCATAAGCTCTATAAAATTTTGTCACAGTACCTGAAAAATCAGAGAAGCATAAGTATATTTTCAGTAAATATGCATACTTAGATGATCTGTGAGATGTTCCCAAAGAAGCTTTTTAAGCAGCATCTTCATGTTATTTCCCCCCCGTGTTTTCTCAGGGCTCTTTTCCTATTTCTGTCACAGGCACACAAATATCTTGCCAAAATTCTGTGACTCTTCTTGCCCTGAAATGCGTTCAACTTTAGGTGGTGTTGTGTGGTGGTGCGGATGTTGATAACATATAGGCAACTATTGCTTCAGTCATGGTACAAAGCAGTTGTGTGCTCAGTTTTATTGAGGTTGAATCCAAAACACAGGTGGAGAACACTGAACCCTCACTCTCCTCATGGGCATTTGCTGCTCACTGTAAATATTTTAAGTGAAACTGATAGAGTTGAGAGGTGTCCCTGTGAGATGCCTCCATAGAAAAAAAAATATCTCTTTGAGAAGAATATCATAGACTGCAATTTTTTGCTTATATATTTGTATATTTTAAAGCAATAGGTAGATTTTTGCAAGTAGAAATTCGATAGAAAAGAGGATGTGCTTGCTCAGCTTGATTAAACTTTAAGTAAAACAAGATAATGAATTTCAGGTTTGCTGTTTACAAGGTGCTGGAGCAGCAGCTTGCAGCATTCTACTGTCAGTTAAGGATGCTGAAATACTGTATGCAGTATGGAACAAAGGACTCATGAATATATCGTGTTTAGGCAAAAATGAAGGTTTCTAAACCACTCTTCTTGAGGAGAAGACATGCAACGTATGAGCTATACTTGCGAATATCATTCCAGAGCATGGCTTCCCTTGCTCTACTGAGAGACTAAAGCAAATCCCCTACAACGTACTTATTTTACTCCTTTATATATGAAACAGTATCCAAGTTGTCTGGTGGAAAATTTCTAAATGATTTGTTATTCCTCTCACTGTGAATTCCTACTGTAGTGCATTCAGGATTCCACAATTGCAAGGTAAATGAAAACTGAAAATTTGACGAAGGGAAGCAGACCAAAACAAAGCCCTGGTGTGAGATATCATTACCTGTTGTTGGGAAAGCAATTCAAGACTTTCATACAATTGGCTTTAACATTTCCTGAGGTAAATTACACTGTCAGCAAACAATATAGTAGTAATTTAACAAATGTCAGAACATCTTGGAAAAAAGATAAAAACCACAACACATAAGTACAAGGGCAGGCTAAAGCCATTTTATCATCTGTCATGAGACTCAGCAAATGGAGAGAGCTGTTTCTAACATTTTGAAAGCATTTTGGGCGGCTATAATCAAGCTGTCTGAACTGCTCTAAATATGTTCACTGGGGGAAGGGCAAGATTTTTTTCCCCCTAATATGACGGGTGAAGAAAGTTTTTAAAATGTTGTCATCGTTCCCTTTGAGTTAGCTGCGGCATGTTTCAACCTCTGAATGACATTGTTGGGTTGCATGTATGTTCAATAAATGTTAACAAAATTATTTTGCTCAAAGTTCTTTTGACTTTCTATTTTAAATCCCTATATGTAGTGCTATAGCCTAGTATTTATTGATGAAACCTCATGATAGATTTGTATGAAACAGTGGGAGAGGAGAAAAATGGGTACAGAAAAGAAGTCCGTGCTTGTATACAGCCAAGAGATAAAACACTGGTTTGGTTTGCCAAGGAAAACTTTCCTGATTGTGCTGAAATGTTTTGTGAGAGGTTATCAAAGTATTCCAACGAGGCTATTGCGTGAGGAGCACATGAGTTACAAACAAAGCTGCATACAAGACACAGCTCTATGGCTCGCAGTTCAGAGTGCAGCATTGTTCGGCTCCCTAATTACCTCCGTGTGTGTTCTTCCCCTTACAGGGAACACAGGGAAGCTCAGCTGTCAGTGAAAGCAGAACACCAAACAAGGTGCCAAACACTCTGACTGCAGCTTCATGGAGCATAAATGGAGGGGAAAAGGGCAGGAAAAGGGACGAGGAACATGCAGAAGTGAAATACGGAAGAATGGGGTTCCCTGGGGTTCTTGGAACATGGTCAGGAGGTACAGCTGAGTTAAATGGGAAAACGAAATACCTTCCTGTTAGTGGACTGTTCCTGGTTTTAAAACTGGGCAGGAATATAATCAGAGTGTAGTATGCTGCTGTTTGCCAACTTCTGGATGTATGAGCTCAGGCAGACGATAGCAAGCCTGTGCTGTGGACCCTAGTGTGGTGTTAGAAATGTCAATCCAAATAACTGACAGCTAAAAAAGTCACTAACACAGCTGGCATTGTTTGGGAGGATAACCTCTTCAGATTTTATGTACTTACAGTACAAAAAAAGTTGCCCAATGCAATTTGAAGTGCCACCATCCACTGAGCTTTTTGAATTTAGAGTACTTGGAATTATACAACAGACTGGAAAGGAAGCAGTTTTGTGTTAAGAAACTCCATGCTACTATGCTAGAGAGATTGTGGAGGTGTAAGGTTCCAAAGGGCCAGACTCTTATCTGATATTATTACTGGGGAGAGTGGTTCCTGCAGGAGAGGAAGCCACTGAATGAGACGAAACAAATCTTGCATCCCATCGAGAATATGATGTTACTGATAGTGCCTGAAGTGAGCAATTCAGGGGATGCAGCACAGCCAGCATCTATCTCCAGCTGCCAGACTTGCCTCAAGCTCTGAATATGCCTCTGCAAAAAGTGCATTTTTGAGAGTAAGAAGGGGTCTCAATGGCCCAAGAAGCCATTCAATTTGAGGCACTCACCATATGTTATGGCAACCAACAAGATCTGTTACGTTTTGCAGGCATTTAATACTCTGTTTAGAAATTACCAAGTAGTGGTGAAGGCTGGAGGATAACAGGATGACATACTGCCCTGAACTGGGTCCACTTCCCTCTGCATCCAGCTCCTCAGCCTGTGCCTAGAAAGTGCTGCAGGCTCCTCTTAGTATCAAGCATTGAGACCCTTCATAAAACAAAATGGTTTAAATGATTCCATTGTGGGTTTGTTCTGTATTATACTATACTGGGAAACACAAGGTGAGAGAATTAGTTATTATTTTAGGCTATAGGAGGTAAATCAAGGAGGTGTGTTTATGGAGTGTGTGAGTTCAGGGTTGCTGCTGTTTAATGGACTGCAGTGACATATCACAGCATGAGTACATGTAATTGTCTCCCAAACTGAAGACTGAATTCTTAAAGGTTCCCTTGTTACACATTACTTCTCCAAACAGGAGACAGCAATGTAATGTGGTATTACCAAAGCAGATGATTCATTCTGATACACTAATTAAAACATGCTGAGGACATCAGCTACAGCTCAGCCAAAAACTCCCTGTCTGAAATAAACATTGATCTGATAGAGTCCTGCATTAATTTTTAAAATGTAACAGCAGGGGGCAAGGAGGGACAAGGTTTTTCACTGAGAACTAGCTGCTTACACAATAGAAGTGAGGTATACTTTCAGTGCTTACTGGTCTTTTTTTTTTTTAATAATTCTCCCCAGAAGCTGTAATTGCAATGGCAAAGTTCTGAAGAATTCTGAGGCTTTTAAAACTCTTATTTCAGAATAATTCAGCTTTCAGTAAATAGTCTGGAAAATGCATCCTTCATCTTTGTGCATAAGATTGCAGAAATGTATTTTTAGGGTCATGAGCTAAATTAACATCTGGCTCAATGGATATTTCAGATGTATTACATGCATTTGGTCTGAATGTAGCTCATTGCTTACTTTCCCCCTCCCCCAAATTATGCAGTGACATTTATTCATGTGCTCATAGCATGCAAACTAACATCTGAGTAAATCTTGGATTTTCAATCATCTGGCATACTTGTAAGTTCTCCACATTTTTTATTACTTTGCTTAGAGCTAATTATTCTGGATACAGCATGGTCTATTTATACGCTTTGTAAACACTCCATCTTCCAAATGCCTTGTGGTATCATTTTCTTCAGTGTCTTTATGGAAGACTGTCAAATGAGGGAAGCAGCGGAACTGGAGAGGCATAGGAAAGAATGGAAAATAAATCCCCTAACATCAACAAGGAAACAACTGTCAGTCTTAGCAATTATTTCCCTGATAACTATTCTGTTAAATTTATTTACAATTCTGGAGTAATAGGTTACCTGCTGCTCTGCAAAATGATGATTAGATTTTATTTTCCTGTTAGACTTCTAAGTGAAATAATGCTTCCAGAGATGGACCCCCCACCACTTCCTTGGGCAATTTATTCCAATGCCTAATCACTCTTAGTGAAAAGTTTTTTCTAATATCCAATCTGAACTTCTCCCAGTGCAACTTAAGGCCATTTCTCCTCATCCTTTCAGTTGGGACATGGTAGAAGATCATGACCCCCTGACGACATCCTGCTTTCAGGCAGTTGTAGAGAACAATGAGGTTCCCCCTGAGCCCCCTTTTCTTCAGCCTAAACACCCCCAGCTTCCTCAGCTACTCCTCATGAGACCTGTGCTCCAGACCCTCCCCCAGCTCTGTTGCTCTTCTCTGAAAGACTCCAGCCACTTGATGTCTGTCTTGAAGTGACGGGCCCAAAACTGGACACTTTGGTGCCACTTAGAGTCTTCTTGATGACAGTCTGACAGCAGGGATCAGACTTCTAGTGCTCCTGCTTGTACCAGCATTTCCTCAAAAGTATCATGAGGATAATAAAATGATCTTCTTAAAATAGATGCATGTCTTCATTTGTTTGGATTACTATATCATCTCCAGTTCTATGTGCAGGCCAAGAGTGTGTTTGCCTGGCAGTAACTAGTACCTGTCATTTCTTCCAGCAATCCATATGAAGCCCAAAAGTAAGTCTTATTACTGAACTTGTTAAACCAATGGTCTTCAAAATCTTTTCCGTCCTCCAAAAAGAAGAAGGTATCTCCTTTGAGAGGAGACAAAGAGCTGCCACTGGCTGTCAGAGGCACTCGTGAAATGCTCTTCTTCCACGTCAGAACATACAATCCCTGGGTGCATTTGACACTTACCGGCATTTTGCTAAAGTAAACTGGACCACGTTCATATAAAGAAGTGTCACTGAAATATCTAGATGGATTTATGAGAGGATTTTATTTATTTATTTTCATTTTTGTTAAGAAGATTTAACACCTTTTAATTGTCATTCTTTGCTCAGGAGTCTGCTTTAACAAACATAGTTATTTAGGGTCTATGAACACTCCAAATGAACTGACCCAGATTTAACAGTAAATGACAAAACCCCCAAAACCCCAAACAAAAACAAACAAGCAAAAACACTTGTAAAAATATTATTGATTAGAAAATTCTTTTCTTAAGCCTAGGGTCACAACAAGAATAGTGCAAATATTGTAAAAGCATTTAGTGATATTTGTCCAACTTAATGTGTCTTTACACTATAGAAATAATTTTTGAGATACAAAAATATTAATTTTGATGAGAATTTTTATTAAAATCTATTTTTTCCAACAGGTAAATAAGAATGCTGTTACATTTGCATACATAACATTGAATCACTGCAAGTGTGCTATTAAGAGAATATTTATCTTCGGAAAAGGGCAGCCAGCTTACATGTGTTGGCTGACCACTTTAAAGCTGAACATCTGATAACCATAACTGCTATTTTTCACATGCACATTCAATTGTCATAAGTACTCAAGACAAAAAGGTGAGCCCCAAACTATAAAATAGAAAAATAATAAACTGTAGAATTTTTATGAACTTTTTTCCCTCTTATTGGTTTTAGAGATGTCTGCATTTTGATCTGTGTGAATGGCTGTCTAGGCTGGACAGCTCAGAAAACTTTAAGCAGCCTCAGTAGTTTCTGAAGAGAGGTTAAGAGTATATTGTGTCTGTGGTTGAGAATGGAGACTGAGGTAAGGTTTGGCATCTCCTGCTTCAAAGACAATGGCTGAAGTCTGGTGGTGCAGCAGATGGTTGTGCCAGCCCCATGTCTCCTGCCTTGCCCTTAAAACTCACGCAGACTGGGAGCCTTTCAAAGAGCAGCAGCTCACTTGCATCCAGGAGAGATGCTGCAGGTTTCCACCCTGCATTTCCTGGAGGTCCTAAGGTGCAACACCCATCTGGAGGACCTGGAGCACCAGAAGAAGGTTGGAGCCTGTGAGAAGTAATCCAGGACCCTGTAAAGAGTCCAATGTGCAATGTGAGGTTGCAAACAAGAAGTAATGCCAATTCTTTGAAAAGTTCTGAACTTCTCAGCTCTGAAGAAGTTAATTCATTAAACTGTTGCGTATGTGTTTGGGTCAACATGGTGCAGTTACTCATCTGTTGTCCAACTTTCGACTATGTCTAAGCCAACACTGGATAACTAAACAACCATGGGCTTTTTATGGCTCTTGTAATAAGAATAATCCAGGCACATCTGGCTTAATGAACTTCTTTGATCCCAGCAGAAAAAAAAGGCTCATCTCTCAGATGTATTCACTTTTTTTTTTCTGATTTTTAATTTTTATGTGAGTGCTTATAGGAGGATTTTAGTCAGTTTCTTACGTGACATGAGTGGGGAGGAGGAGGAGGGGGAAGGGTTATCTGAAATAATTCTGTGCCTGGCGAAAGACTTAGTCCTTTACTTTCCCGCAACAGTAGTTCTTCCTCACATATCAATTATAAAAGATATGACCAAAATTTCATCTCTAAAAATAAGATGATGAAACGGCCTATTAAAAATACTATGCTATATTGGTGGTACAGCAGTAAGGGATTTACAAAAATTAATTATATAACTATTGTAAAAATATCAGCATTGAAGTTATTGCCAATGTATTTTGGTCTTGGACTCCACATTTTCATCTGTTTGGTATTTTCAGAAAAAGCAATCAACTTAAAATCTTTCTCTACAGAATTTTTTTTCCTGCCATTGTATATGCCTGATCTAAAATTCTTAATTTTGAAAGTTAAATGTTCCTCATACAAAAATACCATGTTGTTACTGACAATACTTTTGGCTTTTTTAAATCCAGAGATTCCAAGAAACCAGAGAACAATAAGCCACATTTTTTTCCTTTATTGGGAGCTAAAGAGTACTGAAGAAGTCCCATGATGACTTATTCATGTGAGGCACAACAGAAGTGGGAAGTACTACAATTTCTGTTTTCATTGATAATGTTAATACTTGCCTGGAAATAGTCTGGAAACTCCTGTTTGTTGAATGTCATCAACAATTTTTGTCAGTTTTAAATTATTCCTTTGTTCCACATGGTTTAGGTAGGCTGTGTGTCAAAAGACTCAGGATAGTTAAAAACCAATAGAGAGAACTGGTGGGAAGCTTGAGGAAACTTTCTGACACATCAGAGCAATCATTTACTGTTAATGGTTGAGCAACTAGGTGAAATTGGTCAAATTATTCATGTCTTGTGATTAAATTTCTTACTTCCAGAAAATGGAGTTCAAACTACTCACAGTATGATGATTTGTCTCAGTTTCAAAGTTTGAGCAGAGGAAATGGACTTGTGGCTCTCTCAAACAGTTATATTTTGTATCATTTTGAAGGTCATAAACAGGAGTCTCATGGAATTATCTGCTTTTACAATTTGTGAGAAAATTCTGCTAAGATTTCTAATGTGAGAACAAGCCTTCTTATTCCAAGGCAGAAATTTAACGTAGTGTTAGCCACTAAGCATCAATATATCACCTCTCACCAGGTGAGAAGGTAGAGGCCCAAGGCTTCTGCAGACACCCCTTGCTGTTGTGAGAAGCTGATTTTGCAGAAGCAAGCTAACGCTGTGTTTTAGTTATTGCAGAAGGAGCACATATTGTTGGCTGCAGGGCAGCAGTGTGAGAACCCATGCAGCCCCAGGGCTGGAAGCAGAGATGATCAGGAAAGGCTTTTCTAGGATTGATGAACTGCGGAATGAAGCATCTCCCACAGCTGCTGAGAAAAGAAAGGGAATGTCTTCAAAAAGCACTGGCTTAATGCAGAGTTCTCTGTGGCTTGGGAATGAAATAATTCTCAGATGACTGCGCTGGTTCTTCCAGATGTGTGAGCAATTTTTAGTGCTGATGAGATTTTGCTAGCCAGCTAAAAGTGGCTGGGTGTGGATGGTTTCTCTCCAAATGGGATCCGTTTTTATTTTGCCGAGAATGGTTTTCAGGAAATACCTGCAGATGTTAGCCTGCAGAAAGATGTCCCATACAATATCTCAAAGGGTTTTTTGACCCATCCTTCCAGTGTGAAAGGGCACTACAGAGCACGGCCAAGGAGGTTAAGTAAGTGTCCTTGGGTGCTGTAAGTTTGTGGGTTTTTTACCTAGGCCAACTACAGATTTTTATTCTTTTGCAAAAATAGTCTTTTACTTCCCTTTACTGATGGATACAGCAAGATTTATACCATGACAAAAAAACAGGACCCTTTGGGAAGGGCTCCTGCTATGGACAGGAGGCTTTGGGGCGAACTGCCGAGGAAGCCTTGACGCAGGGGACCATGTCAAGGTTCCTGAATGTCCATGGCAGGATGTTACAGCCACCATACTGGCGGGAAAACGCTCCTTAAACACAGCTGCTGAGGCCCATCTCACTCTGTGTGTCTCTCAGCACACACCAGTAGTGATGGTAGGAATCAGACCCTTAGTCATGTTTATGCACTTCTCTTACAAGGGGTTTTTCAGTTCAATGAGTATCCCAGAAAATACTTCATGTCTCATACATCTTTGTGCCTGTTGGAGTGGGTGTCTCTGCTTCCTGCCTGGATGGCAAAATACTCCATCGATGATGGGATAAAGATTAACCAAAAATGAAAATCACTGGGTTTTCCCTAACTCCTCCTGGTTTTAGTTTCACCAGCTGTTTTTAGGCTCCAGAGACCCTCTTTAACACGGAAATTTACTGTGCTTCTCTCTTGGCAGTTTAGTCTCTTTGGTAATTAGAGTCTTCTCATTTGGTGAACTGTTCCCATGGTCCCCTAGCTACACTCATTCTTGCTCTTGTACTTTGTGTTCCCTTATTACTTTCCTAATAACTGTTTCTGAGGCTCCTCTCTTCCTTTAATGTTTCTTGTGTGTTTGGCTAGGCTTCTCTGCATTCTTGGTATGGCATACGATGTGCCATCACTGGAACAAGATGTCACAGCTTTTCAGCGGCTATGTGTGTGGTTGTTCCTCCAGAAGGCTTTGCTTCAGTTATCTGTTTGAGCTCTCTCCACTTTAGTTTTTATTCTGCTTCACGGTGGGTTTCTGCTAAAGCAGTGACTTTCCAAAGTGGATAATACCTGGACTTGTAAACAATTGCAAGTATCTTGGCTTCAGTGGGACACCTTTCAGTTGGAGCCACTGGAGTCTTGTGGTCTGGAGTCTCTCCCCTGTCTTGTGGTTCACTAAGACTCTCTTCTGTATCTTGCTCCCGGCTGAATATAGTCCCTTGTTTGCTTTAACTAAGTATCTTAAGGAATCTCACTAGTCTATATAGTTATTTGTGGCTTGGCATTTTTGTCAACCCTGACTCCAGATGCCTTTTTTTTTTTGCTCTATATGCCAGGACCTTTGGTCCCCTGTACTCACAGCATCTCTCCTTTCCTCTCTCAGCTCCTTCCCCTCACAGGTTTTTGTGTGTTGGTCTTGTAAGGCAGAAAAAACCTCTCCACTCCAAATGCTTCAGAATATAAATCGATGTTAATTTTCTCTTTAGTTTCCTGGTTGGAAATTAGAAGGGATAAGATTAATCCAAACAGTCATCAGCTGTGCTCTTTGAAGGCATTTCCAGATTTTTGGCATATTCAAAACTCTCAGAAGGTAACAGGCATAACTAGAGAGAAAAGATGCTGGTCATAACAATTTCTTTCATTTTCTACAAGGAATAGGAAAGTCTGATGGTTTCAGACCTGGAGTCCCCCTTTCTTCAACTTTAGCCAATTATTGTCAAAGACATGCTGTAATCCTTTCCATTTCTTGTATTTCTTAATCACATTTGATAACTTGGTAACTTTCTTTAACCAGAGCAATGTGTTAAACTTTTTTTTGGCTGCCACAGAGAATTCTAAACAATTTTGCTGAACTAGGTTCCAGCAGTTTTGGTACGTAGCCTAACACCATACATTGCGGTGTGCAGAGAAAATCAGTTCTCCAAAAGGAACTCAATAGCAGCATGGACCTTCTGCCAAAAATTCCTAATTTTGGGACAGTACCAGGAAACTTGTGTGGGTCCCATTTTGCTCCTACTCAAGTCAAAGGCAAAGCTCCTCCCAGCTGCAGAGGGATAAAGTTCAGGCTCCAACACTCAGTCCTCACCTTCCCATTTCACACATTTTCCTTCAAATTCTTTTTTTCCCTTTATTTTTAGGCGCTGGCAAAACCCTTGCACTCTCCTATACATTCTCTGGAAGGCAAATCACAGATAGGAACCATTTTACTCATCTCTCACACTGTTTAAGAGTAGCTCCTGTTTTGTGCCCCAAAGCACGGCTGGAACTCAGCAGCTGTAATCTGGAGTGACAGATGAGCAAGTCAGATCATGAAAGGAGGAAAAATCTGCTGGAAAAGGAGCAAACAAACAGAAGGAAAGCTTGTAATTGTATCAGAAAGGCAAGAAGAGATATCCCGGAAGAATTAATTTTGTATTTCAGTAATTCCTGAATTTACTTGGAAAGATGATAAATTTGGAATAGGCTGTGGACAAGCAGGAGATGGCAGATGTGGAAAGATGGGATCTTGGGACATTTGCCATAGGAAATGAAACTCCAGCATCACCGTGTTGCAATAAGTGCTAATAGGTTTGGAGCTTGACCATGTCTTAAGTGTATGGAAGTATACAGACTGCTATATATAGCTCTGGAAATAAACACGTGTAATCTGATAGCTTTAAACATAGTCGGTTTTCTCATTAGACTGGAAGAACACTTGGAAGAAGCAAATGTAAGAATAGAACTGATACTGATTTTTGCCATGAAGCTGAGAAGAGAAGCAGCTCTGTAGGGTGCTACTATAGAAGGAAAGCAACTGAGGTGCAGAATAACATCAGTCACTTCTCAAAATACAGAAGTGCAAGAGCTTCCAGGTAGAGGGACACAGGAAAGGGAAGAAGGAGCATCCCTTGCATATTCTTGACCCATTTGTGGGTACATGACTCAGAGAAGATTGAGCTATGGGCAGTGAGGCAACGGAAGGGCACAGGTAACTGTGCCCCTGGCCTGTGTCTCCCCATGGCCAAAGAACCTGCCCAAACAGCCTAAAGGCTGTGTTCAACCCCAGCAGGGGCTGTAACAAGGACACAAACAGCAAAGTGCCAACAAGAAGCTGAGTCCTACTTTGTGAAATTGATTTGGTAGATTTGAATACAGGAAATTGAATAACCAATGCTAATTTTTAGACTTTATACTGTCTTAAGTAACTGCATAATCAGCAAGCTTTATTTACACCCTGTGTGTGCAGCTGGCAAGAATCTCAGGTTGTGCCTTCTGCAGTGCAAATGCTGCTGGAAGGGGAGATCTCTGCACGTAATGTCCCCAGCCCATCGCACCACGCGTGGCAGGATGGCTCCTGTACTTGTCGATGTGCACTGCAACAAGGGCAGGATTTATCCAGGGAAGAATGCTCTCCATAATATCCCTAATGCTGATGCTAAAGAGTTAAGAAGTTATTTGTCTACTTCATACAAGACATCTTATTTAAGAGATTGATAGATTTCAGGGAAGGGCACCAAACCAAATCAGTAATGGACGTGTGGTTGTTCATCATAACACTGATAAACAAAACCTAAATGAAATATAATACTTCCGTTGTTGGAAGCCATTCAAGTGTGATTTAAAACAGAAAGGCTGACAAATTCTTTAGTGCGGAAGTGTCCAATATCTGCCTGGGCAGGCACCATGTTCTCTTCAGTAAAAATATACATTTTCACATTTTGCTTTTCCATTTTGCTGTCAGTATGGCTAATGTAAGCTACGTAGACAAGAAAGTAAAATGCTGTCAGCTTTTACCTTTGGCTTTCAAAAAGTGAAGTAAATAGGAAATTCCATTGTAGTCTATGAGAGTATACAAATTCTGAATGATTTAAGGTACCGAAAATTAATTGGAATGTGAAATCAAACACTCTGCTGAACTGCCTGAAAATAACTTTTTCCCCTCTAACTTTGGGCTCTTATCCCCAGTAAAATTCAGCATCTTACATTTGCTCCTTATTTCCTCAAAATTTTTCTCCCCATCTTTTTGTCAGTTATCAGCTACCTGGATCATACAGAGAAGTCCTTTTCAGCAAAGAGGGGCACCCTTAGTGACAACAATATAAAATCTTTCTTTTACTGCCTTTTTGTTTTAGAACTTCTATTATTTTCTGCTGTTTGGGGATATCTTTGATTTTATTTCATGACATCTTTCTTCAACTTACCCACAACTGGAAGGTGTTTGCTGCATGTGATGAAGGTATTTGCATGATGTGAAATCTTTGTTCTTGTAGCACCCAGTAAGAGACAAGTACCATAAACCTAATTCACATCAAATTTCTTCTGAAGTCCGTGGAAGTTTTGCCTAAGTAAGGCTGCAGGACTTGACCTGTTGTTTGCTGTACGGTGTGTACTGCAACGTCTGGTATTGTTTAACTCTACCGTGTTTGTTTTTAGTGACAGTTTGCATAAAGACGTCTTACGGGATTAAGTTTGAATAGGCTGTGTTACTGAGACAAGGTAAGAAAACTGGAAATTAAAGCTAAAAAGACCTTTGTCTCTCTAGGAAGACCGTGAAGGGTGTCATATTTCCATGGCACTGTAATGCTACTAAGTTACATCTGCTCCTCAAACATTTTTCAGAGGGAGGATTTCTAGACCCAACTCCAATTATACTAGAGATACAAAACGTCCAGCGCACTCAGCTTTTTCTCTTTAGATCGTTTCATCATCTCTCCCCGCCCGTCCCCAGCTTTTAATTTAACTTGCAGCTTCCTGCCGAGTCTCCCCAGCTGGAGCTCAGCGGCAGCCGAAGGCTCTTCTCGCCTCCGGCTGCACTGAGGGCATCACCTGTCCCGGCGCTGCCGCCGCACCTGGGTGCGGGCGGGGCCGGGCTCGGCGCTGCGCGGCGGCGGCTCCAGGCGCGGGCCGGCTCCCGCGGCT